>CM044368.1:7669585-7837417 GCA_024294585.1 Vipera latastei | reverse complement strand
TTCAGGCAGGGACCCCCTTTTGAGACACACACACACACACACACACACACACACACGCTTTGGAGGGGGGATTCTCCCCACCAGGAGCTGAGAAACAGAGTGATGGGTTTTCGTGTGTGTGTGTGTGTGTGTGTGTGTGTGTGTGTGTGTGTCCAATCGCTTTGGAGGGGGGATTCTCCCCACCAGGAGTGATGGGTTTTCGTGTGTGTGTGTGTGTGTGTGTGTGTGTGTGTGTGTGTGTCTCCAATCGCTTTGGAGGGGGGATTCTCCCCACCAGGAGCTGAGAAACAGAGTGATGGGTTTTCGTGTGTGTGTGTGTGTGTGTGTGTGTGTGTGTGTGTCCAATCGCTTTGGAGGGGGGATTCTCCCCACCAGGAGTGATGGGTTTTCGTGTGTGTGTGTGTGTGTGTGTGTGTGTGTGTCTCCAATCGCTTTGGAGGGGGGATTCTCCCCACCAGGAGCTGAGAAACAGAGTGATGGGTTTTCGTGTGTGTGTGTGTGTGTGTGTGTGTGTGTGTGTGTGTGTCCAATCGCTTTGGAGGGGGGATTCTCCCCACCAGGAGTGATGGGTTTTCGTGTGTGTGTGTGTGTGTGTGTGTGTGTGTGTGTGTGTGTCTCCAATCGCTTTGGAGGGGGGATTCTCCCCACCAGGAGCTGAGAAACAGAGTGATGGGTTTTCGTGTGTGTGTGTGTGTGTGTGTGTGTGTGTGTGTGTCCAATCGCTTTGGAGGGGGGATTCTCCCCACCAGGAGTGATGGGTTTTCGTGTGTGTGTGTGTGTGTGTGTGTGTGTGTGTGTGTCTCCAATCGCTTTGGAGGGGGATTCTCCCCACCAGGAGCTGAGAAACAGAGTGATGGGTTTTCGTGTGTGTGTGTGTGTGTGTGTGTGTGTGTGTGTGTCCAATCGCTTTGGAGGGGGGATTCTCCCCACCAGGAGTGATGGGTTTTCGTGTGTGTGTGTGTGTGTGTGTGTGTGTGTGTGTCTCCAATCGCTTTGGAGGGGGGATTCTCCCCACCAGGAGCTGAGAAACAGAGTGATGGGTTTTCGTGTGTGTGTGTGTGTGTGTGTGTGTGTGTGTGTGTGTGTGTGTCCAATCGCTTTGGAGGGGGGATTCTCCCCACCAGGAGTGATGGGTTTTCGTGTGTGTGTGTGTGTGTGTGTGTGTGTGTGTGTGTGTGTGTGTGTCTCCAATCGCTTTGGAGGGGGATTCTCCCCACCAGGAGCTGAGAAACAGAGTGATGGGTTTTCGTGTGTGTGTGTGTGTGTGTGTGTGTGTGTGTGTGTGTGTGTCCAATCGCTTTGGAGGGGGGATTCTCCCCACCAGGAGTGATGGGTTTTCGTGTGTGTGTGTGTGTGTGTGTGTGTGTGTGTGTGTGTGTCTCCAATCGCTTTGGAGGGGGGATTCTCCCCACCAGGAGCTGAGAAACAGAGTGATGGGTTTTCGTGTGTGTGTGTGTGTGTGTGTGTGTGTGTGTCCAATCGCTTTGGAGGGGGGATTCTCCCCACCAGGAGTGATGGGTTTTCGTGTGTGTGTGTGTGTGTGTGTGTGTGTGTGTGTGTCTCCAATCGCTTTGGAGGGGGGATTCTCCCCACCAGGAGCTGAGAAACAGAGTGATGGGTTTTCGTGTGTGTGTGTGTGTGTGTGTGTGTGTGTGTGTCCAATCGCTTTGGAGGGGGGATTCTCCCCACCAGGAGTGATGGGTTTTCGTGTGTGTGTGTGTGTGTGTGTGTGTGTGTGTGTGTGTGTGTGTGTCTCCAATCGCTTTGGAGGGGGGATTCTCCCCACCAGGAGCTGAGAAACAGAGTGATGGGTTTTCGTGTGTGTGTGTGTGTGTGTGTGTGTGTGTGTGTGTCCAATCGCTTTGGAGGGGGGATTCTCCCCACCAGGAGTGATGGGTTTTCGTGTGTGTGTGTGTGTGTGTGTGTGTGTGTGTGTGTGTGTGTGTGTCTCCAATCGCTTTGGAGGGGGGATTCTCCCCACCAGGAGCTGAGAAACAGAGTGATGGGTTTTCGTGTGTGTGTGTGTGTGTGTGTGTGTGTGTGTGTGTGTGTGTGTGTCCAATCGCTTTGGAGGGGGGATTCTCCCCACCAGGAGTGATGGGTTTTCGTGTGTGTGTGTGTGTGTGTGTGTGTGTGTGTGTGTGTCTCCAATCGCTTTGGAGGGGGGATTCTCCCCACCAGGAGCTGAGAAACAGAGTGATGGGTTTTCGTGTGTGTGTGTGTGTGTGTGTGTGTGTGTGTGTGTGTGTGTCCAATCGCTTTGGAGGGGGGATTCTCCCCACCAGGAGTGATGGGTTTTCGTGTGTGTGTGTGTGTGTGTGTGTGTGTGTGTGTGTGTGTCTCCAATCGCTTTGGAGGGGGGATTCTCCCCACCAGGAGCTGAGAAACAGAGTGATGGGTTTTCGTGTGTGTGTGGTGTGTGTGTGTGTGTGTGTGTGTGTCCAATCGCTTTGGAGGGGGGATTCTCCCCACCAGGAGTGATGGGTTTTCGTGTGTGTGTGTGTGTGTGTGTGTGTGTGTGTGTCTCCAATCGCTTTGGAGGGGGGATTCTCCCCACCAGGAGCTGAGAAACAGAGTGATGGGTTTTCGTGTGTGTGTGTGTGTGTGTGTGGTGTGTGTGTGTGTGTGTCCAATCGCTTTGGAGGGGGGATTCTCCCCACCAGGAGTGATGGGTTTTCGTGTGTGTGTGTGTGTGTGTGTGTGTGTCTCCAATCGCTTTGGAGGGGGGATTCTCCCCACCAGGAGCTGAGAAACAGAGTGATGGGTTTTCGTGTGTGTGTGTGTGTGTGTGTGTGTGTGTGTGTGTGTGTCCAATCCGTCCTCGGTGGCTGAGCAGATGGAGATTGACTCGCTGATGAAGGAAGTTTGGCTGGCAAGTGTGGATCAGTCCTTCAGCGCAAGGCACCCCCTCCTCTCCTGGCCCGGGAATTTTACTTGGTCCCTTCCTTCCCACTCCAGACTCTGATGGTGTACAATTTGGGTTGGGGTGGGGGGCTTCAGAAGCCGGCAAGGCAAAAGATGGCGGTCTTCAAACATGGCTGCCAACCGTGGGAGAAAGACGGTCTCAGAAGGGCTGGTTTCCTGCCGGGCGGGCTTGACCCAGCATGGGGGTCACGAGCTGCTCCTTGCTTCCTTCCAAGGTGGCCTTTCTGAAGTCGGGGGGGGGGGGGAGAATCAGCCTGTCCCTCCTCCTCCCCCCCCCCCAGCACTGCAAATCAGTGCTTGCAAAACCTCTGGCTAAGCCATATTCCAGGGCAAAAAGTCTGTGGGGAGTGGGATGGGTGGGCTTTCTTTTCTTTCCTTCTTAATAGACCCCATAGAACAGCAATGGCAACCGTTCTGAGACTTCACCCAACAATCTGGGGGGTCCTTTTACCCACCTCAGAAGGATGGATGGATGGATGGATGGATGGATGGATGGATGGGTAGGTAGGTAGGTAGGTAGGTAGGTAGATTGATAGATAGATAGATATAGATAGATAGATAGATAGATAGATAGATAGATAGATAGATAGATAGATAGATAGATGATAGATGATAGATAGATGATAGAGAGAGAGAGAGAGAGAGAGAGAGAGAGAGGAGAGAGAGAGAGATAGGTAGACAGAGAGAGAGAGAGCGCAATAGCACTGAGACATATATACTGGAGTATTGCATCCAGTTTGGGTCACCACAGTGTAAAAAAAGACGTTGAGACTCTAGAAAGAGCGCAGAGAAGAGCAACTAAGGTGATCCAAGGCCTGGAGACTAAAACATACGAAGAACGGCTGCGGGACTTGGGTCTGGCCAGTCTAAAGAAAAGAAGAAATAGGGGAGACATGATAGCAGTATTCTAGTATTTGAGGGGCTGCCCCAAAGAAGAGGGAATCAAGCTATTCTCCAAAGCGCCCGAAGGCAGGACAAGAAGCAACGGATGGAAACTCATCAAGGAGAGAAGCAACCTGGAACTCAGGAGGAATTTCATGACGGTGAAGACAGTTCACCAGTGGAAATGAAGTTCTGGGCGCTCCATCACTGGAGGTTTTTAAGAAGAGACTGGACAGCCACTTGTCTGAAATGGCACAGGGTTTCCGGCCTGAGCAGGGGGAGGGTTGGACTAGATGACCTCCAAGGTGCCTCCCAACTCTTGTTATTCCTTCTCCCTCTCGGCTTTGCAGGAGTCTCCCCAGGATAGCGCCATCACCCGGGACATCAACCGGACCTTCCCTGCCCACGACTACTTCAAGGACACCGGAGGAGACGGGCAGGACTCGCTGTATAAAATATGCAAGGTGACCACGCCGTTGCCTTCCTCGGGGTTCCTCTTGGCAGGAACAGCCCAGCGGGATGGGAGTCGGAGAGGGGCGTGGGGGGAAAGCGGGAACTGCAGCTGCTGTGCCTCCGCCTGGCGCCTTCCAGGGACCACCGCGGTACCCAGAAAACCCACCCAGCCAGCCAGCCAGCTTTGAGCCAGGGCTTGTAGGACAGAACTGGAGGTTTCCTTTGGGCCAGAGTGGATCCAGAAAGCAAGCTGTGCCCCCCCCAAACACACACCCTTCACCCCCCCACCCCGATAAACACACAGTCCTTCATTTGCACTATAAGGCGGATCAAATGCCGGAGGTAATTAGCAGGTGAAAAAGCCAGCTGGCTCTTCTTTCGAGAGCTCCCCCCCCCCCCGTTTGGCCTGTCCTTTGAATTTGGCCTTTCAAAAGCTGCCTCCTCCGCCCTGGGGGGGGCGGGGTGGGGGGAATGCTCGGCTTCCTGGCCCCCCTCCGAAGCACCTTGTCACCATTAGCAGAGATGAGCCCTTCCCGGCATCCGCCAATCAAAGGCTTCCCAGCTTTGCTTGGGCTTTGAAGAAAGTGGCAGAGCCGCCTCGGTGGTCCCCAAAGGGCATCGACGGGCGAGAGAGGCTTAAGGGCACCGCGGGCACCCTTCCCCTTCCCTGGCCAAGGCTGAAATTCAGACCATCCCAGTTTGGCTCCTGAGACCCCTTTCTCTTCTTCGACCCGAGCCTGGCCTAGGCCAGAGGTCCCCCCAACCTTTGGGGCACCAGGGATGACCGGTTCCGCGGAGAGAGGTTTTTCCGCGGACCGGTGTGTTGCCTGCATCCCACGGACGGGGCGTTGCTTGTTTTGTGCAAACCGGTTGCTGGCGTGCCGCGGCCCGGGTAGCGGTCCATGGACCGGGGGTTAGGGACCCTCTGGCCCAGGGGACACAGCTGGTGGGTTAGGGTTAGGGTTTCATGACAGACTTTCTCGCTTCCCCACTCCAGGCCTACTCGGTCTACGACGAAGAGATCGGCTACTGCCAAGGGCAGTCGTTCTTGGCCGCGGTGCTGCTCTTACACGTGAGTTTCGCTTAAGCTCTTTAAACTGGGCCATTTCAAGAAGTGGGGAGGGGGGAGGCTTATTTTCAAGGACACCCCAGGACTGTTGTACTAAGAGGAACCTTCGATCCTGAACGGGGCATCCAGCGAGCCAGGCTGCCCGAGCATCTCTGCCGGTTTGCCCCAAATTGCAGCCCAAAAGGAGAATGGGCCGGTTTTTTTTTTAAAAAAACAAAAAACGGGGAAAAAAAATTCCGGGAAAATGAAATCATCCCTGTTTGCTCAAAGACAAGAGACAGAGTAGTAGTCCTCGGCTTAACGGCCACAATCGAGGCCAAAACGTACGTTGCCGAGCGAGACATTTGTTAAGGTAGTTTTGTCCTATTCTACTACTTTTTTTTTCCTTCTTTTTTTGGGGCCGCACCGGTGAAGCGAATCGCGGCAGTTGTTAACGTGGTCGCACGGTCGCTTACGCGAATCTGGCTCCCCACCCACCCACCCACCCCAAACCGGGGAGAATTGGATCAACAACAGACTGGTGGGATGGCCAGGGGTCTTCAAACTTGGCCCTTTGATGACTTGTGGACTTCAACTCCCAGAATTCCTCAGCGTGTGCCTGGCTGAGGAGTTCTGGGAGTTGAAATCCACAAGTCATCAAAGGGCCAAGTTTGAAGACCCCTGGTCTGGATCCAAGCCTGCAGCTTCATCAAAATGGCCGACTGAGGAATTCTGGGAGTTGAAGTCCATGAGTCATGAAAGGGCCATTGTTCCGCCATGCTGGCTCAGGAATTTTGGGAGTTGAAGTCCACAAGTCATAAAAGGGCCAAGTTTGAAGACCCCTGATCTAGGCCTACCTGTAGAATCTTCTCACTGTGGGTCCCTGGCAGTCTCTCACAGGTTGCCCCTCCTTGCAACAACTTCTTTTGTCGTGCGTTCCTGAGTCCTTTGCAAGAGGCTAGTCCACAATTTCTCTTCAAACACCCCATTGAGAGCCTCTCTCTCTCTCTCTCTCTCTCTCTCTCTCTCTCTCTCACACACACACACACACACACACACACACACTTCCCCCTCCGGCCTGTTATTTTTAAACACTTTCACGGAGTTGGGTGTGTTCTCACGCCCCCCTGTCAGATACTAAGTGATGCTTCCCAGGGCTTCCGGCTCATTCCTCACCCAGTCGGGGTGACCTTTGTTAATTTCCCTTTTTTAATTATTTTTTAAATTCCTCATCCTTCATCTCCTTTGAAGGATGGCCAGAGCATCCTTGACAAGTAAATAGAAAAAGACCCAGCGCGTCTGTGAAAAAGCAGACTTCCTCCTGGACTGACAGAAGCCCATTTCTCTCCCCCCCACACACACACACTCCTTTCACTCACACACACAAAAAAAGGACACGCCACGTCCAGCTCAGTAGAGGCAACGCCAGTTCGAAACACAGAAGAGATTATGGGCTCTTGGCACCACGTTTATACCACATTATGAGCCGTGGTGGCGCAGTGGTTAGAATGCAGCAATGCACCGGCTCATGGTTGACTCAGCCTTTCCAGCATTGGTTTCCAGGGTGGCCTAAAGGAAGGCAGGTGTCCCTGACAAGGGGAAAAAAGCAGATTTCCTGCCGACGGGCCTGGCTGTCGGATCGGCTTGGCCCGTGTTTTGCGAGGCGTCCTCCTCGATGTTTAGCTTTGTTTAAAAAGGCCTGACAGATGGTTTCATTCTCCCCTCTTTTGACAGATGCCTGAAGAACAGGCCTTCAGTGTTCTGGTCAAAATCATGTTCGACTACGGACTCAGGGAGCTTTTCAAACAGAATTTTGAGGACCTGCACTGCAAGTTTTATCAGCTGGAACGTCTCATGCAGGTAAGGACGGGGCGGCCTCGTCTCCCCTCCGCAGAGGCCGCTCAGGTTGACTCGAGAGAAGGGTGCCAAAGCAAACACGGGCATCTCCGCTGGGGCTCCCTCAAAGACCTTTTCTTCACACTGCAGTCCCCAGGCAGCCTCTCGAGAGAACCGTCATCCTTTCCTTTTCAGATAGACAGACAGACAGACAGACAGACATAGACAGACAGAAAGACAGATGGAGATAGTGAGAGATAGATAGATGGATAGACAGATGGAGATAGTGAGATATAGTGAGATATAGATAGTGAGATATAGATAGATAGACAGACAGACAGTGAGATATAGATGGATAGATAGATATAGACAGACAGATGGAGATAGATAGATAGATAGATAGATAGATAGATAGATAGATAGATAGATATAATGAGATAGATGGATAGACAAATGTAGATAGATGTAGATAGTGAGAGATAGATAGACAGATGTAGATAGATAATGAGAGATAGAGATAGATGGATAATGAGAGATAGATAGATAGATAGATAGATAGATAGATAGATAGATAGATAGATAGATAGATAGATAGATAGATATAGACAGACAGAGAGGCAGACAGACAGATGGAGATAGTGAGAAATAGATAGATAGTGAAAGAGAGAGAGAGAGAGACTAGTGACCGCATGACTAACTTAACAACCACAGCGATTCACTGAACCACGCTGACTAGAAAGGTCGTAAAACGGGATGAAATTCACTTATGTTTCACCTAGCTCAGGGGCAGGCAACCTTGGCTCTTTTATGACTCATGGACTTCAACTCCCAGAATTCCTGAGCCAGCCATGCTGAGGGGAAAGGCAGAGGTTTCCAAGCTGAGCCGTGCTGGCTCAGGAATTCTGGGAGCTGAAGTCCACGAGTCATAAAAGAGCCAAGGTTGCCTGCCCCTGGCCTAGGCCGCTTTATTACTTGTGGACTTCAACTCCCAGAATTCCTGAGCCAGCCATGCTGAGGGGAAAGGCAGAGGTTTCCAAGCTGAGCCATGCTGGCTCAGGAATTCTGGGAGTTGAAGTCCACGAGTCATCAAAGGGCCAAGGTTGCCTAACCCTGGCCTAGCCACAGAAATGTCGGGCTGAGTTGTGGCCGTAAAGTCGAGGACTACCTGTATTTCTGTATCACTTCTGCATTCAGACGAAAGAGGGCCGCTTTCTCTGTTTCTTCCTTCTTTCCTCCTTCAGGAGTACATCCCCGACCTGTACAGCCACTTCCTAGAGATCAGTTTAGAAGCTCACATGTATGCCTCCCAGTGGTTCCTCACCCTCTTTACCGCGAAATTCCCCCTCTACATGGTCTTCCACATCATTGACCTGCTGCTGTGCGAGGTACGTGCACCCCTGCGGTGGTTTGCCCCCCACCCCAAACTCCTCTGAAGCTGGCCCTGACTCAAAAAACGGGGGGCCTGGGAAGGCCCAGAGGTGCTTTTTCCGACAACTGGGACTTTCTTGTTTCTCTTTGAAGACGTTTCACTTCTCATCCGAGAAGCTTCTTCAGCTCTGACTGGATAGTGCTGAATGGAGGGGTTTATATTCCTTGCAGTCATCTGCTCATTGGTACTCTTTCTGAGAGTCGTTGAGGCCACCTGGAGGTTTATCTATCTGTGTCCTCGGGGTCATCTGAGCAGTGCAGATGGGTGTGGAGCCTTCTTGGCTGCAGGATGTTGTCTGCCCTGGGTCCCTTCCTGGTTGGAGACAGGCGCAGGCTGTTGGGGATGTGTCTGGGTTGTCTGCATCTCAAACTGAAGTGTGAATGGTTCCCGTAGTCAGCAATGTTTTCTGGAAATACCGTTTCCATTCCCGCACCATTCGAAGGATGCTCGTCTCAAAGGGCATCGCTGAATGTCTGTGGAGCTTCTCAGTCACCCCCAGGTCTTGGTTGTCCCAAAGGTGCTTTTTCAGGAGGCAACTGGACTTTCTCATTTTTCTTTGAAGACCTTTTGCTCCTCGTCCAAGAGGCTTCTTCAGCTCCGACTAGAAGGTGGGGAACGGAAAGACTTATACTCCTTGTAGACGGCTGGTCCTTTGCCTTCTTTTAAAGGTAAAGGTTCCCCCGCACATGCGTGCTAGTCGTTTCCGACTCTAGGGGCCGGTGCTCATCTCCGTTTCAAAGCCGAAGAGCCAGCACTTGTCCGAGGACGTCTCCGTGGTCATGTGGCCGGCATGACTAGACGCCAAAGGCGCATGGAACGCTGTTACCTTCCCACCGGAGTGGTCCCTGTTTTCCTACTTGCATTTTTACATGCTTTCGAACTGCTAGGTTGGCAGAAGCTGGGACGAGTAACAGGTGCTCACTCTGTTACGCGGCACTCGGGATTCGACCCGCCAAACTGCCGACCTTCTGATCGACAAGCTCAGTGTCCTAACCCACTGAGCCACCACCTTCTTTTAGAGAGTCTTTAGATGCTTGCACTTGGGGATGAGCCCCCTTCGAATGGTGCGGGAGGATGAATGGATTTCCAGGAAACACGTTTTGCGCTTCAGTCTGAGGTTCAGACAACCCAGGCTCTTCCCCAACAGGGAAGGGACCCAGGGCAGAAAACATCCTGCGGACAGCACAGCTCCAACTTCACAATGACTCAGGTGACTCTAAGGAAAACAGGTAAACCTCCAAGTGGCCTCAACGACCCTCTAAAAGGATGCAAACGACCGGCCGTCTGCAAGGAGGATAAATCCTTCCATTTCCCCACCGTCTAGTCAGAGCCGAAGAAGCTTCTTGGATGAGAAGAGAAACGTCTTCAAAGAAAAAAAAAACACAAGTCCAGTCGCCTCCTGGAAAAAGAAAAAAAAAAAAGCACCTTTGGGATAATTGTGACCTGGACGACAAGAGAATCTCCAGAGACATTGTGCCCGGGAAGAGTTTTCGGCCTTGGGAGCGCAGGCGAGTCAGAATCCAGCTGCTTTGCTTTCCTATTTTCCACTTGTTTTGTAGCCGTGACATCACGGTTTCCGAGCATTTTTTAATATATTATTTTCTGCCTCGGAGATGTTAATCGCTTGGTTTCTCAGAATCCGCTTTGGAAGGGAACGGTGCGATCCAAAGCTTCGGTGGCTGGCAAGGTGTGCGGAGGGGTGGGGTGGGGGGCTTGCTTTGTGTTCTGGCATCTGTTGGGGTGGGGGGTGGGGTGGGGTTTTCTGGAGTCCTCTGAGTCACAGGAAGTGATTCAGCCAGCCAGGAAAATTTGGAATGCAGCCTTTTCCCCGAGAAAAATGCCACGCTTGCAGATCAAATCACCATCGTATCTAAGACTGCAAGAAGGATTTTTCCCTACGGCGCCTACTACCTCCCATCTCCTTGGCCTAGTGGTGCACACTAGCCACCTTCCCTTCTGTTGGGACTACAGAACCCAGCATTCCCAGCCCAACAGGCGTTGGGACAGGTAGCCCTTAACTTACAACGGTTTAGCGACCGTTCAGAGTTGCCAGGGCTCTGACAAAAGTGACTTAATGATCATCTTTCATTCTGAGGACCGTTTGCAGCACCCCCAGGGTCAGGCGATCAAAATTCAGAACTTGGCGACTGACTCGTATTTATGACGGTCAGGGGAATCCCCTTTTGCGACCTGACAAGCCAGGTTATCAAGGAGGCCAGATTCAGACTTAACAGCCCTGTTTACTAACTTGGCAGTTACAGCGATTCAACTTAACGACTGCGGCGAGCAAGGTCGTAAGATCGGGCTAAAACTCACTTCAGAAATTTCTCATTTAGCGACGTAAATTTTGGGCTCCGTTGCGTACTGTGTACTATGGAAAGCACCGAATTAGGAGGCCCCAGATTTGAACTCAAAAGACTTTAAATCTTGACCTGGTGGCAGTCTAGAGGAACTGTTCCTGATAAGGTAGGCTGTCCATCTTGGGTGTGAGCTTTCCACGTTGTTGAGTAATTGGCAGGAATCTTGGAACTTTTGAGGGGGAATTTTTCCCCTTTCTCGTACTTGGGGACCACGATCAAGTCAACGTTGGCCATGTGTGTGGTGGCCTTCCAGGCTGCCTTCTCTTCTCCCCAAACCTTTTCTCCACTCTTCTCAAGACGGACACCGCTTCCCATCAACCAAAGGCCTTGGGAAGCAGGGGGGGGGCTCCTTAGTGCAACCTGAAAAGATGTCCCCCTTGCTGACTTTGCGGTCAAAAGGTTGGCTTGCTTCCGAAGTACCGTGTTTCCCTGAAAATAAGCCCTACCACAAATTTTCAGGATGCTAATAATAATAGGATAGGACAGGACAGGACAGGGTAGAATTAAGAATAGAATAGAATAGAATAGAATAGAATAGAATAGAATAGAATAGAATAGAATAGAATAGAATAGAATAGAATAGAATAGAATAGAATAGAATAGAATAGAATGGAATATGGAATATGGAATATGGAATATGGAATAGAATAGAATAGAATATGGAATAGAATAGAATAGAATAGAATAGAATAGAATATGGAATAGAATAGAATAGAATATGGAATAGAATAGAATAGAATAGAATAGAATAGAATAGAATAGAATAGAATAGAATAGAATAGAATAGAATAGGAATAGGAATAATAGAATTAGAATAAAGAGAATAAAATAAAGAGTAGAATAAGGAATAGAACAGAATTTAGAATAGAACAGAACAGAATAGAATGAGAATAAAGAGAATAAAATAGAATAGAATAAGGAATAGAACAGAATTTAGAACAGAATAGAGAATAGAGGATAGAGAATAAAGAGAATAAAATAAAGAGAATAGAATAAGGAATAGAATAGAATTAGAATAGAATAAGAATAGAATAGAATAGAATAAGGAATAGAATAGAATAAGAATAGAATGAGAATAAAGAGAATAAAATAAAGAGAATAGAATTAGAATAGAATAAGAAATAGAATAGAATAAGAATAGAATGAGAATAAAGAGAATAAAATAAAGAGAATAGAATAAGGAATAGAATAGAATTAGAATAGAATAAGGAATAGAATAGAATAGAATAGAATAGAATATTGAATACCGTATTTCCCCGAATATAAGCCCTAACCAGAAAATAAGCCCTAATGTGACTTTTGGAGCAAAAATCAATATAAGAACCGGTCTTCTTTTCGGGGAGACGTGACAAATCACCCCAATAGAGTGACATCTTGCTATTCGGGAGAATCAAGATAAACCCTTGATTTAAATGTGCCGGAGAAGGGAGCCAGGTCAAGGAAGAGATGAAGCTTGCAGATCCCTGGAAATCTTGCAGAAATCTCAAGACCCTTCAACCTCTGGTCATTCAGCGGTTTTTTTCCCCCCCTCTTTTCTTTTGCAGGGCATCAGTGTTATTTTTAACGTCGCACTTGGATTGTTAAAAGTGAGTATTTCCTGCCCTGTGCCAAGTCACATCCTTCCTGCCGCGCTGCGCACCCACGGGGCAGGCCGAGCTGGGACGTCTGGAATTTGAACGTCTTGGGGGTTGAAATCCTTTCAGCCTCAAGTCCAAGGAGCTACCCTGAGGGACGGAGGGTTGGGGGAGGCTGGGAAGCATGGGCTTGCTGAAATTGCTCCGGGTCCTTTTTTTTCTTTCTTACTTGTGGCTTGCTGAAAAGAATTGGGACCATCAAACCGAATCAGGAAAGGGATGGGGGGAGAGGAGAGGGTGAAACTTGGCTCACAAATCTGCTGCAAAGAAAAGGCCAGAGAGAAATCTCCCTTTTTTACCCAAAAAAAGACATTTCCACCGCTACCCGTTCTTTCTTATTTTCCCTGCTCTGCTCCGTGTCGCTCGTGCCTTACAGATAGTCCCGTTGAGTTCATTCAGGGACCAAACGTAATCCACGGCACTGAAAAAAGTGCTTAAGACCCGTTTTTCACGCTTACGACCGTTGCAGCCTCCCCCGGGCGGTTCATGTGATCAAAATTCAGACACCCGACAACTGGCTCATATTTACGACGGCTGCAACATCCCGGGGGGGTGGGGGTAGGGGGTGAAGGTGTCACGTGATCCCCTTCTGCGACTTTCCGACAAGCAAAGTCAACAGGGAAGCCAGCTTCGTTTAACAACCACGTCCCTAACTGAAAAACTGCAGGGATTCAGGTTAGCAAGAGTGGCGAAAAAGGTCATTGAAATTCACTTAGCAACATAAATGTCCATCTCCACTGTGGTCGTAAACCGAGGACTCCCTGTATAATCTGGAAAAAAGGCACGGCAAAGCTTATAAAAGGGCTAAGCCAAATTTCTATCCGGGCCCACCTTTTAAGAGGGAGGCCAAAGGGTGCTCCTTGCCTAGTTCTGGGTTCGAGGTGGGAGAGCTGAAGGACTTGCCAGCCGTTAATTTCTCCTCTCCCCCTTGCATGTTGCTAGACCACCAGGGACGACTTGCTGCTGACAGACTTTGAGGGGGCTTTAAAATTCTTCCGGGTGCAGCTGCCCAAGAGGTATCGTTCGGAGGAGAACGCCAAGAAACTGATGGAGCTGGCATGTAGCATGAAGGTAACTGGGGGGGGGGAATCAGCCATTCCCGGCGGGGTGGTGGGGGGAGGAAGATCTCCGTCACTTCCGAGGAGGGTGCTGCAACGCAGATACCCAGATACCGCCGCATCTTGGTGTCCTTAACCGCCTCTCTGTCCTGGAAGGCTTTCTTGCATGGTGGCTGTTGGGGACCAAGCTGGCTGAGTCAGCCTTCTCTTGCCTTTGGTCAGCTCTGAAAGTAAACCATGATGGGCGAGGCAAAGACAGGGACAGTCCCACTTTGCAAACGGTTGAAAGGTGTGAAGGAGGGCTGAGGGCACCTGGGGACACCTGGATCTCTCAAGGAAGTCTATTTCACCAGCCCTAGTTGAGGTTTCCTTCCTTCCTTCCGTTCTCCCTCCCTCCTCCCCTCCCTCTTCCTTCCTTTCTCCCTCCCTCCCTTCCTTCCTTTTCCTTCCTTCCTTCCTTCCTATCTCCTTCCTTAATTCCTTTCTTCCTTCATTCGTTCATATCTCCTTCCTCCTTCCTTTCTCCCTTCCTCCCTTCCTTCCTCTTCCCTCCTTTCCTTCCTTCCTTTCCTTCCTTCCTTCCTTCCTTCCTTAATCCTTCCTTCCTTCATTCGTTCATATCTCCTTCCTCCTTCCTTTCTCCTTCCCTCCCTCCCTTCCTCTTCCTTTCTCCCTCACTTCCTTCCTTCCTCTTCTTCCCTCCTTTCCTTCCTTCCTTTCCTTTCTTTCTTCCTTCCTTCCTAATTCCTTTCTTCCTTCCTTCATGCATTCATTCATATCTCCTTCCTTCCTCCCTTCCTCCTTCTATTTCTCTTTGATGTAGTGTTCTTTTTGATGGACTGTTTGAAAAAAAAAAAGCACCTAATGAGATCTTAATTCCTCCCCCAGGGAGTTGCTTGCCTTCCCTTTGAGGCTCGCTCGGTGTTTCTCAACCTTGGCAACTTGTAAGACGATGGCTGGGGAATTCTGGGAGTTGAAGTCCACTGGGCTTCAAGTTCCCATAGTTGAGAAACGCTGGTCTGTCTCTCTGATCCATCCTCTCTGGCTGACCTACACTGGAAGGCAAAAGGAGGAATTTGCCGCTTTTGCCTCGTTCTCTTCGTGTGTGCATGCACACACACACACACACACACACACACAAACTCACACAAGCTCCTGGATAGCTCTTCTGCCTCAGGATCACTAGAGGGAGCACCGGGACAAGCTTAACAAAATTCACACAACCCCTTTTCTCTGACCCAGCTTCAGCATGTCTGCAGCCAGGAGGCGGCGAAGTGGGACCCAGTCCTGCAATCCCCGGCGCTCCTGTTGCTTTCAGAACTTCAGCAACTTTAGCAGGCAAAAAGATTTTAGGAGAGAAATCTTTCTCCTCTTAACAATACTAGACAACACAGTGTCAATCAGGTTTCTGGCTTCTAGAATACCTCAGGACCTGAAATGGACACCTAACGTCAAAAATGTCATTAAAAAAAAAGCACGACAATGTTCTTCCTGCACCAAGTCGGAGAGCTCAGACGGCCCAAGCAGCTGCTGACACAGTTCTAGAGAGGAATTAGGGAGTCTTGTCTTTTGCACCTCTTATTACTGTCTGGTTTGGCACAGCAACCGAACAGGACAGGCAGAGACCTCAACGGACAGTTAGGAGTACAGAAAAGACAATTGCCACCAGCCTGCCTTCCACTGAGGACCTGGGTACTGCACGAGCCAGGAAGGGGCCTGTGGAAATATTTACAGACGCCTCATATCCTGGACGTAAATTATTTCAAATTCTTCCCTCAAGACGACGCTACAGGGCATTGGACGCCAGAACAACTTAAGACACAAAGGTGCTTTTTTCATGAGGCAACTGGACTTTCTTTTTTCTCTTGGAAGACATTTCGCTTCTCATCTAGGAAGCTTCTCCGGCTCTGAGAGAAAATGGAAGGATTTATACTCCTTGCATCAGGACGAGATTCAGCCGTCCATCTGCATTCGAAAGACACAAGGCCGCTCTTTCGAAGACAGCAAAGTCCACGTGTTGGACGGAGAGGACCGCTGGTTTGAAAGAGGGGTCAAAGAGGCCATCTTAGGTCAAAACTGAACGGCCCTTTCTCAACAGACGGGGGGCGAATACAACATCATCTATCTCCACGCTACAACACGGTCCTTTCCGCAGTTCCAAGAAGGCTCCGCGCCCATTTGCACCCCTCAGGTGTCCCTGAGGATACAGATAAGCCTCCAAGTGGCCTCAAGGACTCTCTAAAACAGACATGTCAAACACAAGGCCCAGGGGCCGGATCCGGCCCGCAAAGTGGTTTCATGTGGCCCGCGAAGCCATCCTGGAAACAGTGAGGGAACGGCCCCCACTGCCTTGGCCCTGGCCCAGAGACCCCCCCTTCTGCCAGAGACCCTCAGAGCTGTCCCACTCCTGCCCAGGCCCCCATAGGCACCCTTGATGCCAATGATGTAGAGCTGGCCACGCCCACCCAGTAGGCCATACGCACTCTAGCCACGCCCACCCAGTAGGCCACGCCCACCCTGGCCATACCCACCTGGCCCCCTGAGGGCAACCGCAATGCTGATCCGGCCCTCAATGAAATTGAGTTTGACACCCCTGCTCTAAAAGAAGGCAAACGACCAGCTGTCTGCAAGGAGTATAAATCCTTCCATTCCGCACCATCCAGGCAGAGCTGAAGAAGCTTCTGGGCTGAGAAGCGAAAGGTCTTCAAAGAAAAACAAGAAAGTCCAGTTGCCTCGTGAAAAAGCCCCTTTGGGACAACCGTGTCCTGCATGACGGAGAATCTCCAGAGACGTTTAGACACAAGGACAGTTTCTGCCCCCCGCCCCCCCCCAACCCTTGCCATCAATCTGCTAAACAAGTAATTCCCACAACACTGTCTCGTGCCACCTAGCAGGTCTGTGTTACTATTATCCTTCTCAACCTTCCTATTACCTAGTCCTTTAGCTTCTTGTGACGTTAACTTTGTCGTTTGTATCTCACGTTTTCTGCTGGTTGCTTTTATTTAGCACCCTATTACGATTTTTGTCGATTGCTTGTCTCGTATCCGATGACTGTCGCCGAGTGTGGCGTCTTGGGATGTGCGACGATTGTTATTTCACGATTATCATCACGATTTCTCAACTTGCTGCTGGCGTGTACACGGAGAGCTTCTGCGCCCGAGACAAATTCCTCGTGTGTGTCCAAATCACTCTTGGCCAATGAAGAATTCTCTTCCGTTCTGTTCCGTTGCCGAAGCTCTAATATGCGGTGTGTGTTTGTGTGTGTTTTTTTAAGATTAGCCAAAAGAAGTTGAAGAAATACGAGCGGGAATATCATACGATGCGGGAGCAACAAGCTCAGCAAGAAGACCCCATCGAAAGATTTGAGGTGAGCCTGTCCTGCTTCAGATATACCCCTGTTGTGTGTGTGCAGACTAGATCAGGGCTTTTCAACCAGTGGTACGGGGACCACCTGTGGTACATTGGCACCTGGCAGGTGGCATGCGACCATCCTAGAAAAGTGGTAGCAGAGGAGGGGAATGAGCTGAACCGGGGGCAGCACCGCAGAAGCCTGAGCGAGAGACGGCTGGAGCTGCAGGGCTGTCGGGGCTCAGCGGAAGCGTCAGGATCAGCGCCAGGCTCCAGCTGGAGCTCAGCACTGATCCTGGTGCTTCTGCTGAGCCCAGAAGAAGCGCCGATCAGCTGGAATGTTGCAGCATCTCCAGGGTCTTGTGATTCACATTCAGATGCTTGGCAACGGATTCATATTTATGACGGTCACAGTGTCCCAGGGTCATGTGAAGTGACCAAAACCTGCTGCAACCACCCAGCAGAGGGGGGGGGGAATAAAAACCAAACACCCCCCACACACACACCCGCTGCCAATCCTCAACAGAAATGCTCACAACAATGAAAACCTTGGACAGGAGGAAGAGCGTCGCCGGGTGGGCAGGCAGGTGTCTTGCTCGGCTGTGGCTTGGGGGGCACTTTTCCCAGTGCCATTGTAACTTTGAACAGCCGCTAAGCGAACTGTTGTAAGTCGAGGACTACCTGTACTTCATCACTTTTTTCCGTTTTTTTTTTTTTTTTTTTTTTTGGTCATCAAGCTTTTGACCCCTTGCTAGGCGACTGGTGGTCCTCGGATGTTGCCATATCCTAAAAGTGGCACAATGGGCGAAAAGGTTGAAAAGCCCTGGACTAGACAAAGGGGTAGCACAAAGCCACAAAACCGGATCCAGACTGAACCTTATTCCCCCTCGCAAAAATAAACCCAGTTTCTCGGCAACGAAAAAAGCCACCATCCTGGCCTTGAATCATTTTGCCACTTGCCCGGTTTAATCTCTTCTTCTCTTTTTATCTTTCTGACCTTGCTTTTTTTTTTTTCCTTTTTTTTTCTCCCCCCCCCCCCTCCTTCTGTTCAAACATGAGTGGGCCTCACTTAGATGGCCTCTAAAACCTGAAACACCCAGAGCTGTTTTTGCAGATTTGGTCTCCCCTTCACTCGCTACTCCTGAGTTGCCAGGGATGTTTTCATTCTGCTTTTAGGCGTTTTTTTTTTTAAATTTATCTCCTTTTGCCCCGAAAGCAAGGACAGACCAACCAACCCCGGGGGGGGGGGGGGACTACCGGCTTGGCAGCCTCTCAATTTGGACCCGAATCTTAACTGGAACTCATTGAGTTGTATTTATTATGCCGAGCCATTCCAGAAGAATGCGGGGGACGTCCGGCTGGCGTTCACGCTTGCCCCTTTTGGCCTCCTTGCAGAGAGAAAACAGGCGCTTGCAGGAAGCCAACATGAGGCTGGAGCAGGAGAACGACGACCTGGCCCACGAGCTGGTGACCAGCAAGATCGCCCTGCGGAAGGACCTGGACAACGTAAGCCAGGGCTGTCAAACTCAATTTCATGGAGGGCCGCATCAGCATTGCGGTTGCCCTCAGGGGGCCGGGTGGGTGTGGCCAGGGTGGGCGTGGCCTACTGGGTGGGCGTGGCTAGAGTGCGTATGGCCTACTGGGTGGGCGTGGCCAGCTCTACATCGTTGGCATCAAGGGTGCCTATGGGGGCCTGGGCAGGAGTGGGACAGATCTGAGGGTCTCTGGCATGAGGGTCTCTGGGCCAGGGCCAAGGCAGCGGGGGCCATTCCCTCACTGTTTCCAGGATGGCTTCGCGGGCCGCATGAAACCACTTCGCAGGCTGGATCCGGCCCCCGGCCCTTGTGTTTGACATGTCTGACATCAAGATTTTTAGTACAACTTGACTCGTGTCCATTAGAGAAGCGAAACTTTCCTGGGCATTTCTAGCTGATGCGCTTATCCGGTCATTTATTTCCCTTTTATTCTGCTGTTCTGTCCACCTTTTCTTCCTCCTCCTCCTCCTCCTCCTCTGCTTCTTGTTCTTTTTCTTCCTCTCCTCTTTCTTTCTTTCTTTCTTTCTTTCTTTCTTTCTTTCTTTCTTTCTTTCTTTCTTCCCTTTTCTTTCTTTTCTCTTCCTCTTCCTCTTCTTTCTTTCCTCCTTTTCTTTCTTTCCTCCTCTTCTCACTTTCCTTCTTTCTTTCCTTCTTTCTTTCTTTCTTTCTTTCTTTCTTTCTTTCTTTCTTTCTTTCTTTCTTTCTTTCTTTCTTTCTTTCTTTCTTTCTTGTTTCTTTCCTCCTTCTCCCTTTCTTTCTTTCTTTCTTTCTTTCTTTCTTTCTTTCTTTCTTTCTTTCTTTCTTTCTTTTCTTCTCTTTCCTTTCTTTCCTTACTTCCTTCCTTCCTTTCTTTCTTGTTTCTTTCTTTCTTTCTTTCTTTCTTTCTTTCTTTCTTTCTTTCTTTCTTTCTTTCTTTCTTTCTTTCTTTCTTTCTTTCTTTCCTCCTCTTATCTTTCTTTCATTCTTTTTCTCTCTCTCTCTCTCTTTCTTTCTTTCTTTCTTTTTCTTTCTCTTTCTTTCTTTCTTTTCTTCTCTTTCCTTTCTTTCTTTCCTTCCTTCCTTCCTTTCTTTCTTTCTTTCTTTCTTTCTTTTCTTTCTTTCTTTCCTCCTCTTCTTATCTTTCTTTCATTCTTTCTCTCTCTCTCTCTCTTTCTTTCTTTCTTTCTTTCTTTCTTTCTTTCTTTCCTCCTCTTTTCTTTCTTTCTTTCTTTCTTTCTTTCTTTCTTTCTTTCTTTCTTTCTTTCTTTCTTTCTTTCTTTCTTTCTTTCTTTCTTTCTTTCTTTCTTTCTTTCTTTCTTTCTTTCTTTCTTTCTTTCTTTCTTTCTTTCTTTCTTTCTTTCTCCCTTACCGAAGGTACGTCTCAGGCTGCCTCTGAGACTCGCACACATACGCGCGCAGAAGGCAAACTTCCAAGATGAAATCTCCATGGATGAAAACCCATTTTCTTTAAAACTTCCCACCAATTTGGCAGCAGATCCTTGGAACCGGCTCAGCTTTTCCGGGGCCTTCTCCTAAATCCTGGCACTCTCTTGGCTGGGCTGCTTCCGTTTCCCAGCTGGCCCGGCCCTGCCCTCATGGTGTGCCAGTGCCTGCCACCAGCACACCCAGAATGGAGAGGCTACGTCCTCCCACGGTGTCCAAAACTTCCCCAAAGGGGAGCAGAAGTCTCGGGAAAGGTTAAATGCACCCCTTGGCTGGGCGAGCAGAAAAATCACCCTGCTTTGTCATTCTGGCATACGATGCTCCGATTGCTACTCTCCCCTTGGCCAAGATTAAGCTTCGTGTCTTGTCATCCTCACAACGCCCACAGAACACCAGGGCCTTCGGAAGGCAGGTCATTGTGACCTCGCTCCAGCTTGTTTCCTGGGGCAGAAAGCCTGGAAGAAGACAGGACGTCTTCAGACAGGCAAAACAGGCTGTCTTTGCCAGCCTGCCAGGAGGGTGAGCTAGACTCGCATCTTGGCAACCCCGAGACACACGTCTCCTTCCCTTCTCCAAGGATCGAGCGGCTGCTTTCTCCGCTCTCCTTTATCTTAAGACCTTACCTTGGGGCACAGGGACCCCCAAGGCTTCCTCCCTTGCTCGCCTTTGCTTAAGAGCCGAGCGAAACAGTTTTCCCTTCTCTTCAAAAACTCTTGCCTCTCTCGGTCCGCTCATTTTGCCCATCGGTGTTTCCCCTTCCAGGCCGAGGAAAAAGCTGACGCACTGAACAAGGAGCTGCTGATGACCAAGCAGAAGCTGATCGATGCTGAGGATGAAAAGAGAAGGCTGGAGGAGGAATCGGCTCAGGTTGGGGCAGGATCGGGCCAGAAGGGAGCTGGGGAGGTAGGAGGGAAGAGGGTGAGTTCTGGTTTTAGGCCATCCCTTCCCGCACTTCAGCATCTGATAAGGACTCCCGCTGAAGGCAGAAAAGCACCAAGAGTCGGTCATCTTGCTTTGCCCTTCACCGTCAGCTCTGGTCTGGGATGGCTTTTCTGCAGCTATTTATCCCCCATAACCACCTTCCCCCATCTCCATTAGAGCAACAGCTTCTAAACTTTGGAGCACCAGGGACCGGTTCCATGGAGAAGGTTTTTCCCCGTGGACGGGAGGCGGCATGCTTTTGTGGGCTGCCTGCATCCCCATGGATGGGGCTTTGCTTATTTGCATGGACCGGTTGTTGAGATACTGAGGACCGGTGCAGGTCCACAGACCTGGGGGGGGTTGGGGACCCCTGCATCAGAGAGTCCCCGAACAGATCTCCTTGCCCCAAGTTCTCCACATTGCCAGTACTGGTCTCTCTGCTGCTTTCTCTTGTGAGTTGCATTTTTGGAGTTGGGATAGGAATAGGAATAGGAATAGGAATAGGAATAGGAATAGAATAGAATAGAATAGAATAGAATAGAATAGAATAGAATAGAATAGAATAGAATAGAATAATAGAACAGAATAGAATAGAATAGAATAGAATAGAATAGAATAGAATAGAATAGAATAGAATAGAATAGAATAGAATAGAATAGAATAGAATAGAATAGAATAGAATAGAATAGAACAGAACAGAACAGAAAATAGAGCAGAGCAGAATAGAGCAGAATAGAATAGAATAGAATTAAGGAATAGAACGGAACGGAAAGAATAGAATAGAATAGAATAGAATAGAATAGAATAGAATAGAATAGAATAGAATAGAATAGAACAGAACAGAACAGAACAGAACAGAACAGAACAGAACAGAAAATAGAGCAGAGCAGAATAGAGCAGAATAGAATAGAATAGAATTAAGGAATAGAACGGAACGGAATGAATAGAATAGAATAGAATAGAATAGAATAGAATAGAATAGAATAGAATAGAATAGAATAGAATAGAATAGAATAGAATAGAGGAATGAAGAATGGAATGGAATGGAATGGAATAGAATAGAATAGAATAGAATAGAATAGAATAGAATAGAATAGAATAGAATAGAATAGAATAGAATAGAATAGAATAGAATAGAATAGAATAGAATAAAAAATAGAGCAGAATAGAATAAAAAATAGAATAGAATAGAATAGAATAGAATAGAATAGAATAGAATAGAATAAAAAATAGAGCAGAATAGAATAGAATAGAATAAAAATAGAGCAGAATAGAATAAAAATAGAATAGAACAGAATAGAATAGAATAGAATAGAATAGAATAGAATAGAATAGAATAGAATAGAATAGAATAGAATAGAATAGAATAGAACAGCTGGAAGGGACCTTGGAGGTCTTCTAGTCCAGCCCTGAGAACCTGTACCGTCTCAGACAGGTGAATGTCTAGTCTCTAGGTTAGAGAGGGGAAAGGGCTGGAGCTCAAGAGACCCTGGTGGAGGGACGAATAAACGACCAGACTTTCCCGTCCTCTCTTCAAGCTGAAGGAGATGTGTCGGAGAGAACTGGACAAGGCCGAGTTGGAGATTAAGAAAAACAGCTCCATCATCGGCGACTACAAGCAGGTACGTAGGAGGCAGCTGTTCTGAAGCAACCTGGGATCCGGCTCCCTTGGGCCCCGAACAGCTTTACCGCCTTCCTTTTGACACAGAACCAAAGGGAGGCATCCTGTTCTTTCCGCTCAAAAAGGGAGGCAGAAGGGACCTCGGAGGCCTTCTAGTCCAACCCCCCCTGGTCGAGCAGTCGATCCTATTCTGTTCGGGACAAATGGCCGTCCAGAAAGCCTCCAGTGATGGTACATCACTGATCAAAATGAAAAAAAAAAACAAGCTTCCCCCTTTGTTAAGAGGAGAAAGCAGTTATTTTGGTTTCTTAGCTTAAGACGTATAAAGCCTGACCGCTTCAGAAAGTTTTGGGCCCGCTGTTAAATTTTGGGCCCGCAGAGAGCCATTGCAAATTCCCTGCCCCTCGATGTGGGGCAGGCCCTTTGGGGCACGAGCGTGTAGAAGCCGAGAGAGATTTTTTTTGGGGGGGGACAAAGTCCAGCAAGGACGCATGGCCAGCGTGGGGATCTGGGGCAGGGATGAGAGGCCCTACCTGAGCTCGTGAGGCTTTGCTGACTGACCCAGTTTGCCTTGCAGATCTGTTCCCAACTGAGTGACAGGCTGGAGAAGCAGCAGGTAGCCAATAAAGCCGAAATTGAGAAAATTCGGGTAAGTAGAGGCACAGAAGATCTGGGGGGTGGAAGTGGCAGAGGCTGAGCTTAGCGCCGCCTGGAGGGCAGGCTTCCCGATTCCCCGCCTCGGGGGCAGATTCCAGAAGATCTCCTGAACTCTTTCCAACATCCCGTTTGGTCCCTGCTTCGCTAAAGGAAGGTGGGGGGACTTCGGGGGTTGCAGAAAGAGAGAGACATCACATTTTCAACTTGCTACCTTCAGACTCAATAAACTAGCCTTGCAGTTAACGTTTTTTGTACGTGGGGAGGTGGGTGGGGTGGCAAGCAAGTTACCGGCCCTTTCAGCTGTTGCCAGCCACCCGGGCTGCTCACGAAAGCAGCCAGTCCGTTCCGAGGGGAGTCAAGAGACACAGTGGCACAGTGGTTAGAATGCAGTACTGCAGGCTAATTCTGCTGACTGCCGTCACCAGTTCGATCCTGACTGGCTCAAGGTTGACTCAGCCTTCCATCCTTCTGAGGGCGGTAAAATGAGGACCCAGATGGTTGGGGGCAACAGGCTGCCTTTGTAAACCGCTTAGAGAGGGCTGTAAAGCACTGTGAAGCGGTATATAAGGCTAAGGGCTATGGCTGCCTGCCTGCCTGCCTGCTGTCTGCCTATCATCTATCTGTCTATCTATCTATCTATCTATCTATCTATCTATCTATCTATCTATCTATCTATCTATCTATCCATCCATCCATCCATCCATCCATCTATCTATCATCTATCTATCTATGTCAGTCATATCTATTATCTATATTTATCATATCTATATGTTTATCTGTATATCTATCAATCGTATCTATCTTATATCTATCTAATCTGTCTGATATCTACATCTATGTCTGTCTGTCTATAGCTCTATCTATCTCTCCAGATGGTTGGGGGCAACAGGCTGCCTTTGTAAACCGCTTAGAGAGGGCTGTAAAGCACTGTGAAGCGGTATATAAGGCTAAGGGCTATGGCTGCCTGCCTGCCTGCTGCCTGCCTATCATCTATCTATCTATCTATCTATCTATCTATCTATCTATCTATCTATCTATCTATCTATCTATCTATCTATCTATCTGCCATGGTAGCGCAGTGCTTACAATGCAGTATTGCAGGCTAATTCAGCTCACAGCCAGGAGTTTGATCCTGTTGGGGCTCAAGGTTCACTCAGCCTTCCCAGGTCGGTAAAATGAGGACCCAGATTGTTGGGGGGCAAATGCTGACTCTGTAAACCCGCTTAGAGAGGGCTGTAAAGCGCTGCGAAGTGGTATATAAGTCCACGTCTTATTGCTATTGCTCACCGTCCACCCTTCTTGGCCGCAGCAAAAAGTCGACAACTGTGAACATTGTCGGGAGTTCTTCAACAAGGAAGGGCGGCTGAAGGCGGCCGGCGTCCCCAGGGAGGGTTCCGACGAAGACACCGACGAGGAGAAGGAGGGGCTGAAGAACCAGTTACGAGAAATGGAGTTGGAACTGGCCCAGACCAAGTTGCAACTGGTGGAGGCCGAATGCAAAATCCAGGTGAGGAAGACTCAGCCCGAGCTTCTGCCTCCATGGGAATTGTGCACAGGCGAGGGTCAGATCTCTCTTTTCCGACAGAATTCCTCAGTTGGGCCTTGAGAATGAAGGCTGAAGAGTCTCTCGGAACGGGATACCTGGCTTTGAAGCCTTTTTCCTCTCCGCCATCTTGGAGGGTTTCCTGGCTGCCCGCAGGAGGAGGCAGGCCGATAGGAGAGCATTCCTTGGTCTGGCTTAGCAAATTCCCCTGGGTGCCGGCAATTCCATTTTTACACTCAAAACCCAGAAACCTTTACAAACCCCTTGCCTTCCGGACCTGAAATTAACAGCTGGCTGGCCTCCTAAAAATTTTGAGGCTATTAAGTCACCTCTAAGGTGGGTGGCAGCACCTGCTGCCAGCATCAAGCTACCTTCGTCCTGTGCGCTCCCACAGGGAGGGTCTTCTCAGGGTGCCGCCGGTTAAAGATTGCCGGCGGGTAAGACCCAGGGGGAGGGCCTTTTCTGTGGGTGCGCCTGCCCTGTGGAACCAGCTGCCCGCGGAGCTTAGGACTGCCCCCGATCTCCGTTCATTCCGCCGGGACCTGAAGACCTGGCTCTTCGAGCTCTCTGGCCCAGGCTGAGAATTTTTAAATTTTAATTTTAACTGGGGTTTTTATTTTCTCTCAGGGTTTCATTTAATCTTTTTTAATTGTTGTAACTTTTGTATTGATTTTCTTTTAAATATCCTGTAAACCGCCCTGAGTCCTTCGGGAAAGGGCGGTATATAAATCTAAATAATAAAAAATAAATAAATAAATAAATAAATAAATAAATAAATAAATAAATAAATAAATAAATAAATATTACATCAACGAATTTACTCACTGAACAGTTTGATGTGCAGACGTGCAGATCTTCTCTCCTAACCGAGGAGGTGGTTCCGATGTCCTCGGTGTATCCGTTTCATGACCCCAGGGCAGGCCAGGTATCCCCACGCGCCTTTTTTTTTTAACACCCTGCTCATCCCCGTCTTGTTACCTTGCAGGACCTGGAACACGACCTGGGACAGGCGCTGAACGAGGTGCAGGCTTCGCGCAAAACCTGGTTCAACCGAACGCTCAGCTCTATAAAGACAGTGACCGGCGTCCAGGGGAAAGAGACGTGCTGAACAGCTGGATAGCAACCTCGGGGTGGCTCCTGGGGCTCCTCTCCTCACATACCTTCTGCCTTCCAGACTTTTGTCTTGACCAGCTGCCCGCAGGAGAAAGGACCACATGTACATAGGACTCCCGAAACACACACACACACACACACACCGCAAGGCGGCTGGTTTCCCCCCCACACACACACACACAGGCTGGAAACCCAAGCCAGAGACGCCGCTTGGCGCAAGCCGCTTGGCGCAAGCCGTGGGATCTTCATACTACTGATTATTTAACCTGGGGTGGGGGTGGGATGGGGCTGGGGGTGGGGGCTGTAGCTATAGACCCATGCTTTTTTTTTTCCTTTCTTTTCCCAGAGGACAATAATCCGCTCCATTCTGCAGTCCGTTTGGAGGTGCTAGGTACGAAAAAAAAAATATTACCACCACCTTCCTGACTTAACTGAATTTACAAACGAGTGCTTTTCTTTTTTTCTTTTTTTACAGTCAGAACTTTTTTTTTTTAAAAAAAAAGATTTCATTTGAGACGAACAAAAGGAAGAAAAAAAACTCCAACACAACGCAGCCGCTCTTTTAACAAACAGTTTGAGCCTTCTCGCCAGAGAGCGAGTGAAAGGTTCCACACACACACACACAAACTCCTTCCAAGTAGGGGTTTGCCTGGTTAACTTTTGGAAACGGGACTCACAAATCCCCCCTCCACAATGTTTGTGTGTCCCTTCCCCCCCCTCCCCTGCCCCGTCTCTTTCTCTGTACAGCGCTTACATCAATAACTTCTATGCAACTCAACGGGGGGGGGGGGCTTCTTAAAGCAAACCCCTTTCTTCCCCCCCCCCCGAACAAAAGCTGAGATTCAACACCACCGTTTTATCGGGGCTGGGGGGGGGCTGTTTTATACACACAAGCGTGGCTCGTGTTTTGTGAGCTCCCAACACCCCCTTGAGCTTGCTCCGGGCTCTTGTGGGAAGTCAAAGAAGGTTGAAGTCACTCAACTCTCCTTTGCCGATCCGGATTTGGCCCGGATGCATCCACGCCGAAACAAGTTGCTTGGCCCTTGATGACACGAGAATGGTGGGCTTCCGTTTTGCTTATTCTCCGTTTTTGGGGGTGACTTTTCTGCCTGCAGAAAGGCAGGTGGGAGAGAGAGAGAGACGATGGTGGCCCAGGGGACGGAGGGAGCTTCGTTTTGACCGCCGCTGCTGCTGAACTCACTCCACGTTCCCCTTCCCATCAAACACTCCCTAGTTTGTAACTACACAAGTAGGTAATAACGCTACTTTTGATTTTTGAGGGCTTAGAGCTGGGGGGGGGTGATCTTCCAGCCTTGGCAACTGGTGGGCTTCAACCCCCAGAATTGCTTAGCCAGCCTCGTGCTGCCGCCGCTGCATTCTGTCTTAAAATTGCCAAGGTGGAAGACCCCCTTGCTTAAGAGCAGGGGTGGTGGTCTTCAAACGTGGCCCTTTGATGACTTGTGGACTTCAACTCCCAGAATTCCTCAGCCAGGCTGAGGAACTCTGGGAGCTGAAGTCTCACAAGAGACCAAAGGGCCACGTTTGAAGACACCCCCACCCCCCTGCTTAAGAGTGTCCAAACCTCTTCCCCAGAAAACCTGAAGAACTATTTTTTTCCCCTTTTTTGGCACCTTTTTTAATTTATACTGATTTATCCTATGCTGAAATAGCTTTTATATATATAAATATATATATCAGCAGATCAACTTAACCTTGTGCAGTGTGTCAGCATAGGCCGGTAACCCTCAGAGGCACTGTTTGTATATAAAGATAATTTTTATTTCTAATTTTTTTTCCTCCTGACCAGACTAACGCTGAGATAAGAGGTGAAAGCCAGCCTTGAGCATTCACGATTTCTCCCCCCCCTTAACTGTATACATGAGTATCTTTTCCTGTTTAATAATAACGAGGGGGGGGGGGGAAAAACCAAACCCATATTGCTGTAACTCCATTGATAATAAAAAGCAAAGAAACGCGTGGACCTTGTGGTAGAATAGTTTTCCGTGTGTAGCATTTTGGATTGATCTATAAACTAGTAAAAAAAATGCTCTTGCTACCCGCTGGTGATTTTTATTTCGCTCGATCAGCCTGGCCTGAGCAAAATGCCGGAGGCAGCCTTGCCTTGAATTATTAAGAGGGAAGGTCTCGGGGGGGGGGGCTGCATGCACAGGGGGGTGGGGGAGACAGCAACAGTTCTCCAGATGTTGGGGAGCACGCGCCCCCACTGCAGGTCCTGGTGGGGTCAGATCTAATAACAAAGTTGGAAGGGACCTTGGAGGTCATCTAGTCCAACCCCCTGCTCAGGCAGGAAACCCTATCCCATTTCAGACAAATGGCTGTCCAGTCTCTCCTTAAAAACCTCCAGTGTTGGAGCTTCCACAACTTCTGGAGGCGAGCAGTTCCACTGGTTAATTGTCCTCACTGTCAGGAAGTTTCTCCTTAGTTCTAGGTTGCTTCTCTCCTTGGTTAGTTTCCATCCGTTGCTTCTTGTCCTGCCTTCGGGCGCTTTGAGATATTGGAACACTGGTGTCATGTCACTTTTAGTCCTTCTCTTCCTTAAATTAGACATCCCCAATTCCAGCAGCCGTTCTTTATATGTTTTACCCTCCAGTCCCCTGATCATCTTTGTTGCTCTTCTCTATACTCTTTCCAGAGTCCCAGTGTCAGGACCCACCCCAAACCACGTCTTAGGAAGACAAAATTCTTGGAGTCAAGTCTATTCCAAAAAGAATCTTTACTATGACATGCTTGGTTGTAGGAAATGAGACAGGACTTAATATTATTCCAGGAAGTAAACCCTTATAAAGAGTTCCCGGTTTAATCCCCTTAACCCCATTTGGTCAGTCCCCCATCCTTTATCTCGTATCATCCCTCTCGTGGGAAAAAGGAACTTAGGACCATTCATGTTTATTGCTCTCTTCCGTGACCCAAGCTAGATGCTAGCCCTCCCTTTTGTTTCCCCAGTTCAAAAGGCTTCTCCTTTCCTTTGAAATGCCTAATACCGGTTCAATACACATCCATTCTCTTCTCTTCGGGAGATGGCAGAATCCATGGAATAATGTTTTAAACATACATTTATGAATATGATATAAATGGATTCTGACACCCAAGATCTTTTTTACATCGTGGTGACCACAACTGGATGTTAGCTCTTGGCATAGTTTTCTTTTTTGGGGTGGGGGGGTACAGCAGACCCGGGAATTAGCTTGTCATGTGCGCAACGCAGAGAGAAAAGAACCTTTTGCCAGAACAGCCAAGTGGCAGGGAGCTGGGTCTCCTGGTCGAACAGGGGACTGGTCTAGAAGACCTCCAAGGTCCCTTCCAAGCCTATTCTGTGTGAATTAAAGCTGCTGGGAATGGGGGGGGGTGTTTTTCCCCCAAAGCGAGACTGGAAATGTCGGGGTGAGGCTGTTCTTTTTTTCCTGGTTTTTTTTCTTGGGTGGGGGGGGTTGGACTAGAAGACCTCCAAGGTCCCTTCCAACTCCATTCCATTCTACCTTCCATTCCAAGATTCTATTCTAATTATTCTATTCTATTCCATCCCATCCCATATTCTCTATTCTATTCTATTCTAATGCTATAATTCTATCATTCTAATTCTAATCTATTTTCTATTCTAATTCCAGAATTCCTCTTCTGTTCTATTAATTCTCATTCTATTCTTGAATGGGGAGTGAGACGCACTAAGGGGGAAATTCTGCCCTCGGCTCATTGTCCCTGTCCTCTAATGCCCTTTCCGAGCCTTGCTCCCTTCTGCCAGCTCAAAGCTGCACCGTTTGGGCAGCCTTGAACTCTTCATCCAGTTGTTTCCGTGCCTTCTTCATTTGTGCAAACGTCTCTTCCCAGCTCTGCCCAGGCAAGCTTCCCCAATCGCCACGCTTGGGCTGGAGATGGTGGCGTTTGCCCAAGCCAGCACGCGGCAAAGGGCCCTACCCTTTAGAAGCTTTGCTGGGTTAGGAGACGGGGAGGGTGGCACGCGAAGGAGTGCCGAGTGCCTTTTGGTGGTGTAGGCAACACTTTCCGACGGGCAGGAGCGTCTCTGTCCCACCAAGGCTGCTCCTGTGCCGGGCATCCCGCAAGGCCCTGCTATAGGCCAGAGTGTTGTGATTCAGGGTCAGCCTGTGGGTTTGGCAGTTCGGTTGGATGACTCAGAGGAGGAGGGGGGTGTTGAAGAGCTTGCTGAGGGGGTTGAAGATCTTGCTGATGAGAGCCCTCAGCCAGGCCCCTCCCACCTGGTCATGACGGAGACCCAGCTGTGTGAGCCTGACAGTGTGGATGAAGATGACCCACAGCTGGCCCTGTTCAAGGACGCCCGACGCAGGAGGCAGTCAATCAGGAGTAAACAGAGGAAGGCAATGGGGCACCTCGGAAGGAGGCAGAGAGAAGCCACGCCTTGAACTGTATAAAAGGGGAATGCGTGGGAGGGCTGGTTTGCTGAAGGCAACCGCTTGATTAGTTCCTGTTTCATAGCTCCTGTTTCATGGTTGGTGTCTTGTTTTGCTCTGTTTTATGTTAATAAATTTGGCAGGCTTAATTCCAGCCTCTTGCCTTTTGTAAAGGGGTTGTCCCTGCCTTTTCTGCAGGGCCGGTAGCAGGCTGGTACAGAACACAGAGCTGGGGAAAAAAAAACATTTCCAAAGAGCAGGACAGGGTATCTGCAACCTAAATGTGAGCTCGCCCTAAACCAGGGGTAGGCAACCTTGGCTCTTCGATGACTCGTGGACTTCAACTCCTAGCTGGCTCAGGAATTGTCCACGAGTCCTAAAAGAGCCAAGGTTGCTTACCCCTGCCCTAGAGGCCTCTTTGTCCCAGGGCGCGGATTCGATTAAAACAACTTCTCTTTTAATAGCATGCAGATGCTTAAAATACAACATTTACCCTTACTACTCCTCTTACGCTTTTCTGCCTGTTCGGGTCATAAATATCCAGAGCTTGTCAGCACTCTGGAATTCACTGGGAAAAAAGTGGGGAATGCTAGTGGAACCTCACCGGATGCAAGAAAACAGCTGTCAAAATTGGCTCCAGGTTTTCAGCCTAGGCGCCGAGCATTTCAGCCAGGTATCTCTCTGTCTCTCTCTCAAACCCACGCAAGAGAGGGTTGTGCAACGCTCTTGCAAGTGCCCCCCCCCATAAAAAAAACAAACAGGCACAGGTGTGTGGACTTTCCAAGGAATTCTGGTGCAAATCATCTCCCAGGTGGAACAGAAATGTAATTTTTCTGCCCCTTTTCCCACCTTAAATGCACCTGGCGTTTGGTCTCTCTCTCTGCAGGGCACTTCCGTAACTTCAGGATGAGGTCTTCTTTTTCCACAGCCCCCAGCTCTTTGGGGTCTTTAGCCCCCCCCCTTCCACCTTAGCCTTCTGCACAATTCCTTTGCAGCTTATCTACTTACCTAAGGAAGGTGTAAACTGCAGGTATTCAAAATCCAAAACCATTCCATTTGTTCCCCCCCCCCCAGCCGCTGTTCTCACTTGGCCTGCCTGCCACCCCCCCTGAGAATGGAACCCCCACCACCTTTCCCCCCCCTTTTTATTTTCCAACTCGGGGCTCCAAAAAGCAAAAATATTTCCCTCTTTGTTGCTTTATAAAAGGAGGGGGGAAGGAAAGCAGGGCAGCTAGAAATGTCAGGCACCCCCCACCCCCGGGTAACGTGTTGCAGGAAATAAAGACATTTTGATGGGTCTCAATCTGGGCTGCTTTTCAGCAAAGCAGGCAGCCAAGATTGCAGCGTGGCTCTTTCAGGGGAGGCGTTCTTTGGAATCTAAGCAGCCACCTTAATTTCCTTCTAAACCCGGGGTGTCCGACTTTAATAATAAATATAATAAAGTTGGAAGGGACCTTGGAGGTCATCTAGTCCAGCCCCCCGCTCAGGCAGGAAGCCCTATCCCATTTCAGACAAATGGCTGTCCAGTCTCTTCTTAAAAACTTCCAGGGTTGGAGCACCCACAACTTCTGGAGGCAGGTTGTTCCACTGGTTAACTGTTCTGTCAGGAAATTTCTCCTTAGTTCTAGGTTGTTTCTCTCTTTGATGAGTTTCCATCCGTTGCTTCTTGTCCTGCCTTGAGGCGCTTTGGAGAATAGCTTGACTCCCTCTTCTTTGGGGGAGCCCCTGAGATACTGGAAGGCTATCATGAGAAACAATGGTTGGAAGCTAATCAATGAGAGAAGCAACCTGGAATTGAAGGAGAAACTTCCCAACAGTGAGGACAATCAACCAGTGGAACAACTTGCCACCAGAAATCATGGGTGAGCCATCACTGGAGATTTTTAAGAAGAGATTGAACATCCACCTGTCTGAGATGGTATAGGTTCTCCTGCTTGAGCAAGGGGCGGGACTAGAAGACCTCCAAGGTCCCTTCCAGCTCCATTCTATTCTATTCTATTCTATTCTATTCTATTCTATTCTATTCTATTCTATTCTATTCTATTCTATTCTATTCTATTCTATTCTATTCTATTCTATTCTATTCCATTCCATTCTATTCCATTCCATTATTCTATTCTATTCTATTCTATTCTATTCTATTCTATTCTATTCTATTCTATTCTATTCTATTCTTCTATTCTATTCTATTATTTCTATTCTACTCTACTCTGTTCTATTCCATTAATTCTACCACCCCTCGTCCTTCTCTTCATTAAACTAAAAGGTAAAGGTAAAGGTTCCCCTGCACATGCGTGCTAGTCGTTTCCAACTCATCGTTTCAAAGCCGAAGAGCCAGCGCTTGTCCGAGGACGTCTCCGTGGTCATGTGGCCGGCATGACTAGACGCCAAAGGCGCACGGAACGCTGTTACCTTCCCACCATAGTGGTCCTTATTTTTCTACTTGCATTTTTACGTGCTTTCGAACTGCTAGGTTGGCAGAAGCTGGGACGAGTAACAGGCGCTCACTCTGCTACGCGGCACTCGGGATTTGACCTGCCAAACTGCCGACCTTCTGATCGACAAGCTCAGTGTCCTAACCCACTGAGCCACCGCGTCCCTTCATTAAACTAGATGTACCCAATTCCAGCAACTTTTCCTTATATGTTTTAGCCTCCAGTCCCCTAATCATCTTTGTTGCTCTTCTTGCCAACTTTTAAGGGGGCAAATTCAACAAATTCTGGGAGCTGAAGTCCAGAGGTCTTATTGCTGGGCAAGGTTGGACAGCCCTATTCTGAACCCTAACCCAAATTAACATCAAGAACAAGCCTAACGTTCGGTAGGCCACGACAAACCAAGCATCTCCTGAGCTGGCATTCTTCAGTGGATTCTTTCTTTATTCTTTATTGGCCAAGTGTGACTCGACACACAAGGGATTCGTCTCCGGTGCATAACCTCTCAATGTACATAGAAGCAACAAGCGATAAATGTCCGCAAGAGGGTGAAAAACAGCAAGTGATGTTCTTCCTTCTCAGTCTCAGGCAGATGTGGACAGATGTCGCTTGTGCACACTACCAAGTGACTGTGTCTATGGGTTCATTTTTAGACACCCTTAATGAAACATCCATCTACCATCAACCCCCCACCCCCACCCCATCCCCAGCGACTAGGAACTCACCTGTATTATTCTGGATGCAGGATTCTTCCACATTTTAAGCCTCAACCCCAATCCGACGCTGGTCTATCCTCCTGCGGTATTAAAAACCCGTTCTTTCTCCCAGTTCTTTCTCACCTGCCACCTGTTGACGTGGCGTTAAAAGACTCGTTCGAAGAGTCCCCCTTTCAGATCAGCCCCAAGAAATTTATTTGTTCTATTGATCGCTGGGTGTCCCATCGATTTTTTTTTTAAGCTAGCTCTCTGAACGAAAGAAGAAAAAAAAGATCAGCCTATCGGTTGGGAGATCCGTTTTTAATTATTGATTGGAAAACATGAAATGTCTTAATTGGAAGCATATACAACAGGTTGTCCTCTTCTGGTCTTCACGCTAGCAATGTGTTGGTGTTCAACTGGACAGCAAGGACCACAGATGGCACCGCCACCTTTGTATAGAAGAGCTCTCTCCCGCCCACCTTCACTTCCATGGGCCAAGGAAGGCACCTCAAATTGAACCAAGGACCAAAAAAAAATAAGACCTTGGATCAACTGAGACAAACTTGGTTCCCGGTCCAAAATCTCAAAAGACAGCTGAGAATTCAGGCAGATGCCTGCAGAAAAGCACCAAGTTTGGAAAGATCAGCTCTGCATGCTCTTCAGACAACTATCGTGTCCTAACTCAACAAGACATTCCTGGGAGAAGTCTTTCGAAGCACGGGCCCCCTGAATTTTACACCACGTAAAATTTTACACCTGTTAAAGACTTGCTGATAAACCGAAGACAACCCTGGTTGGAAAGTCAAGATTTAAAACTCCCTTGGTCTATAACTCAATAAATAAATATACGTATTCTCCCCCCCACCACAACCACCAAAAAAAAAGGTCCAAGGAAGCCTTTTCAGAATCCAACATGTCCTCCTAAATATTTACATCACATTTCATTGAGAAGAACATGAAGAGAGAGAAAGAAAAAAAAAACCTGGCATCAAGTACGAAGAGGTTGCAAGCTCCTCACCCTTCCCGATCCGCGCAACCTCAGCTTACAAGTTTCTGCCTTTCGGCTTATTTTTACATACAAATGTCTCTGGATGCAGCTGCGGGGTGAATGGGGAAAAAAAAAACGTAATTGCTGCAAAAAAAAACTATCAAGGGTAGAAGCCTACCCCTCTTTTGGTAATAAAGGCACAATCTAAGGGCAACGTCTCCTACAGAGTCCACCGAGGAGCCCAGCGCCAGGATTTCAAGCTTCTTGCTTTTTCCCCTCTGTACCGTCTTGCCATGACTCTTCCCCCAAGCCCACCACCCTTTTCAAAAGTCGGTCTGATCTCTGGGTGGTCCCCTTTCCGGCAAAATCCTCCTCTCCCCTTGTCCTGGGGTAGCTGGGACTATCTCTTGGCTGGACATCCTGGCTACGGCGATTGCTTAAAAAGCCCGTCTCATTAAGGGCATCCTTTGGGCACGTGAGTCGTGTAACGCCAGGCGTTCTCGTCGAGCCGTTTCCGCCGGCAGGAACATGGAGGATTATTTCGCTCCCCCCCCAAAAAAAAAAACATCCCGCCCACCTCAGGAACGTCCAGTCCTGTCCTCCCGGGCTCAAAGTGGCGTTCGGCTAGCTAAGTTCAATTGGTTGAGGGGGGGTGGGGGAAGCTACCACCTGACCCATAGTGCAAAGCGTTAAGAGGCCATCGGAAGACACGCACACACACACACACGTGCACACACCCCTTATCGTACATCTATTGCTGTGGTTTTCAAGAGGCAGGGTGGGGATGTGAAGGTGGCCTATTGCCTTTGGGGTGCTGGAGGAAGTCCCAGGATTTTAACATATTCGATATAAACGGTCCCCCTCTTCCTTCCGAGTCTCCGTTAGCTCTTGGCTTTGAAAATTCACGGGTGGGGGGGTGGGGGAAAAAAAAGCACCTTTGGAGCTGTGCAACCTGTTTGCTTTAGAAGTCAGAGAAGAATTCTTGAGGCCCCAGGTGAATTATAAAAGGCGTCACGTCAAGTGGCTGGCAGTAAGGACTGTCAATGAAACAGCCACCTACAGCATGAGGAAAGAGCAGAGAAGCAGGACAGGGGAGGAAAAAGAAGAAGAAGAAGAAGAAAAAGAAGGAAGGTTAATTATATATATATATATATTTAAATAAGGGACAGCACTGCTTTAGTTTTCTCTGCTCTTTCCAGCCGTGGGTGGAGTTTCCATTGCCACAGGGCGCGCGGGAAATGTAGTTCTAGCCACTGGCCAATGCCTTCACCCCTCTATATATCTTTCTTGGCAAAGACTGATCTGAATCTCAAACACACACACCGGAAAAAAAACCCAAAAAAAACCAATTAAGGTAGCTTAGGAATGGGTTTGGCGTTCCCCCGCCCCAGTAAAGCAGAGAAATGTAAAATATGCAGCAACAGGGCAAAAGTTACGATGTGGTTAGTGACTCCCAACATGACAAAATAAATAAATAAATAAAATAATAACAAATGGAGAGGGGGAGGGGAAAAAAAATGACTTCATATCAATTATTGGAAATGACGGCCATCGCGTTGGAAAGAGCAGAGCACTCCAGCTTGGAGAGCCACCACCGGCGGCGGCTGTGAGAGGACCACTCCGGGGAGCAAACTTCTCCAGAACTTTTTTGCGCTGGGGAAGGGATTTTGGAGAAGCGGATTGGAAGGATTTTGTGGCCTTCGGAGAACTGCCACCCTCGGGAAGCCGATCCGACCGCCAAATTGCAGAGAACAAATTGATCGGGAGGGGGGGGAATCCTCTGCTCGACTGCCCTGCTTTTCCAAGCTCCGTGATGGCGCCTCTTCATCCATAGGCCAGCAGACAGTCCGTGGTTGACCAATCCTCTTGTCCCGTGGGAAAAGACAGCGCCCCCCGAGTAGAGATTAGGGTCTCTACCCTCCCCGCGCCCCTGCTCCCCCCTTTGAAGGCAGGAGCAGACGCAGGAGTACCCACAAGAGGGGTGGTGCTGCCGCGCTGATCCACAAAGCGCTCCCGGTTGTATTAAAGCATCAGAACCCCGGACGGCAAGCGAGAAGGAGTCACACCACCAAAGGACGGGGACAACAACTGGAGGAGCACATTCCAAGAAGCACAGCTGTGTCTCCTTTTCTCCTTTCCAAAACCAGCTGTGGTTCCCTTTTTCTTCCCGGCTCCGGACTTCTCCATCCGCAAGGCAACTCGTCTGGCGCCGAGGACGGACTTTACCCCCTGCTCACCCGCCTCCTCGCCGTTATCCCCAGCTCCCGCCCGGAAAGTCTGCCTGTCCGTAAGCATCCTTGGCAGGGTTCAAATGCTTGGAAAGGGGGAACCACAGATGGGCGACTTTTGAAAAGAGCAACAGGTCGCTTGCCCTATGGGGTGTGGGGTGGTGATGCCTTAATAACCGTCCTTTCCTCGTTCGCGGCTCTTTGCCCCCAAGAACGGCAGGGGACCCCTTGGCACAGCCCAGGGAAGAAGATTTAAGAGGCGCAGGGGTGCCCCACCGCGTGAACGGTGACTTTTTTTTCTTTTCTTTTTTTTTTGGTACGGAAATTCGAGGAGGAGGCATGATACCGGCCTATGGCTGAAACAGTGAAGTAATTCACAGCAGTGCTGGACGAGACCAGACAATTAAAATAGCGGGGTTGTTTTTTTTTCATGGGGGCTGTTGCTGCTTCAGATTCTTAAGAATTGTGCAAGGCTACCGAGAGAAGGAACACCAGGAGGACAGGGAGAATCGCATCAAAGGGCTATTATTTTAAAAAAAAAGAGGCCACAAGAACTGTTTCGCCTACTCGAGGTGGGTTTGTTTTAAGAGCTTGGGTGCGGAAAAAGGCCTTAATTTTTTACAGACTTGAGCAATCGGAATCCCTGCGCGACAGGATCGAAACTTAAAAGGTCTGCAGACGCCCTTGATCTCTCGCAAAGGGTTTCACCCAGAATATTCCGGCTGGCTTAGCACAAAAGCAGCTTTTTTAACGAGCGGAAACCCTCGACCAATTCCAAGCCCTTTTTGGTTCCCCAAATCAGAAGAAGTCAGAACGGAGAAAGAAAACCCGGCTGGTCGTGAGAATCCAACGTCAAAACCCTGATTCGCAAGGGCTTAGGAGAAAGCCAGGGGTAAAAGATGGCCAGGTGCAGAACGCAGGTAGGCAGTCTGACTTGTCCCCGTTGTGCACAAAGTCGTGGGAAACGTCCTTTGGCAACCTCTCAAAGAATCAACCAGAATACAGAAACTTCCTTGATTATAAAACTAACCCTTTAGCTTCCTTTCTTTTCTTAAGCAGTAATTTATTGGCGTTGTCAGTTCCTTTATATATAATAAAAAAAACCATAATAAAACAAAAACAACTGTATCACGTAAACCTAAAATGATTTAAGATTTGGGCCCAGGGCTTGGTATTAGGAAACAGGCAAAAAAAAAAAAAAACTCTCTATTACAACAAAAACTGGTTTTATTTTGTGATCAGCGTTTTTATAGTCTATACATCCTTCACAAGGTTTAAAGGTTTTACATAATTCGGATTCCGTTCAGTTAAAAACAAAGCATCTAAAGTTTCTTCCCTATAACAGAAGGTTGATATAAGTTATTTTGGAGGTGAAGAGAAAGGGGGGGGGGGGGGAGAAAAAAATGAGGTAACCATTTTCACAGACCATAGTTTCATGTATGTTTTTTTTTCTTCAAGTTTTTTTTTAAGAGAACTTAAGTTTGCATTTTGTTAAAATAAAATTAAAAAAAAAAGAAGTGGAAAAAGGTGCGATCTTTACAAATGGGTTTTTGCTCAAGTGTGTGTGTGTGTGTGTGTGTGTGTGTGTGTGTGTGTGTTTCCAAGAAAACCAGGATATTAAAAAGGTAGGCAGACTAGCTGAGTCTCTTGTTTCTCACGTTTCCTTCTAGCATCCTGTCTTGTGCGCGTGGGGAAGCCGGATAAGAGAGGGTTCAGCCGATGGCTAAAAGAAGGAATAATGGGGCATTGGAAAGGTAGGGAATTTCATAACTGGCAACAGAAGCATTCTCTTGGGCAGACCTACGGAAGGAAGAAAGCACTTGGATAAATCTAAATGTCCAAGAAAGGCAGGCTAGGAAAGGAAGGAGTAGAAGGAAAGCAAATGGGTCTCCTAAATCTTCCCACCATCAGAAGATAAGAGGGGTCTGCGGGTCAAAGTTAGCCCCCCTCCACCGCCATTCCCAAGATCAAAGAGATCCATTCCTTCCCAACGGACTTCTCTCGTCAGGCAAAGGGATAAATCGGGATCATACTAAGCTACTGGATTCACCAGATTGGCCGGTCCAAACCCACCAGACCGGCAAAAGTCTGACTGATCTTTTTGCTGCAGACCAGCAAACCCATACTGCACAGCCTGGCTTCCAACCCAGAAGTGGCCGAGATCATTCCTGGATTGATCAATGAATTTTTTTTCCTCCACCCTCCTTCCTCTGGGGCGGGAAGAGAAAGGGGGGGGCAGGGTGTTTTTGGAAGGTCTTTTTTTTTTTGCCTAGTTCAAAAAAAAAATTCTTGTGGCCTCGCAGGAATCTTGGGGAGATGCTCGGGTTTTTGTTTAAGCGAAAAGTACCAAAATGAGAAGGCTTCCCTAACGGACGGTCTCTCTCTCTCTCTCTGAATCGTTTCCCCCTACGTGTCCGTTTTTTAGAAATCAGAAAGCAGCAACAGCAGGTTTTTTTTTTCCCAAAGAGGATCAAACATGGTCAGAGTGAATTTTTTCCAACATGCAAACAGCTTCACGCAGGCAGAGAAGAGAGAAAAAGAGAGGGGTGGGGGTGGGGTGGGTCACAAAATCAGGAGCCGCGGAGCGCAGCCCCAAAAATCAGCACCACAATCAAGCGACTACTTAACCAACAACCAACTAATCAATCAGACATCTCCAAAGGACAGAAACAAAAGCAACGAAGGGGGGACCCCGTGAGAATTGTTTATGCAGAGAAGGAGGTAAGCGTTTCTCTGCATCAGCTGTTTGGAGTCAGCCATGGACCGCTTTAGCTAGCTTGGGCGCGGAAGCAGGAGAGGAATAGAATAGAATAGAATAGAATAGAATGGAATGGAATGGAATGGAATGGAATGGAATGGAATGGAATGGAATGGAATGGAATGGAATAGAATAGAATAGAATAGAATAGAATAGAATAGAATAGAATAGAATAGAATAGAATAGAATAGAATAGAATAGAATAGAATAGAATAGAATAGAATGAATGGAATAGAATAGAATAGAATAGAATAGAATAGAATAGAATAGAATAGAATAGAATAGAATAGAATAGAATAGAATAGAATAGAATAGAATAGAATCTGGAAGGGACCTTGGAGGTCTTCTAGTCCAGCCCCTTCCCCCCCACTCAACCAGGAGAACCTACACCGTCTCAGAAAAGTGATTGTCTAGCCTCTTCTTAAAAACCTCCAGTGATGGAGCGCCCACGATTTCTGGTGGCAAGCTGTTCCACTGGTTAATTGTCCTCACTGTTGGGAAGTTTCTCCTTTAATTCAAGGTTGCTTCTCTCTTTGATCAGTTTCCAACCATTGTTTCTCCTCCTGCCCTCTGGTGCGTCGGAGAATAATGTGATCCCCTCTTCTTTGTCTATTCTAGTCTATTCTGTTCTGTTCTATTCTATTCCATTCCATTCCATTCCATTCCATATTTTCTATTCTATTCTATTCTATTCTATTCTATTCTATTCTATTCTATTCTATTCTATTCTATTCTATTCTATTCTATTCTATTCTATTCTATTCTATTCTATTCTTATTCCATTCCATTCCATTCCATTCCATTCCATATCCTATCCTATCCTATCCTATCCTATCCTATCCTATCCTATCCTATCCCAAACAATTTGGGGGTTGGTGAGAGAGAAAATGGGGAGAACAGACTGTTCTGTTACCCTAACCCATTCCTTTCCCAGATAACCTCCAGGTCCTTCCCAAGGCATGGAGGAAGAGGGACTGTCTGGTCAAGGAGAACATTCTCAACAAAGTCCTTGGTGGAAAACTTCCTCCCAACTCCAAACCTTTCACTTGACTCAATTTATTTCCAGCATCTCTCAGCTGCCTGCCCCCCCTCCACCTCCCCAAACTGTTTTTGCAGAGCGTCTATTTCTCCCTTAGGGAAGTTGGTAAGATCAGAGCCAGGACAACCGGCAATTCAACCAGCTTGCTTTAGAATTTGGAGTTAAGATCTCCGGGGCACACAGTCAGGGTCTCCCCCCCCCTTGCACTAGCCCATCGGCTTCCCTGGGGTTCAAAAGAGGCTCCCTCCAAGAAGGGGGAGATTCGGAGCTACTAACTGGGAGGATTCGGCGACGCTGTCGCACGTCTGTGCAGAATCCCCTGCAAAGGCGGACTGGAAGCGGGCAAGTGACTCATGCAGAGACACAACGGGCAGCTCTAGCCATTGCTGACTCCAAAGGCGGTTCTCCTCTCTCCGCTGCATAAAACTACATTCAAAGTCACCAAAGAGCCAGTCATGTTTTTTTTAAAAAATGATTTCTGTTTTTTTCTTAAAAAAAAAATCAAGAGCTGCTGAGGGGTGGATGCAGGACCATTTTTTCACATTTACGACCGTTTTTCACATTTACAACTGTTAAAGCCTTCCCCCATGGTCACCGGGTCAAAATTCAGACCGCCATATTTACGGCGGTCGCGGCGTCCCCAGGGTGTGGGTGTCATGTGATCCCCTTTTTGCCACTTTCTGATGAGCCACATCCATCGGGGGGGGGGGGGGAGCCAGATTCACGTCACAACCGGGTTGCTAACTTATCGCTTAATGACGGTGGCGGGAAAGGCCGTAAATTGGGGGCAAAATTCACTTAAGAAAGGTTTTGCATAGCCGCAGAGATTCGGGGCTCCGTCGCGGTCGTAAGTCGAGAACTCCCTGTATCCCCTCCGAGGTGCAGGGGAATTCTTAAAAGAGAATTCCAGGGAAGACGTATCGGCTTCCGCAAATTCAAAAACGGGTTGGAAGCAGGGCAAAGCTGCTAGGGTCCCGTAGCCGAAAATCTGGGGCTCTGGACTCTGCAGGATTAAGCCGGGTGTCCACCAACAGGACCCCCCTCTCCTCTCCTCTCCTGGGGGCCACAAACATCACAGGCCATGCTGGCTGCGTGGCTCCAGCCCCTTTCTCCAATCTGGTGACCCCCAGACGGACTGGGGAATGATGGGGGATGCAGTGGGAAGGCCCACCCTTGGAGTGGGTCCCAGATGGCCACGGGAAGCCTCAGGACCTTTGTGATCCAGAGAGAACCCCGTGTCAACGCTGCAAACACTGACATGTTTTTGCACTGACAATATAAGAGGCGGCCTTTTGTTTAAGCTGCTTCTGCTTTGAATCGCAGAAGGGAGGGAAATGTCAAACGGCTATTTTGAGAAGATAAGGAATAGCCGGGCACAGAAAAGAAAGTGAAACTTCATACGTAAAACTAATTGGATAATGTGATTGATGACGTGTAAATAAGGGTGGGAACTGTGTATGATACGATGGGTTTGCGGGGAGGAGATTTCAGATTCTGGCATTCCATCCATGAGTGCCGATGCTGCGTTTCATTATTAAGACTTTTTTAGATAAAAAAAATGCCTGAATTTTGTTTGAACTGTCTCATTAATCGGAACCATGACAGCCGGAGAGCAGGCAGCAGAGAAGCCAACATGGACTCCGAGACAGGAGGAAGACTTGGCCCTTTGAGTAGCTTTGAATGGAGCACAAAATGGCTATTCCGAAGGCCAGGAAGACACGGGCTACCAGGTCCGGCACGGGGGGGGAGGGGGGGGAGAGGGAGGGAGGGAGGGAGCAGGCAGTTAGGACAAGCAGCTCTTTGGCGGGCAGGCAGAAGCAAACCAGGAGGAACAAGCCACAGCGAGAAGAGCAGCTTGGCTGATGGCCGTCCGGACAGGCCCCCAGGAGCCCCCACCCCCCACCTTGCCTTCCCCCACCCCTCCAAAAAAAAAAAAGCTGGCCTGAGAATGGGGAGATATATATGGTAGACAACGAAAAGGGCAGGACGTACCATAAGCCGGTGCGGCGGCAGCTGCTGCGTTATATCCGTACGGCGCCGCGTATCCTGCAAGGGAAGCAGAGGGAAACGGTGACAGGTCCTCTCGGGCGGGGGGGGCACGGAGGAGAAAACGGGCAAGGGCAGAGATGCCTGCCTGTCCTGTGGTCATCTGAACACACAGGCTACATATATGGATACATCCGAACTAGGCTGGGTTGTTTCTCTGGGCCTGTGTGTGTATGTGGGTATATGCATTTTTTGTGTGGTTATGTTTATGCATTGTATATTGGAGGCGGTTACCCTTTGAGAGCTATATGCAACAAAATCTCATTTTAATGTATGCTGATTAGTGTACGTTTAAAGTGAAAATAAGGTTATTATCCTATCCTATCCTATCCTATCCCAGCGTTTCCCAACCTTAGGAACTTGAAGATGCTGGCTGGGGAATTCTGGGAGTTGAAGTCCACGCATCTTCAAGTTCCTAAGGTTGGGAAACACTGTCCTGTCCTATCCTATCCTATCCTATATTCTATTCTATTCCATTCCATATTCTATTCTGTTCTGTTCTATTCTATTCCATTCCATTCTATATTCTATTCCAATCCATTCCATTCTTCTTAATTCTATTCTATTCTATTCTATTTTTTTTAAAATTCCATTTATATCCCGCCCTTCTCCGAAGACTCAGGGCGGCTTATAAACTTAGCAGTAGCCTTCATTCTATGTATATGCCTGCTTATTAGGGCTTTCACACACACCCCCAAGCGGCATTATTACAAAGTCAGCTTAATTGCCCCCAACAATCTGGGTCCCTATTCTATTCTATTCTATTCTATTCTATTCTATTCTATTCTATTCTATTCTATTCTATTCTATTCTACTCTACTCTACTCTATTCTATTCTATTCCATTCCATTCCATTCCATTCTACATTCCATATTCTATTCTATTTTACATTCCCTATTCTATTCTATTCTATTCTATTCCTTAATTCTATTCTATTCTATTCTATTCTATTCTATTCTATTCTATTCTATTCTATTCTATTCTATTCTATTCTCCAGTCCATTCTCTATTCTATTCTATTCTATTCTATTCTATTCTATTCTATTCTATTCTATTCTATTCTATTCTATTCCTATTCTATTCTATTCTTTTCCTTATTCTATTCTATTCCATTCCATTCCATTCCATTCGATATTCTATTCTATTCTATTCTATTCTATTCTATTCTATTCTATTCTATTCTATTCTACAGTATTTTATTCTATTCCATAATACTATTCTATTCCATCCCATTATTCTATTCTATTCTATTCTATTCTATTCTATTCTATTCTATTCTATTCTATTCTAATTTTATTCCCTATCCCTATTCTATTCTATTCTATTCTATTCCATATTTTCTATTCTATTCTATTCTATTCTATTCTATTCTATTTCTATTCTATTCTATTCTATCCTATTCTATTCCATATTTTCTATTCTATTCTATTCTATTCTATTCTATTCCTATTCTATTCTATTTTCTATTCTGTTCTATTCTATTCTATTCCCATTTCCATATTCCAATTCCATTTCCATATTCTATTCTATTCTATTCTATTCTATTCTATTCTATTCTATTCTATTCTATTCTATTCTTTTCCTTATTCTATTCTATTCCATTCCATTCCATTCGATATTCTATTCTATTCTATTCTATTCTATTCTATTCTATTCTATTCTATTCTATTATTCTATTTTATTCTATTCCATAATACTATTCTATTCCATCCCATTATTCTATTCTATTCTATTCTATTCTATTCTATTCTATTCTATTCTATTCTATTCTAATTTTATTCCCTATCCCTATTCTATTCTATTCTATTCTATTCTATTCTATTCTATTCCATATTTTCTATTCTATTCTATTCTATTCTATTCTATTCTATTTCTATTCTATTCTATCCTATCCTATTCTATTCCATATTTTCTATTCTATTCTATTCTATTCTATTCTATTCTATTCTATTCTATTCTATTCTATTCCTATTCTATTCTATTCTATTTTCTATTCTATTCTGTTCTATTCTATTCTATTCCCATTTCCATATTCCAATTCCATTTCCATTTCCATATTCTATTCTATTCTATTCTATTCTATTCTATTCTATTCTATTCTATTCTATTCTATTCTATTCTATTCTATTCTATTTTCTATTCTATTCTGTTCTGGAGTGCTGTTTGCTGTCGGTTTATATTTATTGCCTGTCTTGGGGGAGGGGCAGCCTTAGGGATTCTTTGCTTGGTCTGTTTACTAATGGCTCTGTGGTCATTTCTGGACTGAGGTCTTGCTTCCTTGATTCTTGGTCTGAAGGTGACCTTGGAGCTAATCTATGCTGATCTGAGATTCCTGGTGGGAGAGGGGCTGGGGTCTTTCCCTTTGGGACTGGTTGTCTCTTTTACATCGTCTATACAGGTTGTTAATGTCTATGTGCCTATTGAGGGCCGATTTGTCGGAGTGCCGTGCTTCTAGAAGTCCCCTGGCCTTTTTGGATTCGGCCTGGTCTTGGATGGTCACACTTTCCCAATTAAAAATATGGTTGAATCTGTCCATAGGTTGTGAAATTAAAGACTTTTCGTCAGGCCTTTTGACTGCCACTTGGGTGTTCATGGATGCCTTCTGCCCATCTTCTGTCTGTTTGTCCCACAGAGTGGTTGTTGCAGTCCTTACGCTGTATGTTGTGGATAACTCCTGTTTTTTTTCTTCTAGGGTTGCTGGATCTTTTACCCTAACAAGGTAACACCCTAACCAGTTAACAGAAGCCTGCATGCTGGAAAGACTTGGGGTTGGTGATAGGAGTAGTTCGGGCACCATGATTTAATTAAAAATGGAATTTCAGCCCTCTAAAACAGGAGTCTCCAACCTTGGCAACGTGAAGACTTGTGGACTTCAACTCCCAGAATTCCTCAGCCAGCTTGGCTGCCTGAGGAATTCTGGGAGTTGAAGTCCACAAGTCTTCACGTTGCCAAGGTTGGGGACCCCTGCTCTAAAGGATCTAGGTAGCCATGATGACTCAGGAGAGGCCTTCTCCTCTCTGGAAGTTCAGCTTGACAGCAGAGCATGTTGTTCCCCTGTCAACAACCACAGAACAACCCGGGCTGGTTCTACCTGGTGCCAGGTAACTGGTGGCCGCTGCTGCCCCGACAAATGCCCCCCGCATGGGGGCCCCTCGTCCTCTCCCTCGTGCCGCCGCAGACATGGCTGTGTTTACAAGCCCTCCTTTGGTCTGTGGAGAGAGGCAGAGAAGGGTGAAGGCCAGCAAAACTCACAGCTGCTGTTGACTCGCTTCCTTTCATTCTGTCATCTTCAAAGGGAGATTCTGGTCCTGGGCTGGGGGTGGGGGTCAGGATGGACTGAAGGAGGGAGCGGGAAGAATAGAATGAGAATAGGGACAGGGACGGGATGGGACGGGACGGGATGGGACGGGACGGGACGGGACGGGGCGGGGCGGAGCGGGGCAGGGCACAGCAGAGTAGAAAATATGGCATGGCATGGCATGGCATGGCATGGCATGGCATGGCATGGCATGGCATAGCATAGCATAGCATAGCATAGAATAGAATAGAATAGAATAGAATAGAATAGAATAGAATAGAATAGAATAGAATAGAATAGAATAGAAATAGAAATAGAATAGAATAAGTAATAGAAAAAATAATAGAATAAGAAATATAAATATAAATATGAATAGAACAGAATAGAATAGAATAGAGTAGAACATTGAAATAGAATAGAATAGAATAGAATAGAATAGAATAGAATAGAACATGGAAATGGAAAGAATAGAATAGAATAGAATAGAATAGAATAGAATAGAATAGAATAGAATAGAATAGAATAGAATAAGTAATAGAATAAGTAATAGAATAGAAATAGAAATAGAATGGAATGGAATGGAATGGAATAGAATAGATAATAGAATAAGTAACAGAATAGAAATAGAAATAGAATAGAGTAAGTAATAGAAAAAAATAATAGAATAAGAAATAGAAATAGAAATATGAATAGAACAGAATAGAATAGAATAGAGTAGAACATGGAAATAGAATAGAATAGAATAGAATAGAATAGAATAGAATAGAATAGAATAGAATAGAATAGGTAATAGAATAAGTAATAGAATAGAAATAGAATTGAATGGAATGGAATGGAATGGAATAGAATAGATAATAGAATAAGTAACAGAATAGAAATAGAAATAGAATAGAGTAAGTAATAGAATAAATAATAGAATAAGAAATAGAAATAGAAATAGAATAGAATAGAATAGAATAGAATAGAATAGAATAGAATAGAATAGAATAGAATAGAATAGAATAGAATAAATGGGAATAGAATAGAATAGAATAGAATAGAATAGAATAGAATAGAATAGAATAGAATAGAATAGAATAGAATAGAATGTAGAATAGAATAGAATAGAATAGAAAATATGGAATGGAATGGAATGGAATAGAATAGAATAGAATAGAATAGAATAGAATAGAATAGAATAGAATAGAATGGAATAGAATGGAATAGAATAGCAAAGTTGGAAGGAACCTTGGAGGTCATCTAGTCCAACCACCCGCCCACCCTTTCTTGAAGAATGAGATTCTTCAAGAGCAGAGACCCGCCAGGTCCTATTTAGTGGCCAAGCTAAGCGAACTGGGGACCGTATTCCAGGTTCCTTCTGCACGACATCATCTGCAGACGGCTTTCTCTTCCCCACGATGCTGTCATGAAGGGCCACAGTTTGTCCTCTCCTGCTCTGCTCAAACCCCTCCCTCAATTCCCCCCCCCAGCTGGATCTGCTCCCCTCCCTTCCTCTCCACCCCAAAGTCTTCCCCCTCCCCCATCCAAATCCTCTGGGTTTCTGCTGGTTTCAGAAGCTTGCAGCGGGAACCCGGATCCACCTGGCCCACGCAAGATGCAGCCCCCTCCCCTCTCACCTGTGGGAGAATCTTCTTCTTCTTATTGGCAGCCGCGTTGGGGCCCGAAAAGAGCTTCTCAAGAGCTGCCAAGGCAGCGCTGGCCTTGGCTACTTTCTTGTTGGGGCCAGCCCCTCGGAACCTCTGCCCGTCGACTTCTACCTGGAAGCGAGATTGGCAATTGGCATCCTGGCCGGGCGTCACCCCCAGAGGAAGTCCTAAGCCCGGGGGTGGGTGGGTGGGGACCCTCCTCACCTCCATCACAAACCGCTTGTCATGGCTTCCTCCTGTCTCGGAGATGAGCTCGTATTTCAGGCCTCGCCGCTTCTCGTTTAGCTCCATCACTGGATTCTTGCCGCTGGCTGTGAGGATGGGACCCTGAGTTCGGACCTAGGAGAAGCAGGGAGGGCTTGAGGGCTGCCAGGCCCCCCACAGTTTCATCCCGTGCAACGTAGGTTAAGTAGGTAAAGAGGTAGGTAGGTAGATAGATAGATAGATAGATAGATAGATAGATAGATAGATAGATAAGTAGATAGGTACATGATGAATAGAATAGAATAGAATAGAATAGAATAGAATAGAATAGAATAGAATAGAATAGAATAGAATAGAATAGAATAGAATAGAATAGAATAGAACAGAACAGAATAGAAATTGGAATGGAATGGAATGGAATGGAATGGAATGGAATGGAATGGAATGGAATGGAATGAATAGGATAGGATAGGATAGGGTAGGGTAGGGTAGAGTAGAGTAGAGTAGAGTAGAGTAGAGTAGAATAGAATAGAATAGAATAGAATAGAATAGAATAGAATAGAATAGAATAGAATAGAATAGAATAGAATAGAATAGAACGGAATTGGAATGGAATAGAGAAGAGAAGAGAAGAGAAGAGAAGAGAAGAGAAGAGAAGAGAAGAGAAGAGAAGAGAAGAGAAGAGAGATTTGTATGTTTGTAGGTAGATGACAGATAGATAGAGATTAGATAAATAAGTAGATAGGTACATGATAGGTACATGGATGGGTGGGTGGGTGGGTAGGTAGGTAGACGGACGGACGGACGGACAGAGATCTGAATAGAGGGATGGATAGAGGGATGGAAGCAAGGAAGGAGTGGAATATGGACAGAGGGAAGGGAAGAGAGAGAAGGACAGAGAGAGAGAGAGAGAGGCAAACAGGGAAGGTAGAAAGACAGAATGAAGGAAGGTAGGCGATTGGAGATGACAGAGGGATAAATGGACAGACAGATGGAGAAGAGAAAGGAAGGAAGGAAGGAGCAGGTCCAGATTTCTCTATCCCCCTCCCCCACCCTTCAGGAAACTGCTCTGGCACAATTCATACAAGAAGGGGATGCAGTTCGTTCCTGGAGCCATCCGTGCTTTCATCCCTACTTTTTCTGCTCAGGAGCGTTTTCACACCTGATGACACCCACGTATTTTTCAGGAAACGGCCACCAGGACAGGAGACCTCCCTGTTTGTGGAACTGTGTGACAGCCTCAGCTCCTTCATGGCTGCCGTCCACGGGCCGGCATGACTTGGTGTCTCTATGATGGTTGCCCCCCAACACACACACACACCCTTCCACCCGTCTGGGACAGAAATACTGGAGGCGGCCGAAGTTTCCCGTTACTCCCCCGAGGCGCCTGCTCCGATGCTGAGCAAGGGGAAGATCACCTTACTCGCCGGGTGTCCCAGCGACACCGTCCCTCGGCCCACAGGCAGCCAAAGTCTAGCGGCAATGAAATCACTTTGCTCGTTTTTTTTTAAAAAAATAAGATTTAGCTTTTTTGCTCCTTGGGCGAAAAGAGCCAAGGGAGAAAAAAGAGAATGGCCAAAAAAAGCGTGGGAAAGCAGGAAACGAAGCATCCTCTGCCTGCTTGCAACGTCCTTGTGCGAATGGCTTTGCGCGTGAAAAGACAACCCAGTTTTGAGTTTTGATCACTGATGCCTAAAGAGGCATAACGGGTCTTTAGGCGCTTTCGCTCCTGACCCAGAAATTGGCACGTCGCTTTAAAAAAGGAAAAAAATTTTTTCGATCTCATAGAGAATAAAAAAGAAATGCAAAGAGGGAGGGAGGGAAGAAAGAAGGAAGGAATAAAGGAAAAGAAGGAAGAAGGGAGGGAGGGAGGAAGAGAGGGAGGAAAGGAGGGAGGGAGGGAGGGAAGAAAGAAGGAAGGAATAAAGGAAAAGAAGGAGGGAAGAAGGGAGGGAGGGAGGAAGAGAGGGAGGGAAGGAGGGAGGGAAGAAGGAAGGAAGGAAGGAAGGAAGGAAGGAAGGAAGGAAGGAAGGAAGGAAGGAAGGAAGGAAGGAAAGAAGGAAGGAAAGAAAGAAAGAAGACAGGGAAGGAGGGAAGAAGGGAGGGAGGAAGGTAAGAAGGAAGGAATGGAAGGAGGAAGGAATAAAGGAACAAAGGAAAGGAGGGAGGGAAGAAGGGAGGAAGGAAGGAAGGAAGGAAGGAAGGAAGGAAGGAAGGAAGGAAGGAAGGAAGGAAAGAAAGAAAGAAAGAAAGAAAGAAAGAAAGAAAGAAGAAAGAAAGAAGAGAGGGAAGGAAGGAATGGAAGAAGGAAGGGAGGAAGGTAAGAAGGAAGGAATGGAAGGAGGAAGGAATAAAGGAACAAAGGGAAGGAGGGAGGGAAGAAGGAAGGAAGGAAGGAAGGAAGGAAGAAAAGAAAGAAAGAAAGAAAGAAAGAAAGAAAGAAAGAAAGAAAGAAAGAAAGAAAGAAAGAAAGAAAGAAAGAAAGAAAGAAAGAAAGAAAGAGGGAGGGAGGGAGGGAGGGAGGGAAGGAAGGAGACGTACCTCTAAGGTTGCAGAGGTATCCACTGTGGAATTTCCATTATTATTGCTCGTGTTTGAAGACACAGTCTCACTTTTCCCTTCGGTGTCCGACTTCTCATCGGAGCTTGTACATTCCATGTCTGCGTCGAAGCCGGTGGGGTAACCCATGGCTTGCAACACCTGCGTAAATTGCGTTATCAGGAGACCTTCTCACTCGGCAAGATGCCAACAAGCCAGACACTCGACCCCTCGCCCCAGCCTGGCTGACTCACCTTTACGGCCACGTGAAGCTTCGCCGTCTTCTTGGAAGGTCCTGAGGCTTCGTAGGTCGTCCCGTCCACGTCCACGGACATGGTGAAGACCGGGGCGTGGACGGGACCCGACTGAGAGAGCAGCTTGTACTGCAGGCCGGGCCGGATCTGGTTCAGCCGCATCAAGGCATTCATGAGGTCTATTGCTTTGCTGTCAAGGACTGTTGAAGGAAGCCAAAGCGGAGACAGACTAAGAAGGGGAGAGTCTTGAAGATTCCCTCCCTTCTCTCGGAGAAACTAAGCAGGGTCAGGAGACCACCAGGCGATCCTAGAGCTGAAGGTTGGTCAGGAAAATTGAAAAAAAAAATAATCCAGAAAAAGGAGACCACTAAATCACTTCCTATTGTTCTCTGAATGGAAGAACTGAATAGGCTGATGTTTTCCAGAACCAACTTTCACTTTCCTTTCTTTCCTTTCACTTTCCTTTCTTTCCTTCCCTTTCTCTTTCTTCCCTTTCCTCCCCTTCCTTTTTTTCTTTCTCTTTCCTTTCTTTCTTCTTTCTCTTTTTCTTTCTTTCTTTCTCTCCCTCTCTCATTCATTCACGTATTTAATTTATTTATTTGTTAAATTTAATTCTCTGAAACCACCTCTCAGGGCGAAGTTTGAAATTTGTTTGAAAGCTTAACACCCAGCACTTGCAAAAAGGCAAAGGTTTTACCCGAACCCAAAGTGACTACAGTGAGGTTTGGGGGGAAAAAAAGAATTTTTATACAGAGAAAATAGGAATGTTCTAGTTTTATCTGTTTACTAGAGAGAAGCCAAACAGGTAAAAATCAGAGCTGACGGTGGCCGATTCAGGACGCCAAAAAGCATCTTCTGCTAAGCACTGGAAATACTCAAAGGACTCATTTAGTGTCCGCAATTGGAACGGGCAACTCGGTCCTTAAGCGAAGCAATTGCTCAGTGAAACCACGACTGGGTTCACAGTCTTTACTTCAGTTTTCCTTTGCGTTGTAAGCTGGCCGTAAATGCAAAGACCGGTTGCCAAGTGACTTTTCCCTCACCGTCGTAACTGCAAACAGTGGCCAAAGGAGGCGGTCAATAAACAAGGACCAGAAATTCCCCGTTGCAAGAGTTAGCCAACAATGGAAAGGAAATGAAGGGCAGCTGGGAAATGAACCACATGGCGATAACGAAAGGCAAGGAGAAGGAAGCATCCTTACTTTTCCTCAGATTCCTCTTCATTTTCTTACTGGGGTCTTTCTCGTCCCCCAACCCGTCTTCGAAAGGCCTCTTTAGGGCAGAGGAAACTGTGCCTAGAAAGAGAGAAATTCTTTTTTTTACTGCATCGGCGTCGCTGATGGATACGCTGCAGCGGAGCCATGGAAACAGCGTTGAAAAAAACATCCCAAAGGTGCTTTTTTCACGAGGCAACTGGACTTTGTTTTTCCTTTGAAGACATTTCGCTTCTCATCCAAGAAGCTTCCTCAGGTTCTGACTGAATGGTGGGGAAGTGGAAGGATTTATACTCCTTTTAGAGAGTCGTCAAGGCCACTTGGAGGTTTACCTGTGTCCTCAGGCTCACCTGAGCAGTGCAAATGGGTGTGAGGCCTTCTTGGCTGCAGGATGTTTACTGCCCTGGGTCCCTTCCTTGTCAAAGGCAGGGGCAGGCTGTTGGGGATGTGACTAGGTTGTCTGAAGTGCAAACTGAAGCGCAAACGCTTCCTGGAGTCTGCAATGCTTTCTGGAAATCCATTCAGGAGTATGTAAGGAGTCTAAATCCTTCCATTCTCCACCCTCCAGTCAGAGCTGAAGAAGCTTCTTGGAGGAGAAGCGAAACGTCTTCAAAGAAAAACCAAAAAGTCCAGTGGCCTCTTGAAAAAGCATCTTTGGGAACAACTCTGGCCTGGAGGACTTGAGAATCTCCACAGACGTTGAAAAAACAAACTTTGGCATCAAGAAAGATTGGCTGTGGGAACCGCTCTTTGGATGTGGGAGGGGGGGGGAAATCTCTTATTAAAATATATATAAACAAACATCAAAAGCCCTCAAAGAGGAGGAACAAAAAGCAAAATACAAACGGATCAATGAGGGAGTTTAAAAACGTCACGGAGATTATAATTTTCCAGCTCCCAGTCAATTAGTTGCAATTAATTAGTCCGCGATTATTATCACTGGAACAGACCGAGATGCAAGGATTGGCTGTTGAGGAAAGGGAGAATTGACAGTATAACAGAGCTGGAAGGGACCTTGGAGGTCATCTAGTCCAGCCCCCTGCTCAAGCAGGAAACCCTACCCCATGCCAGACAAACAGTTGCCCAGTCTCTTCTTAAAAACCTCCCGTGTTGGAGCACCCACAGCTTCTGGTGGCAAGCTGTTCCACTGGTTAACGGTTCTCACTGCCAGGAAATTCCTCTCTAGTTCTATGTTGCTTCTCTCCTTGATTAGTTTCCATCCGTTGCTTCTCGTCCTCCCTTCAGCTACACCTACCTTCTTTGTCGGCCCCCGACCACGAATATTTCTGGAACAGTTTATTGGAAGGGAGAGGATCCATTTCCAGCACCTTGTAGATTTGGCCAAAAGCTGACAGTCTCAGGGCATGCTGTGGGGGGCAGGGGGGAAATATCAAAATGGGTCAAACACAGAAGGACACCAGTTGGCGATTCAGCCCCACTCCAAGACCAAAGAGCCCTCTCCTCCAGAAATTGGGTGTCATTCAACCCGTCACCCCAAGAAACGGCTCTGGGTGTCGTTAATCCATGAAGACACTCGTTCTCCATTGTTTGTGGGGGGCGGGGGGAAAGGAGACCAACCTAGGTGGCTGGCACGTTTTACCTGGGCACTATGGGTTATGGCTTCCCTTTGTGGAACAGTCAGGCTAAACAAGGCATCCGTTGGCTCTCGCTCACAGGGGTCATGCACACCGGGCCCACCTAGGCACAAGGAAGGAGTTCAACCCTCACGCTTCTCCAATGGCCCTCAAAAACCACAATCGTGATGCCACGGAACAACAAAAAAGAGCCATGTGGGAGGAAAAGGGCTAGTTAGAGATGGGTGTCTTCTACACCAGGGGTCCCCAACCTATGGTCCACTGCGGACTGCGGGCTCTTGGCCAGCGGAAACGGCTAGCCGGTGTGCACACACTTCCCTCCACTCATGCTAGCGCCTGTGGCCCTGTTTGCACATGCGCGTGGCCATCAACGGGGCAGGTGTCCGCAGCCCATTTGCGCATGCGCCGCTAGCTCGGGCGGTTTGCGCGGACCATTGGCGCATGCGTGAAGGGGCCGCTAGCTGCCGTGCGGGGGGGGGTGCGTGGCCATTCACACACGGCACCAACGCATGCCACATGTGCAAACGGGGCTGCTAGTGCCATGCCAGTGTGCGTGGCCCCGTATGTGCGTGTGCGCGTGAGTGCACACCAATTTTGAAGCTGCTCTCCTCCGGTCCTCGAGGTCGGAAAGGTCGGAGTCCTCTGTGCTACACCATTTTATCAATTGGATTGTATCCGTTTTGACTATGGGATTTCAAGGGAAGGTCTAAAGGGAAAAACTCTGGAGGCAGCTGGGAATGAAGGAAATGATTCCTCCAGCCATCCTTGACTTGTACCAGCCATGCTTGCTCAGGCCCACCTCAAAAATGAGAGCGTAGTTTCCGAAAGGTGAACCTCCGTGAAAAACTACACTGTGTTTTATAGAAGCGCTCTCTGAAAAAGGATGCAGTCAACAAGGCATCAAGCGCCAAAGCAACTTATTCTGCTCCAGCCATTGTTGTTTCTTAGCTTGCCAACAGACCCAGGGGAGTGGTGGGGATGTTTGGACTGCTCCGCAGACCTCTAAACGGTCCAGCCCGGGAACCAAGGTCATCGGAGAACCCTCTCGGCTGGGAACTGACGATTTTTCTCACAACAAACGTCTGACACTTAATTGGGGGATGTGACCTGCGTTATCATAGGGGAAGGGAGGTTCTACACTTTTCCATTTACTGTTCTGGCGCCAATTTAGCCAGAACTGTTTTTCTATTCATCCGTGCCGATATGCTGAGCTCAGTAAAGTTTTGCATTAGAGATCGAAATCTCTCAGCTGCGCTTACTTCGTTGGGATCATCGGTCGAAACCTTGGCTCAAGGATTATTTTTCACAAAAGGAACTGGCTAGTTTTGAGGGCAGCTTCATCGTTCTCCTACGTCAGAGAAGACTACACATCTTCTGAAATCACAGGATCAAGCAATACCAGAAGCCCGCTCTCCAAAAGGGAGATTGGAGGTGCTAGAGTGATCCATCAATGCATGACTGGTCAACCTCCAAGTAAGAGCTTGGCAGATCTTACCTGGCAACAGGATGCCTGAGGCCAAACACTCCAACACTCGCCGGAGAGCTTCCCCTGCACCCAACGGCCTGTTGCAGGTGCCAATGGCTTTCTCGCACAGCAGCTCCAAGGGCTGAAAGACAACTGGATGGTGTCAGCACTAATGGTCTAGAGAAATATCCTAGAAAGACAAACAGACTGATGGACAGACAAGGCAAGCCCAGACAAGAGGTCAGAAAGGCACCAAATCATTTCTATTCATCTTAGAAATCCCGCCATCTTCTTGGAGACATATGAACGTTGGATCCACCCAAGGAGAATCGTAACCTCGCCATCCTCTTTGGGCAACTGGTGTCATGAGACCCACCCACCACTGGGAGTACAATGGGCACAGTAGCACTACCTGTGATCCAGATTCAATCTTTACATCAGAACATAAAGCAAACGCTATTTCTGTAGAGAACATTGCGTTGGCAATCTATCAAGTAGCGCATCAATTTGGGACCAGGGAGAAAAATCCCTTGTGTGGAGTATGTAAAAAAATATATATTCTAGTAATATTCCAGGATTTTTTTGGGGGGGGGAGGAAATTACACGGTAGCAGAGACGCTTCCTCCTGGGGAGGAAAGCCATGGCAAATCTAGACAGTACACTAAAAAGCAGTGACATCACCCTGTCAACCAAAGTATAGTCAAGGCCATGGTCTTCCCAATTGCAATGTATGGCAGTGAAAGTTGGACCATAAGAAAGGCTGAGCGCCAAAGAATGGAGGCCTTTGAACTATGGTGCTGGAGAAGACTCCTGCGAGTCCCTTGGACTGCCAGGCGATCAAACCGGTCAGTCCTAGAGGAGATCAACCCTGACTGCTCTTTAGAAGGCCAGATCCTGAAGCTAAAACTCAAATACTTTGGCCACCTAATGAGAAGGAAGGACTCGCTGGAGAAGAGCCTCATGCTGGGAAATGTTGAGGGCAAGAGAAGAAGGGGACGACGGAGAATGAGGTGGCTGGATGGAGTCACTGAAGCAGTAGGCGTGAGCTTAAAGGGACTCCAGAAGATGGTAGAGGACAGGAAGGCCTGGAGGAACGTCATCCATGGGGTCGCAATGGGTCGGACACAACTTCGCAACTAACAACAAAAACAAGAGATGCCCCTCACCAATGATGCTACTCAGTTGGGTAATGTAACATTTGCAAGCCAACAAAGCAAGCTCAGAAGGCACCAAGGCCTCCACTGTTCAACCCTGAGCTGCATATCTTGTGTTCTACTGGTGGGAAAAGCTAGGACTTCTGTACTGGATCCATCACTTTTGGGCCAGAAGCTTCCTTGCAGGAAAACTACTTTGTGGTCCTCTCCTCACAGGTGTGGAAACCTGGTCTTTCTTGCCCACCAAAAGGAATGAAGGTTGGAACGGATGCTTTTCGTTTTCAACAGACCTAACTTAGGAGACAATCCTGGACCGTGGATGGTCGAGGATGGCTCTTGAGGTGTTGTTGAACTGGGTGCTTGCCCTGAAGATTCTGTCTCACGGACAGATAACCATCTTGTTGTTGTTAGTTGCCAAGTCATGTCCGACCCATCGCCACCCCATGGACAACGCTCCTCCAAGCCTTCCTGTCCTCTACCATCTTCTGGAGTCCATTTAAGCTCACACCCCCTGCTTCAGTGACTCCATCCAGCCACCTCATTCTCTGTCGTCCCCTTCTTCTATTGCCCTCAACTTTTCCCAGCATGAGGCTCTTCTCCAGTGAGTCCTTCCTTCTCATTAGGTGGCCAAAGTATTTGAGTTTTAGCTTCAGGATCTGGCCTTCTAAAGAGCAGTCAGGATTGATCTCCTCTAGGACTGACTGGTTTGATCGCCTTGCAGTCCAAGGGACTCGCAGGAGTCTTCTCCAGCACCATAGTTCAAAGGCTTCAATTCTTTGGCGCTCAGCCTTTCTTATGGTCCAACTTTCACAGCCATGCATTGCAACCCCATAGAAGGTACTAATATCTGCAGTCAACAATTGCCAAGGATGATTTTTTTTTTTTTACAAAAGAAACTGGCTGGTTTCGAAGGCAGTTTTTTTAAAAATTCCATTTATATCCCGCCCTTCTCCGAAGACTCAGGGCGGCTTACAAGCTTAGCAGTAGCCTTCATTCTATGTATATGCCTGCTTATTAGGGCTTTCACACACACCCCAAGCGGCATTATTACAAAGTCAGCTTAATTGCCCCCAACAATCTGGGTCCTCATTTTACCTACCTCGGAAGGATGGAAGGCTGAGTCAACCTTGAGCCTGGTGGGATGCGAACCTGCACTAATTGCAGACAGCTGGTGTTACTTAAGGAGGCATTAGCCTACTGCTCCACCAAGGCTCTTATATCAGCGATCTCAAGTGCCAAGGAGGAAAAAAATCAGAAGAGGCAAACTTGCAACACTCACCCAGCCTTTCAAGGGAGCCCAAGTAGGAACTCTGTTGCATAAATCCCTCAGGATCCGTAGCACAATCACACAGGATTTGAGTCCGTTCGCTCTGGCCTAAAAACAAAGAAACCCAGAATTGCCCCATTCTTGTCTGCAGGGTGTCCAACCTAAACAACTATGATTTAAAAAAAAAAGAAAATAAGAAACTTTTCAAAAGGCTACGATAGGTAAGAACAAAAAGCCCAACCTGAAACCATTTGGCGTGTCGCAGAGACGCCAAAGCTTCGAGGCATTTTTGCCTGGTGAGTAAATCCGAAGGTTCTTTCACCGGGACACTGTCTACTGGGAAAATGGGAATATGAGAGAAAACAAAAAAAAGAGACATGCAGAGTTGGATCAAGCGGACAATTCTGTTGCTCCAAACACAGAACAAATGCAAGACAGAAGAGTTTTAATAAGACGCCCAGAATTGCACTGACTTCCATTTTAACTCTGCAATTTTTGTCTTATCAAGGATGCATTGTATTATTTTTTTAAAACATGTATGCCAAGTTCTTTTTTTTAAAAAAAATAGTAGTAAATAGGCATGTGCACAAGAAGCAAAATAGAGGCCTTTTTTTTTCTTTCCAGCGTTTGCAGACAATCTGGGATCTTATTAATTGGTTAAAAAAGAACTTGGGGCAGACCGTACAAAGTGTGGTACTTTGAAGCGTTCCCAGCTGTCATTTTTCTCCAGGCAAGGGGAAAATTAAACCATCATGGAAGCAAGGCGACTGTCAGCAGCTTCTCTGCTACCTGAAAAATTCTCGAGGGCTGCTTCCTAAAAGGCTGTACGTTCGGTTACGTAGGTTCCCCCTACTTTTTCATAAAAGCAACACTCAGAAACAGGATGCATGGGAAAATCAGGAATCTGCAGAGAGAACTTTTTTTTTGGATTATTTTAAATGTTCTCTCTGCTGGAGATCTTCCCAATTTGGATCAGACAGCAGCCAAACACTGAAATTTACCCTCTGTTTCTTCGGAAGCCTTCCAGCTTGGCGTGGCCCACGGCCGTTTTAAGGAGGCACCTCTGCTGGTTTTATCCCTTCTCTACCTTTTTCGATAAGACATGGATCGGCTGCAGCAAACAATTATAATGCTTTGCCTGTTCGTTAGGTAGAAGAAATTTTTTGGGTGGGGGTGGGGGTGGGGAAGACATTTGGTGGTCATCCGATCGGAGGCTTTCTGGAGAAGATTCTGCATCCAGAACTTTTAAGAGTTTTTTGCCTACCAATCCTGCTAAACTGGCACAAATCCAATCAGGAGGCAGCCAGTTCACATCTTCAGCTTTGGATGGAGCTGAGATGGTGATCAACCACATCGATTATTATTATTATTATTATTATTATTATTATTATTATTATTATTATCATCATCATCATCATCATCATCATCATCATCATCATTATTAGAGCCTTGGTGGAGCAGTGGGCTAATGCCTCCTTAAGTAACACCAGCTGCCTGCAATTAGTGCAGGTTCGAGTCCCACCAGGCTCAAGGTTGACTCAGCCTTCCATCCTTCCCAGGTAGGTAAAATGAGGACCCAGATTGTTGGGGGCAATAAGCTGACTTTGTAATAATGCCGCTTGGGGGTGTGTGTGAAAGCCCTAATAAGCAGGCATATACATAGAATGAAGGCTACTGCTAAGCTTGTAAGCCGCCCTGAGTCTTCGGAGAAGGGCGGGATATAAATGCAATTTAAAAAAAAATTATTATTATTATTATTATTATTATTATTATTATTATTATTATTATTATTATTATTATCATATCATCATCATCATTATTATTATTATCATATCATTATATTATTATTATTATTATTATTATTATTATTATTATTATTATTATTATTATTATTATTATTATTATTTTCCAAGGCAAGCCAATGTTGTGCTTTGAAGTTGCCATAAGAATTACATTTTTTCCCCCCAAGCTGAGCAAAGAGCTTCCTTCCAGCTCTTGAGAACGAAGCAACTGGAGTGGAAGTTAAAGGTGCGTTTGTGCGTTCTTCTGGGGGGGGGGGGGGGCGGGGGGAAAGTTCCCCAGAACAACTGCCGTCTCTCCATCTTTGCTTTTGGGGAAAGGAAGCAACCGTTGGGGGTGACTGAACACACAAGGAGACCGCTAGCTGGGAAGAGCCGGTTTTGCAAGGGAAAAGTACTACAATGAAAATTGCCGTCGGAAGGGCAACGTATAGCTTTGCATTTTGCCTTTGTGTATTTTCTTATATTTTCAGCAATGCCTTTTACTCCAGGGGTTTCCAACCTTAGCAACTTGTAGCACTTGTGGACTTCAACTCCCAGGGTTCCGGGAGTTGAAGTCAACAAGTCGTAAAGGTGTCAAGACTGGAGACCCCCTTGCTTTGTTCAGCCATGGGTCCGCCGGAAGCGTAAGAAAGCAGGAAAAAAAAGAGAATAAACCTCAAAATTCTGCCTTGCAATTGCCCTCTCCTTGCCTTGCTGAGGAACCAGAAAGCACCACACAGTTACCGTCAGCCCTCTATGACCTTTGCAGCGCTGCTTTTCCGATCCGGTGGAGGGTTATTGGCGTGATGGGTCTGTAAGACAACCCAAGAAAAGCTGCAAAGTCATCCACAGGATTAGCCCTCAGGTGGCTCAGAAGCACAACACGGACACAACTCTAGTTTGGGAGTTTTTGTTTTTGTTTTCCACAAAAAAAAAGGAAGTTAGCTGTGGTTGTTTTGCTTTTTTTCCTCTCCCCAACTTTTTTTTCCCCCTCTCCCCAACCAGTTCCTTCTCCTAGGAGGCGAAGGGTAGTTATCCATGGATAACTGGGATCACTTGGATCGTATAATAAAGTCTGTTTGTACTTCAGAGGAAGGGCGAACGGAGTTTATTTATTCATCGGTCGAATTTATAGAGCGGCATTTCACAAATCACGATCCAGACGCGGCAGAAAGATCTGCCCGGATTTAAGCTATCGTGCAGCTATCGGCGAGTAAATAGAGACTTTGCGTGAAAGATGTTGGGGGGGGGGAAAAAACAACAACAACAACGACAAATTGTCTGTCTCCAAGGCCATCTCACCAACCACGAATGGTGCTAGCAGCTTCCTTCACTGATCGTGCAGTTAGGTGACCATTAACGAGAGAGCGAAGGAAATTGCAAATGGCGGGCGATTTTGGAGACCCGCACCGTGGCCTTCTTCTGTCTTAATGGTTCGCCTGGAGGAAGACAAGCTTCCCCTTCAAAGTGCTGGTTAATGCTTTCTGAAGGAGCCATGCTGAAGAGGTTGAGGGAAGACCTTGGAAGGCAACAAGAGGTGGGGAGAAGTTATGCTGTGGTGTTTTCGAACGGCTGTGCCTCTTGACTAGAGGACGCAACAGTGAGAGTGAAACTGTTGGGAGGAAGTTCGGGGGGTGGGGGGGTGGGAAGAGAGAAGAATGGAAAGAGGAGCTGGGGTGGAGGAAGAGAGGGAGAGGACCAGTTGGGGAAACCGTGGGTAGAAAATGGTCATCAGTTCATGCCTGTCCATCAATGGTGGTGAAAGGTTAGTAACGAAGTCCTAAGTAAAGTCGAGGAGATACAATAGGTCATGATTCGCTCCACAGAGGAGTTAGGGGTGAAGAAAGATGAATGTAGGGTGGAATCTGGGTCTGCATGAGAACTTCCTCTAAAGGTTAATTGACCTCTTCTACTTCTCGCTTGGATTTCTTTCTTGGCCCAACAAGGGGCCAACATCAACTTACGCCCCGCTCAGTTTTACCCAGAAACACAGGTTTTCCTCAGAAGAACCCACCTCTTTTTCTCCTGACGTCAAGTCCTGGAGGCCATGAAACACCTGGGGTTGGACTAAGGCAGGGGTAGGCAACCTCGGCTCTTTTATGACTCGTGGACTTCAACTCCCAGAATTCCTGAGCCAGCCACGCTGAGGGAAAAGGGAGAGGTTTCCAAGCTGAGCCATGCTGGCTCAGGAATTCTGGGAGTTGAAGTCCACAAGTCATGAAGGGGCCATAGTTCCCCCATGCTGGCTCAGGAATTCTGGGAGTTGAAGTCCACGAGTCATGAGGGGGCCATAGTTCCTCCATGCTGGCTCAGGAATTCTGGGAGTTGAAGTCCACGAGTCATGAGGGGGGCCATAGTTCCCTCATGCTGGCTCAGGAATTCTGGGAGTTGAAGACCACGAGTCATAAAAGAGCCAAGGTTGCCTACCCCTGGTATAAGGTCTCCTGCTGGAGCAGGAATTCTGGGAGTCGAAGTCCACGAGTCATGTAGGGGCCATAGTTCCCCCATGCTGGCTCAGGAATTCTGGGAGTTGAAGTCCACAAGTCATGAAGGGGCCAAAGTTCCCCCCATGCTGCCTCAGGAATTCTGGGAGTTGAAGTCCACGAGTCATGAGGGGGCCATAGTTCCCCTATGCTGGCTCAGGAATTCTGGGAGTTGAAGTCCACGAGTCATGAGGGGGCCATAATTCCCCCATGCTGGCTCAGGAATTCTGGGAGTTGAAGTCCACGAATCATAAAAGAGCCAAGGTCGCCTACCCCTGGACTAAGGGCAGAGGGAGGAGGAAAGAGACACCTGTCTAGGACAGCCCATAATGATAACAAATCAACCTCTTCCAACAGCTCCCAGTTATCTGGAAGTGGAACTGAAGAAAAATCTGAAGGTTGGGTCAGGCCAAGAAGTCACAAAGCCATTGTGAATTGGGGGCGGGAGGTGTGTGTTTCTGGGTTGTTACTCATTCCTCCCAGCAGCTGGTACAGGGCAGGGAAAGGGGGATTCATATCCCCTCCCCCCCAGGACGGGGTGGGTGGGAGAAATAGACAAATAGAAGAGCCATTTATCCCGATGACAGACCATCAATAAAGACACAGTCTCACTACATCGAAAAACTGCCAGCAAATGGACAAAAATTAATAAATGGACTCAGAAAACAAAAATTAATAAATGGACTCAGAAAACGCTTTCTTTTGTTTGTCTGTTTTTAATTAAAAAAAAACAATCATAAAAAGAGCGTGTTGAATCCTTCTTTTGTCTGCGTGCACAGTTTTGGGAAGCGCGCCAAGCTTGCTGCTGAACTGATTCGGCTGGTGGCATCAGGGCAGAAAAAATCAGATTGTTCCTTCCGTTAACAGAATTTGTGCAAATGCCTAGATTTGGGTCAAACGCTTCTTTTGCAAAGGACGACAGCAACAACCACAAAAATAAAGTGACTGCCGATGGCCAGGAGCATGGGGCAACTCTCAAATCTGCTCTGGGATCTTTTGGGGATCAGTTGACCCATCCAACCAAAATGATAGGAGGGTCCTGGACGCTCTGCTCCAAAAGGCAATAGATATCAAAGACACTTGACCTACAGTGATGTTGGCTTGATATTGCATGGAGGAAAGGCAAGCATAGGCCTATGGGGTAAAGTCAGAAGGGGGAAGATCCACCACAGTGACCTCAGACATCCCCACAGAAGTTGCCAATGGGTCAAGTCCAGCCCTGCTTGGAGAAGGCAAGGGAAGGAATCTGAGACAAGGATGGAAGCCCATCAGTTAACAAAGCCATCCTGCTTTTCTTGACGGAGAAACCTTCCCACCAAGTTGCCTGGGCTTAATTGCAAATATAAAGATCTCAACAGTCTCATTTTGGGGGACCTGAGAAGAGAGGGACTGTGAAATTATGCTGGGTTCATGGCTGTTCTCTCCTTAACACATAAGAAAGAGTGGCCATCAGCACTTGGAAACAATCAACCAGTGGAACACGAGTTGCCTTCAGAAGTTGTGGGAGCTTCATCACTGGAAGCTTTCAAGAAGAGAACTGGACAGCCATTTGTCAGAAATGGTGGAGGATCTCCGGCTTGGGCAGGGGGTTGGACTAGTTGACCCACAAGGTCCCTCCCAACTCTGCTATTCTATTCTATTCTATTCTATTCTATTCTATTCTATTCTATTCTATTCTATTCTATTCTATTCTATTCTATTCTATTCTATTCTATTCTATTCCTCCACTCCATTATTCTATTCTATTCTATTCTATTCTATTCTATTCTATTCTATTCTATTCTATTCTATTCTATTCTATTCTATTCTATTCTATTCCTCCACTCCATTATTCTATTCTATTCTATTCTATTCTATTCTATTCTATTCTATTCTATTCTATTCTATTCTATTCTATTCTATTCCTCCACTCCATTATTCTATTCTATTCTATTCTATTCTATTCTATTCCTCCACTCCATTATTCTATTCTATTCTATTCTATTCTATTCTATTCTATTCTATTCTATTCTATTCTATTCCTCCACTCCATTATTCTATTCCTATTCTATTCCTATTCTATTCTATTCTATTCTATTCTATTCTATTCTATTCTATTCTATTCTATTCTATTCTATTCTATTCTATTCTATTCTATTCTATTCTATTCCTCCACTCCATTATTCTATTCTATTCTATTCTATTCTATTCTATTCTATTCTATTCTATTCTATTCTATTCTATTCTATTCTATTCTATTCTATTCTATTCTATTCTATTCTATTCCTCCACTCCATTATTCTATTCTATTCTATTCTATTCTATTCTATTCTATTCTATTCTATTCTATTCTATTCTATTCTATTCTATTCTATTCCTCCACTCCATTATTCTATTCTATTCTATTCTATTCTATTCTATTCTATTCTATTCTATTCTATTCTATTCTATTCTATTCTATTCTATTCTATTCTATTCTATTCTATTCTATTCTATTCTATTCCTCCACTCCATTATTCTATTCTATTCTATTCTATTCTATTCTATTCTATTCTATTCTATTCTATTCTATTCTATTCTATTCTATTCTTCTCTCTACTCTACTCTTTATATTTCCTGTCCTGTCCTCTCCTCTCCCTTCTTACAGACAGACACTCAAGCTGGACAGAGTAATAGGAGAAGGGGCCCAGATAGAATTTCTCAAATGACCATCATGTTCGGCCATGGGAGTCAGCCGCAACTTCAACCGGGCCCTGCTGAGAGCAAGCTTTCGTTCAAGACCGGTGGGTCAGCATGTTTGTGGGAAAAGGAGAGACAGGGAAAAGACACACGTTTTGTGGCTTGGAGAGAACCTTTTCCTCATGTCATCGTCTCTTGCTCGTCGCCAGGCAGCATTTAAAGCAGACTGACGTGACACTGATGGTCAACCGGTATAGCAAGGCAGATCCGTGGTGGGACGTAATCCTAGCAAAGGGACCTCCTTGTAAGATTATAAACTTATGAAATAGGGGCTGACTTAGAAACTCTTCTTGTCCTTTGGCACTAACTGAAGTACAACTAGAACTGTTCCTAGAACCACTTCATTAGAAAGGAACCAGGAACTGCTTCTTCCACCTCCGAACCACCATCCAGTGAAAGCTGGTCACTGCCTCCAGAGGCTTCTACTGTCACGTTTTTTTCTTCTCATGCTTAGCCCCAACTCCACCTCTTTTTTTTAAAAAAAAAATCTGAATGGATTCAGAGCTGGAGGGGCACCAAAGCCCACCTAACCCCAACCCTTTTGGGCCTTGGACCACCAGATCATCTGTTTCCAGTCTACACGGAACATTTTCCCCCCGTCTAGGACCAGTTCACTCCAGAGATTTGGCTTGACTCACAGTTCGATTCTCACCGGCTGAAGGGTGACTCAGCCTTCCATTCTTTCTGAGGTCGGTAAAATCAGGACCCAGATTGTTGGGGGGGGGGGGGAGAGGCTGACTCTGTAGACCGCTTAGAGAAGGCTGTAAAGCACTATGAAGCGGTGTATAAGTCTATCTTGCTGTCTGTCTATCATTTGTCTGTCTGTCTGTCTGTGTCGGTCTGTCTGTCTGTCTGTCTATCTATCTATCTATCTATCTATCTATCTATCTATCTATCTATCTATCTATCTATCTATCTATCTCATATCTACATGACTATCTATCCAATCTATGTCTATACAGCACTGTGAAGCGGTGTATAAGTCTATCTTGCTGTCTGTCTATCATTTGTCTGTCTGTCTGTGTCGGTCTGTCTGTCTGTCTGTCTGTCTATCTATCTATCTATCTATCTATCTATCTATCTATCTATCTATCTATCTATCTATCTATGTCTATCATATCTACATGACTATCTATCCAATCTATGTCTATACCTATGTCTGTATGTCTGTCTATCTAAATAATAATAATAATAATAATAATAATAATAATAATAATAATAATAATAATAATAATAATAATAATAATAGTTGGAAGGGGCCTTGGTGGTCATCTAGTCCAGCCCCCTGGTCAGGCAGGAAACCCTGTACCATTTCAGACAAATGGCTGTCCAATCTCTTCTTAAAAACTTCCAGCGGTGGAGCATTCACCACTTCTGGAGGCAGGTTGTTCCACTGGTTAATTGTTCTCACTGTCAGGAAGTTTCTCCTTAGTTCCAGGTTGCTTCTCTCGTCCTTCTCTTCATTAAAGTAGACATACTCAATTCCAGCAACCGTTCTTTATATGTTTTAGCCTCCCCTAATCATCTTTGTTGCTCTTCTCTGTACTCTTTCTAAAGTCTCAACCTCTTTTTTACATCATGGTGACCAAAACTGGATGCAGTATTCCTAGTGTGGCCTTACCAAGGCATTGTAAAGTGGTATTAATATCTATCTATCTATCTATCTATCTATCTATCTATCTATCTATCTATCTATCTATCTATCTATCTATCTAATCTGTCTATCATAAGGTAAAGGTAAAGGTTCTCCCGCACATGCGTGCTAGTCATTTCTGACTCTAGGGGCCAGTGCTCATCTCCGTTTCAAAGCCGAAGAGCCAGCGCTTGTCCGAGGACGTCTCCATGGTCATGTGGCCGGCATGACTAGACGCCAAAGGCGCACGGAACGCTGTTACCTTCCCACCGTAGTGGTCCCTATTTTTCTACTTGCATTTTTTACGTGCTTTCGAACTGCTAGGTTGGCAGAAGCTGGGACGAGTAACAGGCGCTCACTCTGTTACGCGGCACTCGGGATTCGACCCGCCAAACTGCTGACCATCTGAACTATCATATCTATATCTATATGTCTGTCTGTCTGTCTGTCTATCTATCTATCTCCGGGGTAGCGCAGTGGATAGAGTGCAGTATTGCAGGTTAATTCTGCCAACTGCCAGGCGTTCAATCCTGATTGGGCTCATGGTGGACTCAGCCTTCCATCCTTCCAAGGTTGGTAAAACGAGGACCCAGATTTTGGGGGGATTAATATGCTGACTCTGTAAATCACTTAGAGAGGGCTGTAAAGTGCTGCGAAGCGGTATATATAAGACTTAAGTGCTACTGCAGTTTGGTGACCAGAGACTCCTCTAGCCCCTTGGCATCCCACAGGAAGACCAGCGCTACTCTGGGTCTACCACTGAGTATGGTGATCCAGAGCAGGTCGGCATCCGCACACCCCCTTTCCATGGGGCCAAGCGCGATCCCGTTTCACCCAAATCTGGCCCCTTCCTTCCAACATCTCTCTTTACCTCCATCCTTCTCGGCTTCGTCCCGGATTAGTGGGGAGGTGAGGGTCACTCTGAGGGTCAACGGGAGCGCCGTTGTGCTACGGACGACGATGGCCGCTTCGCTGGGATGGTGTTCTATGTGGTACTTCTCTTCTGTGAGTTTCTGAAACAAGCCAGAAATGGCTCCGTCAAACCACAGGGTGGGGAGAATTGTTGGGTGTCCAGCAGAGAAAAATGACTCTGCCAAAAGCTCGGAACGAACCCATGGTTTTGCAGAAACTGCGATTGTAAACATTGAAACAACCACAACAGCAGCAAAGCGAGACTTGGGAGTCTTCTTCTGGGGGAGGGAAACAACCACTTTGGAGGGAGGGGGAGTTTTTTTCCCCCCCTTGCTAGAAATGCTGGCCGAGGGTTCCTGGAGCATTCAAGAAGAGTCAGGAAAACCAAGTTTTGTTTTTTTTTTTAAAAAAGAAGTTGGCTAAGAATTGCTGCAGTGCAGGTATATTTCTCGGTCCCCGGAGGCTGCGGAAACAGCCTCCTTTCTCCGAGGGCTTTCCGCACTGGCCGGCAGACAGCCCATCAAGCCTGTGAAGACCATCCAGGGCCTCACACTCCACAATCAGTTGTGGCTCTTGCACCAGACTGTAAGGCAGGAGACACCAAGAAAACCTGGTTCCCTGTTGCCTGAGCCAATCCATCCATCCGCTCTTAAAGAGAGCTTGAAATGGCCACCGATTGGCCTGTTCAGACACGATTTCACACAAAAATAAGAGGGGACCCTCCAACTTTCTACAACTGGAGTCATTCACCAACATCATAAACTACCCCTGATTTTTCTCGGTTTGTACAACCGGTCCAATTCAGAACCGTTTATTTATTTATTTATTTGACAGAATTAACCCTGCTTTCATTTTGATTGAGATTATTGCTGTTTTGAACTAATCCTAACAAAGATCCTTTCCAGTCCTATCCTTTCCGATAAGGTAAAGGTAAAGGTTCCCCCGCACATGCGTGCTAGTCGTTTCCGACTCTAGGGGCCGGTGCTCATCTCCGTTTCAAAGCCGAAGAGCCAGCGCTTGTCCGAGGACGTCTCCGTGGTCATGTGGCCGGCATGACTAGACGCCAAAGGCGCACGGAACTCTGCTACCTTCCCACCGTAGTGGTCCCTATTTTTCTACTTGCATTTTTACGTGCTTTCGAACTGCTAGGTTGGTAGAAGCTGGGACGAGTAACAGGTGCTCACTCTGCTACGCGGCACTCGGGATTCGACCCGCCAAACTGCCGACCTTCTGGTGGACAAGCTCAGCGTCCTAACCCACTGAGCCACCGCGTCCCTTCTACGTCTTCTACGATACAATTCACTAAAAATAAAAATTATCTCTCGTAGTTATGCTTCCTAGCAGGAACAACGTTATTAACACTGATTCGCACCCCAAATTGGTGTCTCTCTCTCTCTCTCCCGGTTATTTCTAGAGCTGCCGATCCGATTATCTTATCTGACAAGCTGCCAAATTGGTCTGCCTAAGGCAGCAGACAACAACAATAACAACCACAACAATAAGAGTGGTTTAGAATATTGGAAAATGTACACAGGTAGTCCTCGGCTTACTAAACTTTGTTTAATGACTGTCCGAAGTTACACTGGGAAAAAAAGTGACATGACCATTTTTCACACTTAAACCGCTGCAGCATCGCTGCCGTGCTCACATGATTTACATTCAGATGCTTGACAGCTGGTTCATGACGGTTGCGGTGTCCGTTGTGTGTGTGTGTGTGTGTCACATGATCCCCCTTTTGCGACCTTCTGACAAGCAAAGACAATGGGGAAGCCAGATTCACTTCACAACTGGGTTAACTAACTGAACAACTGCAGCGATTCGCTTAACAAATGTGGCGAGAAGAGTCGTAAAATGGGCGACTTAATAAATGTCTCACTGAACAACATCAATTGGACTCAATTGTGCTCATAAGTGGAGGACTCCCTGTTAACAAAAGAGGCACGTTCTGAGGTTTAGTTATCCAGTTAAGGGATACCTGACACTAATAAGTAGATTGTGACTTGGAGGCAACTTAACTTGCTTGTGGCTTTCTGCATTTTGAGCTGAAAGCGTCACAATTACAAGTATTTCCTGGCTGGTGCGGGATTTTCGGAGGGCAGAGATTTGAGCACGGGGCGGCAGTGGGCTCAGAAAAGTCATCTTGCCAAGAAAAATGATTTTCAAAATGCTGCCTCCAGCAACCGGCAGCAGAACAGAGGGGGGGGGGGGAATGGAAAAAGCCAAGAAGCCCACACTGTTTCTTTTTTTCTCACCTTCTCTGGAGAACAACCTGTGTGTTGCCAAGAAAAAATGGATGCATTTTTTAAAACCGCCCCAGTTTTTCCTTGGTTGAGAAGAAAAAAAACCATGCTGGGAAAAATGTCTTCTGCGCCCAGATAATAAAACAGGGAGCAGCAGCGCCCAGAGTTTGGTGTGTGTGTGTGTGTGTGTGTTTCATTCTCCCAGCTTGTGGAGTGGTTTCTGAACATTGTGTTACCAGGCTGGGTAACCTCTTCAGCGGAGTATAGGGGATGTCATTGTCCTTCTGTTTAGAAGGGCTTCTGGTGTGGGTGTGTTGAGTGAGGGTCTTGTGATGGGTCAGGTGTGAGTCATCGGTGAGAGGCTTGTGACCTCCCACCAGCCTACGAACCCCTCCGAATCCAAATCAACCCCACAGCCAACCACAGGCAGCACCGACTCTCAACCATCCCGCGCAATCCCCCACTTCCCACCAGCAGTGACCTTGACCTGACATAACCTCCCCTTCACAAGAACCTCATTCGCGCCTGACCCATCACAAGACCCTCACACCTGAAGCCCTTACAAACCGAAGAACACCAACATCCCCTAATCTCCGCTGAAGATGTTCCCTAGTGTGGTAAGGCAACGTTCAGAAACCAACCCACAAGCTGGGAGAGCCAACTGCCACCCTCGTGTCTATGTTGTTTTGTTGGCAACAATGAGTGAAAGGTTCTAAGGTCCTTTTGTCTGCTTCCCAGGGGAGACTACAGCCCTAACAGGGCTTCGGGGTTGCCCATCCAAGTATGAACCAGGCCAGATCCCACTTAGCTTCCAAGCCAGAAGAGCTCTACTAAGAGCTGACCCATCACAAGACCCTCACTTGACACACCCACAACTGAAGCCTTTATAGGCAGAACACCACTGACATCCCTTAAACTCCGCTGAAGAGGTTCCTAGCCTGGTAACGCAACGTTCGGAAACCAACCCACAAGCTCAGAGAACGGACATCCTCACCCTCATCCAACACCCGGGCTACAGCTCTTTGCCACTATTGCAAACCCAGAGATCAACTATCAATGTGGGCTTCTTGAGTTTGGGCTCACCTGGATTTGGACAGGTAGATTGTCTTTGATGAGGGATAAGAGGGTCTCTGTGGGCTTCTCTTTGCACATGAGGACCAGCTCCAGGTCCATGTCGTCCTTTATCAACAAGCCTTTGGCCACCAAACCAATCCTCATCACGCCACACAAGATCCGGCCACCTTGCTCCCTGGAAAGAGTGGAAATTTCATCATTACGATTGGTTGCACAGTCAGCCAGATGTTTAGGCTGGATTGGGCATTTTGGTCCACTTCTTGAGACCTTCCCAAGGACTTGGGATAGGCAGATGTGGCGGTTTGATGGGGTTACAAGCATCATCGCAGGATGATAAGCTGTTCCCAGCAAAGCTGCCTTTGGCAATTGACTGACGGGGATTCTGTCAATGCTGAAGGTATCCTAACAATAAATTATTACGGTTCATCGCACAGGCAGCAGGTTATTTAGGCTGGATTTTTGTCCACCTATTGAGACCTTCCCAAGGATGTGGGATAGGCTGATGTTGATCCTTCAGGGTGCTAAAAATCTCCTTGCAGGATGTAAGCTGTTCCTAATGAAGCTGCCTTCTGCAATTGACCAATGGGGATTGTGTCAATGCCAACAGTGCTTCAATGGTACTCCAGCTGTTTTGGGATCACACACAAGACTCTTGTGTGGACCCCACCTCTGCTTTCTTTTGCCGCAACCGTCCTACTTCAGCTTGCAATTAATATTATAGTATTTTGCACCTGCTTTGCCCTCTTAAACCCAGAACGTTTGACAAGGGACGTTGCAAGGCTTCAGAGCGTGCAGGAATGTGAACGCCAGACTGTTAACTCATTAGAGCAGCTGTTTCGGCTTCCAGAGGGTAACGCAACTCACACCAAGACGATCGTGCCAACAGCTCAGTGACAACGGGTAACTGGGATTTTGGAAAATGCTGGACCGGCAACTCAGTTCACCCCCAAGCAGCTGAAGGGCAAATAGAAAGCTACAGATGCTCTTATGCAGAGTAGTCTCTTCAACCAGACAGTGGCTGCCTCTGAAAATCCTCACCTTGATGTAAGGACACAGCACAGCTGGCCCATATAATCTGCCACGTCACAGAGTTTTTACCACTAATAAATTTTGCATTTAAAGCTCCACGCCCTCCTTCTTCCAATCACCATCCATTTTCTGCTCCAGAGAATCTGAGGTATGTTTTTTCCCCCTTTCTCGTCTTTCTTGTGGCAAGGAAAGCTTGCAAGGGAGGGAAGTGTGTGGGGGGGCTTCTACTCATTGCAGGAGCTTTTTATGCATAAAGGGCTCATTCCCTTTTTTAAAAAGATGTGGGGAGCGGACAGAGAGAGCTGTAGCAAGGCTGGCATCGGGAAAGAAAATAAAATTAGGGTCAAGAGGCAGACCATCGCAAGGAGCACCAACTGAATTTCCACGCAACCTTCCTTATCGGCAAGCTGCACATTTGGGGGAACATCTGGCCAACAGTGTTTATCCACCTGTCTACGCGCACACCAAAGAAAACAGCGCCCCAAATTTAGCACGAACTCATGTAAAAAAAATTCCAGCACAGAGAACCAGGGGAAAAACAGGCTCCTGGAGTTTGCACCATCGGCAGTTGTTAAAAATGTAATCACCACCTCTGATTTTTCTGGCAAAAAGGGATGGCGAAGGGAAGGATGTTGCGCATTCAATTGAACAACCAACTAACAACTTTTGCTCTGATTTCCTTCCTGCTCTTCGTTCCCAATCTCCTGGTGATGCCTCCTGAATATGTCGTGGTTAACTATGCCTGGATGGATCTTCCTCAAGCAGCTTCAACGCTCCCCAAATGCCAAGAAGGTCCCTTGATTAGTACCTCATCCAAGAGCAGAGAGCAGACCCCACCCCCCACCCCAGATTGGACACACATCTTAGGGTTCAAATTGTCAAGCACTGGGGAAATTGGGAGATCCCAGCAGTTCAAATGAATATAAAGATTTATTGCAAGCTTCAGCTCTCTACAAGAATCTGAACTACTAACCGGTCAATGGAAAAGGGCAGTAGATAACAACAACAACAACAACAACAACAACAACAACTAGAGTTGGAAGGGACCTTGGAGGTCTTCTAGTCCAACCCCCTGCTCAGGCAGGAAACCCTATACCATTTCAGACAAGTGGCTGTCTCTTCTTAAGGAAGGAAGGAAGGAAGGAAGGAAGGAAGGAAGGAAGGAAGGAAGGAAGGAAGGAAGGAAGGAAGGAAGGAAGGAAGGAAGGACAGTTGGAAGGGACCTTGGAGGTCATCCAGTCCAACCACAAGCTCAGGCAGGAAATTCTGTACCATTTCAGACAAATGGTTCTCCAATCTCTTCTTAAAAACTTCCAGTGTTGGAGCATCCACAACTTCGGAAGGCCGGTTGTTCCACTGATTGATTGTCCCCACTGTCTGGTATAAAAATGGTGTCTGAAATGGTATAAGGTCTCCTGCTTGAGCAGAGGGCTGGACTAGAAGACCTCCAGGGTCCCTTCCCTTCCACCTCTATTCCGATTCATCTTCATATGATTCAGGTAAGTTTTCCCAGGAATGTAAGCAGACGCTCCCAGGGTGGAAGGCAGCAAAGGTGCGGAGAGAGATCCAAGCACTGTGGCATTGTTGCAACCACAGTTACTGACACGAATGCAGATTCTGCAGGATTCCCCTGGGCAAACGCCACGCCAACGCTTCAGGGGGTACAGTGGGAAGCGGGTGCTTCACCCCAAACCTCCTTTGGACAGTAGGACCTGAGAGCCATTCGTTACAACTCAATCCGGTGCCGAGGGAGTCCGCAAACTGGTGCTCTGGGCCTCCTCAGATTTGCAAGCCGGCAAACCCGTCTTTTATCTTAAGCCCAGATCGTTTGTTTTGCGCCACAGGTCTTCTCTCTCCCTACAATTTGTTTGTGCGCCCATTGACGGCTTCTTGCTGGAGCCTCAAAGTCCAGATATGTGGTCTGTGGGCTTTTTTTTTTTTAAAGCAAGTTTTAAAAAAAACAAACAAAAACCCTCAGGAAAGTGGATCAGCTGCTCTGGCTGTTTTCCAACTGAGCAGGCTGTCGGCTGGTCTACTCGGAGGGAGGAGATGTAGGCCCATATTTGGCTTCCTTCCTGGTAGGACGACTCGTCCTGGCTAATCCAGCCAGAGAGTTTAAAGTTCTTCTCTAACTGCTAATCTAGCCGAGGCCCCCGCAGCCATGTCAGGTTACACACTGAACTCCACCGACTTGGACCTCAGCACCAAGTGTTACTCAGAGGCATCTCCCTAACGCGTCTCCCTTCGGCCAGCCTGTCTCGCCTTATTTAACCCGGAGACTTCTCAGCTGACAGCTGCACAGGGCGCAACTGACAGATGCTTCCCCGTCCTCGGAGAGTATGCGGCAATGTCCCCCTTTGGCAAACCCTGCATTGCCAGCCCTCTTTTCTCACCGACTCGGGAAGACAGGGGTAGCTCGGCAAATTCTAGCCAAGAAGATCTCAAGATCCCAGAAGGAGCTACAGGATGAGCTGGTTACTCAAGCCCAGCCCTGAGACCACATTTCCCCCAAAATAAGACCGGGTTTTGATATTACGTTTTGCTCCAAAAGACGCATTAGGTCTTATTTTTCGGAAAAATACGGTACTAAGTGCGTCCGTCTGGCTGACGATCTTAATTGGGGCTTATTTTTGGGGTGGGGCTTATATTATGAGCCTCCTGAAAAATCAGGCTAGGGCTTATTTTTCAGTTACGTCTTATTTGGGGGGGGGGGGGAAACAGGGTACGTTCCTGGACATAAAGAGTGCAGAGAAAAGCAACAAAGATGATCAGGGGACTGCAGGCTAAAACGTATAAGGGACGGTTGCTGGAATTGGGTATGTCTAGTTTAATGAAGAGAAGGACCAGGGGTGACACGATAGCAGTCTTCCAATATCTCAGGGGCTGCCCCAAAGAAGAGGGAGTCAAGCTGTTCTCCAAAGTGCCTGAAGGCAGGACAAGAAGCAACGGATGGAAACTAACCAAGAAGAGAAGCAATCTAGAACTAAGGAGAAACTTCCTGACAGTGAGGACAATTAACCAGTGGAACAACCTGCCCCCAGAAGTGGTGAATGCTCCAACACTGGACGTTTTTAAGAAGAGACTGGACAGCCGTTTGTCTGAAGTGGGATAGGGTTTCCTGCCTGAGCAGGGGGTTGGACTAGATGACCTTCAAGGTCCCTTCCAACTCCGTTATTCTATATTTTATTCTCTATTCTACATAGGGAAGAAAGGAGACTTGGTCTTCTGCCAGGAAGATGACATCTCACATTCTTTCCTAATATTCTCCATACCTATGAACCTTCAAAGCCCAAGCAGATCACCTACTGAGCTGTGCGTGGAGTAAATTTTCCACCCAGCACAACTGGTCCACCCACGTTTCACGCACTCACTTGCTACTCCGGCCATCAGCCGTTTCCTCTTGGTCCTCCGAGCTGTCCTCCATCCTAGAAGACTTGCTCGTCTCGTCCATCCAGTCAGAGACCTGCTTAAGGGCACACTCGACGGTGGAAACCATGTTCTGGACAGCTTCGAGTTCCTCTGGAGACGGATAAATCATCGAATGTTTCATCATCACGTGCCGGTCATCGTTAGCAAACGATCGGATTGATCTCTGCGGGGAGGGGCAGGAAGGAACCGAGGTCAAGGTGAGGTTCCCCAAGATCAGGGGTAGGCAACCTTGGCTCTTTTAGGACTTGTGGACTTCAACTCCCAGAATTCCTGAGCTAGCATGGCTCAGCATGGAAACCTCTCCCTTTCCCCTCAGCATGGCTGGCTCAGGAATTCTGGGAGTTGAAGTCCATGAGTCATAAACGAGCCAAGGTTGCCTACCCCTGGTACAGGGCAGGGTTCTTCAAACTTGGCCCTTTGATGACTTGTGGACTTCAACTCCCAGAAGCCCTCAGCCAGCATGGCTCAGCTTGAAAAACTCCCCCCTCAGCATGGCTGGCTCAGGAATGCTGGGAGTTGAAGTCCACGAGTCATAAAAGAGCCAAGGTTTTCTACCCCTGCCAAAGATGATAGAGAAACCAATTAGTCAAAATGACAAGATAGATAAGATCACCTTTATTGTCATTTTTTTTTTACTGTGGGCACACTGGCACACATTAAAAATGAAATTCTGTGCCTGCTCTCAAAGCATACACATATGTAACACGCATATACAAATGCTATATACAACATATGTATATACCTACATCCTTACATGCAAATACATATAAATATTAATCGCTCTCCATCTTGAATACGTAACGGAAGGAGGAAGCTTGAGAGTTCACAAGGTCGACACCGTATGGAACGAAACTGGATGTTCTGCTTCGGATGCCACGGAGCCCCCCTCCTCCCAGAAGGGAACAAGGAAAACAGGCCGCGGAGAGGGTGCGTGGCGTCCCAGACAATCTGGCGGACGCTGCTCAAGCGACGCTTCTGTGCCACGTCCTGGATGGGAGGGAGGGAACTGCCAATGATCTTTTCAGCCGTCCTCACCACTCTCTGCACCGCCTTCCTGTCCGAAGCAGCGAGGCTTCCAAAAAGGCCATATGACAGGATGCTCTCAATCGTCCCTCAGTAGAAAGTGGTGAGGACAGGCAGAAAACGCAGGCGTTGCTGTGCCCGCTTCACCAGTGTCTCACTGTTGAGTGACAAAGCCATATATCATGACACCATCATGAGAACCCAACATGACCTCAACCCAACATGCCAAGGACCTGCCGACGGACATTTGGTTAGCCATGGCTGAAAACAGTCTTGGTCCAGAAGAGTCCTTGAGGTGAGCAGGAAGACAAAACCCGTGGGTTTTCACTGATTTTTTTTTTTACTTAATTTCGTTGTGAGTTACACAATGACAATAAAGATATTCTCTTCTCTTCTCTTCTAATTCTATTTCTTATTCTATTCTGCATTCTATTCTATTCTATTCTATTTCATTCCATATTTTCTATTCTATTCTGTTCTGTTCTGTTCTATTTCATTCCATATTTTTTATTCTATTCTATTCTATTCTATTCTATTCTATTCTATTCTATTCTATTCTATTCTATTCTATTCTATTCTATTCTATTCTATTTCATTCCCTATTTTCTATTCTATTCTATTCTATTCTATTCCATTCTATTCTTATTTCTTTATTCTATTCTATTCTATTCTATTCTATTCTATTCTATTCTATTCTATTCTATTCTATTCTATTCTATTCCATTCCATTCCATTCCATTCTTATTTCTTTATTCTATTCTATTCTATTCTATTCTATTCTATTCTATTCTATTCCATTCCATTCCATTCCATTCCATTCTATTCTTATTTCTTTATTCTATTCTATTCTATTCTATTCTATTCTATTCTATTCTATTCTATTCTATTCTATTCTATTCTATTCTATTCTATTCTATTCTATTCTATTCCATTCCATTTAATTCCATTCCATTCCGAATTTCCTCCCAGCAGAAAGGAATAAGGAAGCACCTCATTTTGACTGGTCCACCGGAGAAGGAAGGCTGGTTACTCAGCACCTCGTCTTTCTCCAAAGGAAGAGGACCTCAAAGGGAGGTGAGATGTCACCCTGACAGGAATAAAGTATCTCAAACTAGATGACTGAGATGAGATGACTAGAAGTGGGAGGCAACCCTCCGGTCTCCCACCCCAAGCCACAACATCCGGAAGACCCAGATGTTTGATCTTCTTGGTTGGCCTTACCGAATCCACGGTGCTGTCAACCTCCAGACTGAGCATCCAAGTCAAGTCCAGGATTCCTCAAAAGCCATCCCTCTCTTCAGCTATTTTGGGGAGAAGTTGCAGAAGCCTCCCCCGTGTGTGGGTGTGGGTGTGTGTGTGTGCACGCGCAGGGCTTTTTTTGTCATAGAACGCTCAGAACGGAGTTCTGGCACCTTTTTTGGGTGGAACCTTGTAGGGTAGGCAAGGCGGGTTGTGTGATGTGTGTGAGTCCGGCACCTTTTTCTTTTACAAAAAAAAGCACTGTGTATACTGGGAAAGATTGAGGGCAATAGAAGAAGGGGACGACAGAGAATGAGGTGGCTGGATGGAGTCACTGAAGCAGTAGGTGTGAGCTTAAATGGACTCCAGAAGATGGTAGAAGACAGGAAGGCCTGGAGGAACGTTGTCCACAGGGCTGCGATGGGTCAGACACGACTTCGCAGCTAACAACAATATGTATACGTATATAAAAATGCCCCTATCGATGCCATCTGGCAGGGGAAAGGGGGGGAAAATGCCCTCCAAATCCCAGCCGTGAAGAACCCCAGCGAAGAGGACAACCCCTCCCCACGGACCCCGAGTTCAAGGTAAAGTAAAGGTAAAGGTAAAGGTTCCCCCGCACATGCGTGCTAGTCGTTTCCGACTCTAGGGGCCGGTGCTCATCTCCATTTCAAAGCCGAAGAGCCAGCGCTTGTCCGAGGACGTCTCCGTGGTCATGTGGCCGGCATGACTAGACGCCAAAGGCGCACGGAACGCCGTTACCTTCCCACCGGAGTGGTCCCTATTTTTCTACTTGCATTTTTACGTGCTTTCAAACTGCTAGGTTGGCAGAAGCTGGGACGAGTAACAGGCGCTCACTCTGTTACGTGGCACTCGGGATTCGACCCGCCAACCTGCCGACCTTCTGATCGACAAGCTCAGCGTCCTAACCCACTGAGGTTGCGACTGGCAAATGTCACTTTTATTAGCAAAGGTTATTTGTGCCCATCTTCTGCACTGGCGCTTAATAATTCATGCCACGCGGCCTCCACACTGGGCCTTCCACAACGGTCCCCGCTATAAATCAAGGTCTGTTTTTCACAGCTGAAGAGCAGGAGAGCCTTTAAACGCAGTCCTGTTTCTGCAAGCCCGTGGCCGGCTGGTTCAGCAAGCCGGTTCCACGGCTGGGAATGGGACCCTCCATGCTGCAGACTGATGCTCTTTCTCTCTCCCCCCCCCCGCCCCCCGGTGGCGATCGGCCAGCAAGACCTACCATGGCTACAGCAGATTTCAGCTCTGATGCTCTTCGCCTTTCTCCTTTCCCCTTCTCCTGGGTATCTTGGCTAAGCGCTGGGACTTCAACCAGCAGCTCCACATAAGCCTCTCAAGTCTTTTCCCAGCTCAGAAGCTCACCCAGGTGTGGCCTTCCTGGAGTCAGGTTCCACCAGGCACCTGCAAAGCCCAGAGAGAACAGGGGAGAAATTCAGAAGCAGAAGAAATCAGAAACCGGGCCGTTTCCACGGGAGAGGCCGCCTGTAGCTCTGCCAGGAGAAGGAAAGATGTCTATTTTCTGCGGAAGGCGGAAATTTTTTTATTTTATTTTAATTCCATTTATATCCCGCCCTTCTCCGAAGACTCAGGGCGGCTTACAAGCTTAGCAGTAGCCTTCATTCTATGTATATGCCTGCTAAGTAGGGCTTTCACACACCCCCCCAAGCGGCATTATTACAAAGTCAGCTTAATTGCCCCCAACAATCTGGGTCCTCATTTTACCTACCTCGGAAGGATGGAAGGCTGAGTCAACCTTGAGCCTGGTGGGACTCGAACCTGCACTAATTGCAGGCAGCTGGTGTTACTTTAAGGAGGCATTAGCCCACTGCTCCACCAAGGCTCTCCCTCAAAGGGGTTGACCACCAGCAGCTCTCCAGCCCCGACTGAATAGAATAACCGAGTTGGAAGGGACCTCGCAGGTCATCTAGTCCAACCCCCCCACCCCCCGCCCATGCAGGAGACCCTACACCGTTTCTGACAGATGGCGGTCCAGTCTCTTCTTGAAAAGCTTCCAGTGGTGAAGCTCCCACAACATCTGGGGTCAACTTCTGAAGGCCCCCCACTGCTGTCTCTCCAGCGCCTTTGAAACTTTCATCAGATTCCTCTTATCCCCCACAACCCACTGCCTAAAATCAAGAGACAGACAGACAGACAGACACACACACACAGCACAAAGAAGAAATATTTAAGGCCCGTCTTCAACCCTTGGCCAGTTGATGAGGACAACCCCCTGGAACACATTAATTTTGCAAGAGGAAACCCACAAGAATAATCTTAGCAAGCTCTTGCAATTCAACGGATTTGATTTCCAAGGTGACGATTTACCTGTTCAATGGCCACAGGTGCCCACCAACATTTGGGGGTGGCAGGGAAGGTTAAAAGCCCAGACAGGAACCCAGAGCTTTGTAAGTAGCTCAGGCACCTCTTAAATTCCTTAAACTTTCCCCAAAGTCCTGCAAAATAGTCTCGGCCTCCTCATTTTTCAACACTCCGAGGAAAGTTTAAGACAATTCTAAAATGGACAGAAAAGCCCTCGGCGTTTACTTGGGAAGTGATTCCCAAGCAAAAACTTGCAAATACGACAAAACTTAGGCTCAGAGTTTTCCGAAAGGGAGGAAACAAAGTTATTCTACCGATTTTGGGATGCCTTGAAGTACTCTCAGCATAACATTGATTTCTACCAGCCGTAAAGACTGTGGCCGGAAGAAAGAAAGAAAGAAAGAAAGAAAGAAAGAAAGAAAGAAAGAAAGAAAGAAAGAAAGAAAGAAAGAAAGAAGAAAGAAAGAAAGAAAGAAAGAGAAAGAAAGAAAGAAAGAAGAAAGAAAGAGAAGAAAAGAAAGAAAGAAAGAAAGAAAGAAGGAAAAAAGGAAGGAAAAAAGAAAGAAGGAAGGAAAGAAAGAAGGAAAGAAATAAAGAAAAAAGGAAAGAAAGGAGAAAGAAAAAGGAAGAAAGAGAAAGGGAGAGACAGACAGAAGGAAGGAAGGAAGGAAGGAAGGAAGGAAGGAAGGAAGGAAGGAAGGAAGGAAGGAAGGAAGGGAGGGAGGGATACTATGCAAAGAGCAAAGCAATAAGATGAAAACAAAAAGAATGTTCTTCCTAAGAAATCCTCTAATTACGATGCAGAATTCTGGAGTTAGGTTATTGCAGCCGTCCACCAATTTGACACGTACAGTGATACCTTATGTCCTTTATCAATCATAGTTTTCATGTTGAAGGGTGGGCGATGTAAGGCCTTTTATTCAATGCATGAAGCATTTTTCTAATGTTTATGGAAAACGTCCATGCATGGAGTTACTGGCAATATACGTCATCGCGCATCTATCAATACATTACAGCCTGTGGAATTCTCTACCAGTTGGCAATCTGTCTATGTTTAGGAAAAGGTGGTGAAGATTAAAATTGCCTACCGCCATCTCAATTTTTAGCTAGGCAGCTTTTTTTTTTTTAAACCAACTCTCTCAGGTGTCTATATCAGAATCAGAATAAAGCTGGAAGGGACCTTGGAGGTCATCTAGTCCAGCCCACTGCTCAAGCGGACCAATGGTTGTCCAATCTCTTCTTGGAAACCTCCAGTGATGGAGCGCCCACAACTTCTGGTGGCAAGCTGTTCCGCTGGTTAACTGTTCTCACTGTTGGGAAGTTTCTCCTTAACTCCAGGTTGCTTCTCTCCTTGATTGGTTTCCAACCGTTGTTTCTTGTCCTTCCCTCTGGGGCTTTGGAGAATAACGTGACCCGACCCCCCACTCTTCTTTGTGGCAGCCCCTCAAATACTGGAATGCTGCTATCATGTCACCCCTATTTCTTCTTTTCTTTAGACTAGCCCAGGGGTGGGCAACCTTGGCTCTTTTATGACTTGTGGACTTCAACTCCCAGAATTCCTGAGCCAGCATGGCTCAGCTTGGAAACCTCTTCCTTTCCCCTCAGCATGGCTGACTCAGGAATTCTGGGAGTTGAAGTCCACGAGTCATAAAAGAGCCAAGGTTGCCTACCCCTGGACTAGCCAAACCCAAGTTCTGTAGCCGTTCTGAATCAACCCTTGCCATACAGACTGCAGGAAGTTTCTCCCCAAAATGAAAAAGCAACACGCAAAAAGCATCACGTGTCTATTCACTGTCAAACTGCCCCCCCTTTTTGTGTGTGGAGAGATTAAATTTTGGCTTGCCCCAAAATGCAGGCCGGGAGAAGAGAGACAAACGGCTTGCCAGACACAGGACAGAGTAATTAAACCCTTGTGCTCCAGTGGGAAAGGAAGAGAAAGAGAGAGAGAGAGAGAGAGAGAGAGAGAGAGAGAGAGAGAGAGAGAGAGAGAGAGAGAGAGAGAGAGAGAGAGAGACAGACAGACAGACAGACACACACACACACACACACACACACACGATAAACATCCCAATTAAGAAGCAAAACAAAGGAGCAAATTTTCACCCAACGAATTGCGTTTAGCAGGCATGGCCGACATAAATGCAAGTATCCTGAACCCAAAGAAGCTTTTTGGGATGACTATGGTAGAATTATATGAAAAGAAGCTTTGGGAGACACACCTTGCATTTCCGAGATGGGAGAAAGGCAGAGATTTATTAATAAAAAAGAATACGTGTAGCTCAGGGTTGACATGAGGGGTCCTTGGTGCTCTCTGAGCTTGGCTGTTTTCTTGCAGAGGTTTCATGACCCTAACTAGGGAACATCATCAGTGTGGAAGGGAGGGGGGGTTTGTGAAGAGGAGGAGGAGAAGTGTGGGGTCCTTGGTGGTCTCTGAGCTTGCTTGTTTCCTTGCAGACATTTCATGACCCAACTAGGGAACATCATCAGCGCTAGAAGGGAGCCGGGTTTGCGAGGAGAAGGAGAAGAACAGTGCGGTTTCTTGGTGGTCTCTTTTCTTGCAGACATTTCATGACCCAACTAGGGAACATCATCAGTGCTAGAATGGAGTAGGGCTTGCAAAGAGGAGGAGGAAAAGGAGGGTTGGGTCCTTGGTTCTCTCTGAGCTTGCTTGTTTTCTGGCAGACATTTCATGAGCCAACTAGGGAACATCATCAGTGCTAGAAGGGAGGGGGGTTTGCGAGGAGGAGGAGGAGGAGGAGGAGGAGGAGGAGGAGAACTGTGGGCTCCTTAGTACTCTGTGAGCTGGCTTGTTTTCTTGCAGACCTTTCCTTATCCAAACTAGGAACATCTAGTTACCTAGTTTGACTAATGACACGTCTGCAAGAGAACAAGCTAGCTCAGAGGGCACCAAGGACCCCTCAGGCAGAGATTTCTTTAGAGTGCAACATCACAGTCTGGCATCTTGATTACATGACAAGACAGGCCATAACAAGCAGTGACTGGGGTGGGGTGGGGTGGGGGAATCTGCTGGGGATCTCCCATGTCTGAAGAACCAGCCACAGAGCTAATGGCTGAATACAGATCTTACACACCAAGCCCTGGGAGTTCGACCAGAGTTTGCTGAATAGCCAGGTCCTCACAACACAACAGAACCCTAGTTTGTCCATGGGACACGGCTTCACAGACTGTGCGAAGCCCAATCTGAACCAGGCACACAAGTCCTTAGTAAGATACACCAGCTCCACTGGGACGGGTTTTCTTCGAAGCAAGCTCATCTAGCCATGAGAAAATAAAAGGAACGCATAAGCCAACCGGGGATGTTTGCTCGCCGTCCAGGCGTGATCAACTGCTTTATTTACTCAACTTAAATATTAGACTTTCTTACAGTCCACCACCTCATTACTTGCTTTGTGGTAACCACGAAGGACCGGAGAGAAGCCAGAAACATCGCAAGCCCTTCCCAGTCTGTTGAAATGGAGTGTCACATTGCATAATTTCTGTAAGTCGGCTGGATCACATTTACACATGGTTTACTCACTCCTGTCCACATAAAACCTATGTGGATTCCTCTCCCCCCCCCCTTTTTTTTACTACCTAGAAAAGTTAAATAAACTTATCAAATTAGGTCACACGCTATTTAGTGATAGGCACGTTTTCCCACGTCAAGTTCCAAAATGTAAACATTATATCAGAGCAAAGGGCAGATTGGTAATATTACTCAGGTGTTTATGTTTTATTTAGAGGAATAAAGTTATTTTCGAGATACGTTGGAACTGTCTGCATTTAAATTCAAATTCTCGTTAGACTGAGGCACTCCTTGCAACCAGGGACCCACCAAGTTTTTTTCTACCCACAGATGACTGGACTGGAACAAATATTTCCATTTCTATTCCCTTCTCCATCTCAAATCTACCTGTTTATCCTGCTTTTACTTCAGAAAAGCCAGTCAAACGGAAAAAGTTCAAGTTAATTATTTCCCCAGATTTTCAAATCAGTTGCCAAAGTATTGGACGGGGGATGAGAAGACCTGTGTTCAAATCTGACATGGAAGCTCATGAGACTGGTCAATTTCCTCCTCAAGTCCATCATGTATCACGGGGTGGGGGTGGGGGTGAGTCCAGGGGTTTTATTTGCTACCCTGAGTTTCTACAGAAAAAATATGCTTGCTCTATCTATCTATCAATCCATCGTCTACCTATCTACCTATTTACCTCTTTACCTACTTACCTACTTATCTCTCTACCTGTCTCTCTCTCACTATCTACCTATCTATCTAATAAATCTGTCTGTCTGTGTATCTATCCTAGAGAAAAAGTAGGCTTGCTCTGTATAATAACAACAACAACTATTGTAGTACCAATAGTAATAGGTGCCTTGGGTGCAATATCAAAACAACTGGAGCACCACTTGGACACCATCATCGGCATTGACAAATTCGCCATCAGTCAATTGCCAAAGGCGGCCTTACTAGGAACTGCTTCCATCCTGCGACGAGATCTGTAATACCCATCAAACATCCACATCTGCCTATCCCAGGTCCTTGGTAAGGACTCGATAGGTGGACAAAAATGCCAAATCCAGTCTGAACATCTGGCTGACTGTGCGATGAACGACGACGACAACTTTATTGTCACTTTGAATGTACACCAATCGGCATACATCAAAGTGAAATTGCGTTGCGTACAGCTCTCAAAGGGCCACCCCCTCCGATAAGACACTCCTTCTTCGTGGCCAGCTCAAAGTCACACATCGTCCATTTTAGTCTCTAGGGAGCGAAGGATGGCAAACAGGACAGATGGAAACGGAGCGCTGTCTATCCACCCATCCACCCACCCATCTGTAGCTCAGGCATAGGATGACCAACCTCCCTGTCAGAAGACCCATCACAAGCCCTCACTGATGACTCACACCTGACCTATCACAAGACCTCATTTGACACACCCAAACCTTACAAACAGAAACGGACATTGACATCCCATCCCATCCATCCATCCATCCATCCATCCCATCCATCCATCCATCCATCCATCCATCCATCCATCCATCCATCCCATCCATCCCATCCCATCCATCCATCCATCATCCATCTCCATCCATAAACAAACACACAAAAAGCAGCATTACAAGCTTGCTTCCACCCCACCTGGTGTTCTTTCAGGTGCCCGTCTCACTTTCACGGTAGGAGAGAGCCAGCCGTTGACCTTCTCCCATTCAACCCCTACCTCTGTTGAAGGTTCTGGATGCTGCCGGCCCTCAGCGGCCTCTTCCTTGCCCAACGCTCTACCTCCTCACGGCTACGACGCCCTTCCGATTTATTTCAGGGATGAAAAGCATTTTAAGCAGGCACTTGCTTTGCCAGCAAGGTGGAGCCGTCTGACCCAGCCTGCTCAACCAGCCTTTCTTCTCGACACGAAGGCAGGCAAGCAGAGAAGGGATTTAGGACGCCGCTTCTGAACCTGTTTGAGCAAACGCCTTTGACTCAGAGGTGTCTGAAGAAAGCTTTTTCCATCTCACGACGAACCCTTCGTCTAGCCCAGGGGTCAGCAACCTGAAACAGTGAAAGAGCCACTCAGAACCGGTTCCCTCACAAAAGGAAAAACTGGGAGCCGCAAAAAATGTGTGTGCATGCGCGTACATGCATGCATGTGCAGAACAGGGTTTGACTGAAGAGTGGAGCCAAGGCGAGATATGCACCTACCCTGCATATTTGAATTGATTGGTTGAACTTTTTTAGTCCCACTTTTTTTTTTTTTGGACTGCACATGACAGAAGACTGGGAGCCGCAGGAGACAGCTAAATGAGCCGCATGAGGCTCCGGAGCCGCGGGTTGCAGACCTGTGGTCTAGCCCACAAGGAACTCAGGCCAACCCGTGTGGTCTTCCAGCCAAAGAGATGCTCCAGAGGTTGCCGTATCAAAAGTGGGCTGCAAGTCTTTCGCCACATCAGGGCCGGTCTTGGATCCTGCTTCTCCCTCCCAGCCTGGCATTGTTGTTTTGCTTCTCTCCCATTTCTCTAGCTGGACTTTGCACCTTCTCATGCGTCCATCCCTGCTCTTTGCACAATTAGCCACTCGGTGTGTAATTCCTCCTCCGTGTGGCTGGCTGTCTTAAATGGCTGCAATACCTGCGGATCGGCGTTCTCGCTGCCTGGTTCAAAGCCTGTTGGACTGCAGAGGACCGGGCAAAGCTCAGCCTGACATTCCTGGGCTAAATATATCCATGGTCTGTTTTGGAAAAGACAAGCATTCCGCCCATCAGTCTCCACCAGTTATGTCGAGACAGGCTTGGACAAATCCTGGTTTTCCCAGTGACCTCACTTCTTAACAGCTCTGCTCCTCGCTCTTGCATCATTTGGTCCACTCCTTTGCAGGTAGCCCATCAAGTAACTTGGCCAACCCACAGCAATGTTGTAATACAGCCCAACATGGTATAAACAACTGGGAAGCCAGCAGTGGGTGTAGCAGCAGTTGCTTTAGAAATTCCAGGGAAGCAAAAGTCTCCATCTCGGCAATTTTGGATCCAGAGACTACGCCTTTGGGGTTGAGGTGTGCTCGGCCTGGACTTTCAAGTCACTCCCGATTCTCTGTCCAAAGGAATTTCTAAGGAAGTCTTGCGTTCAAAGATGAAGCCCACGGATTCTTCTTTTAGCATCTTGTCAACGGCCTGAAAACTGAATCTCCTTAAGTAAAAATAAAGCTGGAATGCAAGGTGACAGTTCCTACCTCACTCTTACATCCAAAAGTAGATCTTTTTCTTCTACGTATTTTTCCCCAAAACAACAAAGAATGATGGGTGATGGAAAACATCTATCTTGTCTGTCTAGGAAGCTTCTCAATCATCCATGACTTGGTTGTCCCAAAGGTGCTTTTCAAACGTCAGGTGGACTTTCTTGGTCAAGTCCTGTTGCCTTTTGAAAAGCACCTTTGGGACACCTATCCTGTCTGCAGAAGAACAGCCCCAAGCGAGATGATAAGAGATGAAACGACATCTTCACATCACCCTGTCCTTGTTGTAGGAACATCACCCAAACGTTTGAAGCCCTCCAAATATGTCCACCAGCTCTACAAAGGGGAGACCCTGAACACAGAATAGAATAATGGAGTGGAGGAATAGAATAGAATAGAATAGAATAGAATAGAATAGAATAGAATAGAATAGAATAGAATAGAATAGAATAGAATAGAATAGAATAGAATAGAATAGAGTTGGAAGGGACCTTGGAGGTCTCCTAGTCCAGCCCCCTGCTCAAGCAGAACCTATATCATCTCAGACAAGTGATTGTCTAGCCTCTTCTTAAAAACCTCCAGTGATGGAGCGCCCACAACTTCTGGTGGCAAGCTGTTCCACTGGTTAATTGTCTTCACTGTTAGGAAGTTTCTCCTTAATTCCAGGTTGCTTCTCTCCTTGATGAGTTTCCACCCATTGTTTCTTGTCCTGCCCTCTGGTGCTTTGGAGAATAGTGTGACCCCCCTCTTCTTTGTGGCAGCCCCTCAAATACTGGAATACTGCTATCATATCCCCCCTAGTCCTTCTTCTCTCTAGACTAGCCAAAACCAAATCCTGCAGTTGTTCTTCGTAGGTTTTAATCTCCAGGCCTTGGATCATCGTACTTGGCTTTTCTCTGCACTTTTTCTAAAGTCTCAACATATATATATATATTTTGTAGTGTGGTGACCTAAATTGGTTGCAGCATTCCAGGTGTGGCCTTGTTAGGGTTTTGGAGGGAATGGAGGTTTCACAGTGCAATGGCACTAGCTCGTTTCAGACAACCTCAATGATGGGATGGGAACGACGTCTGAAGCAACCTGTCATCTCTTTCCGTGCAGGAGCTGAACCCCACGAAGTGCCGCAATGGAGAGAAGCACTGAGATTTGGGCTTGCTGGACAGATGGCTTTCTAGCGCAACCCTCACAACTTGCTGGGCCCAAACACGTGATGAAGAAGCTGTCTCTACATTTGGAGATCAAGGGCGCCATTCCCCCCACAGATGTTAATAAAAGAGAAGCTTCAAAGCAGGAAGCTGATTTTCCTTCTAGCCTCACTTAAACAGATGCTCTCTTTCTCCCTATAGCAGGGAGTTTCTTACCACACACACACACACACACACACACACACACACACACACACACACCAATGACAAACGGCAAAGCCCCCTGGTTCCTTCTGCACCGTAATTTTAATTTTTGGCCTCCGTTCAAAGTTCTCTCCAGCAGCATCCGTCACAGCGGGGGAACTGTATCTGGGTCATCGTCGCTCCAATGAGCATGCTGGCACTGAACGCTGGCAATAATTTATTTTATTATTTTTTTGGGTGCTCTTGGGACGAGGCCCGAATTAAACCCAGGGGAACGGAACAAAAGCTGCACACAAAAGGCGAGGAGAACAGATCCAAAGAACAAGCTACCTCAACGTTTAATCCTCAAACTGTCCACATCATACAATTCAGCACACAGGTGCCTTATTCCTGAATTCAGAAAAAATGGACTCTTACAGCCAATTTAGAAGAGCTGGAAGGGACCTTGGAGGTCTTCTAGTCCAGCCCCCTGCTCAAGCAGGAGATCCCTATACCATTTCAGACAGGTGGCTGTCCAGTCTGTTCTTAAAAGCCTCAGTGATGGAGCACCCACAACTTCTGGTGGCAAGCTGTTCCATTGGTTCATTAAGGAGCTTCTCCTTAATTTCAGGTTGCTTCTCTCCTTGATTAGTTGCCATCCATTGTTTCTTGTCTTGCCTTCTGGGTGCTTCGGAAAATAAATTGATCCCCTCCTCAGTGTGGCAGCCTCTCAAATACTGGAACATGGCAATCATGTCCTCCCTAGTCCTTCGATGCTGAGCCTGTCGATCAGAAGGTCGGCAGTTTGGCGGTTCGAATCCCAAGTGCCGCGTAACAGTGAGAGCGCCTGTAACTCGTCCCAGCTTCTGCCAACCTAGCAGTTCGAAAGCACTTAAAAATACAACTAGAAAAATAGGGACCACTACGGTGGGAAGGTAACAGCGTTCCGTGCGCCTTTGGCGTCTAGTCATGCCGGCCACTTGACCACGGAAACGTCCTCGGACAAGCGCTGGCTCTTCGGCTTTGAAACGGAGATGAGCACCGGCCCCTAGAGTCGGAAATGACTAGCACGCATGTGCGGGGGAACCTTTACCTTTTTTTTACCCAATTCCTTCAGCTGTTCTTCATATGTTTCAGTCTCCAGGCCTTTAATCACCTTAGTTGCTCTTCTTTGCACTTTTTACAAAGGCTCAACATCTTTTTTTTTTGTAATTCTCCAAATTTTTAAGCTATTTCTTGGAGAAGGCCAACAACATCTGCTCATCTGGGAAAGGCGAAGAAGCAATAGGGATGACGGTGAAATGGAGATTTCTCAAACCAGCTTTCTGTAGAGGAGAATTTGGGACACGCAGCCATCCGAAAATATGTCCACGGCTGAGTTTCGAGTGTCTAAATCAGTGTTTCTCAATCTTGGCCACAAAGTGGACTTCAACTCCCAGAATTCCGCAGCCACAGTTGAGGTCCACCTGTCTTAAGCTGCCAAGACTGAAAAACCCTGATCTCAATCCTGCCTGGGGAAAACAGTCTTTGAGAGAAGCCTAAACATACCTTGCCATTATTTCACTGGCAAGTTATTGCAACGCTCAAGCTTTAATGCGCTGCAATTTTTTTTTTAACCAGGTTTACCGGCAACTGCCCCAACGCCAAAGTTTTGTTACGAGGCAATACATAAACGCTCGAAACAATAAATCCCGCCTCTAGCACTCTAGACAGCAATCGATGAGCCCAAAGTAGTTATAGAAAAAGAGTTTTGCTTTTGACTAACATGGCTTTGGCTACGGAGTGCCTCTAAACAAACTCATTCTGGAAATGAGGAAGAAGAAAAAAAAGGGAGTGGGGAGGTGGAGAGGAATATTGCTGATCGCCTGTACAGATTTTCTGCATAAAGAAGCTCTCTTAAGTGCATTTTCAAGCGAAGATGAATCTCTGGCTAGCCGGACGCACTAAAATATTTAAGAAATGAGCACGCAGGAAGATAAATTAAATCGCCGGGCTGCTTTTGACTTGTTAGCCCGCCTTTGGAGGTTCCAGCAGCCTTTCCTTCGAAGTATTGGGGGGAATCGGGTTGGCAAGCAAAGACGGTTATTTTCCGAGCCCTCTATTAGACCTGGCATCGGTTGCCAGCTGCGATTTGAAGCTCCTTTGGCTTCTGAACGTTTGCATCCCTTCTGGAGAAGGCATAAAACCATAGGGGCAGAAAGGACAACCCCGGGGGGGCCTGGCTATTTAAATGGAGAGTCATTAATCTTTCAGCTAGCCACCGGAGCCAAGAAAAGGCCACTGAACTGTTTGGGAAAAGCAGAGAAAAACGAAAGACACCGAAGTCTCGAGGAAGGCAGCAGCATCTCATCCAGCGGAGAAGAAACCGCTGCTTTGAGATGGAACATTTCTTGATCTGAATGACCTGGAAGACGCGTTTGGGCTTTCAAACCGGCTTTGAAATACATCTGGGCAAGAAGAAACTTCCCAGAGCGAAAATTTTAAATCTGCTCTGAAACGTGGGGAAAGACAAGACAAGAGACAGAAAACCGGGAAGCGTCTGGCGGCAGTTTTTCAACGAAGGCACCCCCTTTTATTTCAAGAGACTTTTTTTTTTTTGTGAGCTAGCTTCATCAGGGCGGCTAGAGAAATGTATGTAAATCCGTTCTGTTTGGCTGATGACGCCAAGATTCGGCCTTTTCATAAAAATGTATTCGCTGGAAAAGGCGTGATCGGATTTCCCTTTGATGTTTTGCTCCTACAGACTTTTCAAGCTCTCCTGCTTGAAAAACCAGATCTTGCCGGCACAGAAGGACCACCTGACTTAAAATCTCAGGTAAACAGGAAAGTTGGTGGAAGAAAACCTTAAAAGGCTTGGTGCCAGCCCTTCTTGAGCCACGAAGACACTCCACAATCGGGTCCCCTGAATTGAAACTATGCCCTTGCTCCGATCTCCAATGCCTTTGTCATTTCCTGGCTGAAATGCTTCTCCATCGTTTGCTTGCAAGATGTTGCCCAGCCTCTTGTGTTAAAGGTAAAGGTTCCCCTGCACATGAGTGCTAGTCGTTTCCGACTCTAGGGGCCGGTGCTCATCTCCGTTTCAAAGCCGAGGAGCCAGCGCTTGTCCGAGGACGTCTCCGTGGTCATGTGGCCGGCATGACTAGACACCAAAGGAGCACGGAACGCTGTTACCTTCCCACCGTAGTGGTCCCTATTTTTCTACTTGCATTTTTACGTGCTTTCGAACTGCTAGGTTGGCAGAAGCTGGGTGTAGTAACAGGCGCTCACTCTGCTACGCGGCACTCGGGATTCGACCTGCCAAACTGCCGATCTTCTGATCGACAAGCTCAGTGTCCTAACCCACTGAGCCACCGCCTCTTGTGTTACAAACTTGCAATTAATCTAAACAATGGCCCTATCCATGGCTAAACACGGGGATGAGAAACCCAAACATGTCTTTATTTTGTTTATTTACAGCAGTAACTGCTAACTGGGCTTGCAGCGCGCTTTCTGCATCAATCGGGAAAAAGGAAAACGTGCGGTTTTGCCACTCATATTCACGCAACCTGTTTGCCCGAGCTGTTCAAAATAGTTTATTCCACAAATAGTTTAATTTTTTTTTTTTTTTTTGCAATGTCCACACTGGCGATTGCTCGGCTGTTTTGGACGATTATATTTGGCTGTGCGACGAGGTCAGAGGTGAAGAAAAGCCGGATTGTTTGTTGACCTATCGTTGCAAGGGTCATCAGTTGCAAAACAGGGCTTATGCTTGGAAGCAAAAAAACGCAAACTTGCTCAAAAGAGGAGAGCCACGCTGCTGTTCGCTGTGGAGTGGCTTTTTCTGAAATGGTCTACAGATGACATACAGCAGGCATGTCAAACTCGTGACGTCACGCGATGTATTGCGACTTTTCCCCCCCTCCCATTGCTGGCAATGGGGTGGGCGCGGTTTTGGAGGGACGCATCCGGCCCGCGGGCTGGCAGTTTGACATGCCAAAAAAGCCAACACAGTGCTAGGCTGCATTAACAGAGGGATAGAATCAAGATCATGTGAAGTGTTATTACTACTTTACAATGCCTTGGTAAGACCATACTTGAAATCCTGCATCCACTTCTGGTCACCACGGTGTAAAAAAGATGTTGAGACTCTGGAAAGAGTACAGAGAAGAGCAACAAAGATGATTGGGGGACTGGAGGCTAAAACATATAGGGAACGGTTGCTGGAATTGGGTATGTGTAGTTTAACGAAGAGAAGGGTGAGGGGTGACATGAGAGCAGTGTTCCAATCTCTCAGGGGCTGCCACAAAGAAGAGGGAGTCAAGCTATTCTCCAAAGCACCCAAAGGCAGGACAAGAAGCAACGGGTGGAAACTCATCAAGGAGAGAAGCAACCTAGAACTAAGGAGAAACTTCCTGACAGTGAGAACAATTAACCAGTGGAACCACCTGCCTCCAGAAGCTGTGAATGCTCCAACACTGGAAGTTTTAAAGAAGAGACTGAACAGCCACTTGTCTGAAATGGTATAGGCTTTCCTGCCTGAGCAGGGGGTTGGACTAGATGACCTCCAAGGTCCCTTCCAACTTTACTATTATGATTATGATGCCTGGATTACAGGAACCATTTGCGCTTCAGTTTGCGATTCAGACAACCCAGATTCTTCCCCAACAGCCTTGTCTCCAACAAGGAAGGGACCCAGGGCAGACAACATCCTGCAGCCAAGAAGACTCCACACCCATCTGCACCGCTGAGGTGACCCTGAAGACACAGATAGGTAAACCTCCAGGTGGCCTCAACGACTCTCTAAAAGAAGGCAAACGACCAGCCGTCTGCAAGGAGGATAAATCCTTCCATTCCCCACCATCCAGACGGAGCTGAAGAAGCTTCTTGGATGAGAAGCGAAATGTCTTGACCTGAGAGAAAAACAAGAAAGTCCAGTTGCCTCCTGAAAAACCACCTTTGGGACAACCATGTCCTGGATGACTGAGAATCTCCAAAGACGTTTATTGAAATGCACATAGGTGGCTCGTGCAGATTCCAATCAGTTGAGCAGGAAAAAATTGGGCTGCTGGTCGTCAGAAAAATAACCGATGGCTTCCCACTGCTGGGAAGAAGATCAGGGCAGCATTTGCTACCTCTGTAATCTCAGAATCCACCGAAACGGAGAGAACAGCCGGCTACGGTTTTATGAGACACACGCGCCTGGGATTTCCTTTCCCACCCCACTATCTACGGGGGCTTCCTCCCCCGCCAAAATATCTTGTCAAGACAGGCTGTGCCTTGAGCTGAGGAGGATTCCACATCGTATTTTATGAGTTCCCTCAGCCCAGAAGCCAACATAAAAGAGTTCTGTCATGGGAGAAAGGAAAACAAAAAAAAGGGGAAGCCGTGCGAACTTGGCACCCCTTCACCGCGCCGAAGGTGGATTGCAACACTACGTCTGATTTTCCAACATTTTGCCACCTCCACCTCCCTGTCTATGCGTAGGACGAAAAGGGTGTTGCTCGTGACGAGAGGCGGGGAGGCAGGGCTATCGAACGAGTCCGCAAACGGCAGGAGTAGCCACTGTTCCTGAAAATAATCACACAAAACGGGGAGAGCTGCAGATGGAAGTAGAATGACAGTGGCAAAAGAAAGCAAGGAGGATACCAATCATCATCGGCGCCTCGGGTGCAACCCCCAAAACATCTGGAGCACCACTGGAACACTTTAAGTAGGAATCAGCCGTGTGCTGCAGCTGCCAAAAAAGCCAACACAGTGCTAGGCTGCATGAACAGAGGGATGGAATCAAGATCACGTGAAGTATTAATACCACTTTACAAGGCCTTGGTAAGGCCACACTTGGAATCCTGTATTCAGTTTTGGTCACCACGATGTAAAAAAAAAATTGAGACTCTAGAAAGAAGGCAGAGAAGAGCAACAAAGATGATTAGGGGCCTGGAGGCTAAAACATATAAGGAACGGTTGCTGGAATTGGGTATGTCTAGTTTAATGAAGAGAAGGACGAGAGGGGACATGATAGCAGTCTTCCAATATCTCAGGGGTTGCCCCAAAAAAGAGGGAGTCAAGCTATTCTCCAAAGCGCCTGAAGGCAGGACAAGAAGCAAAGGATGGAAACTAACCAAGGAGAGAAGCAACCTCCTAGAACTAAGGATGAAATTTCCTGACAGTTAGAACAATTAATCAGTGGAACTACCTGCCTCCAGAAGCTGTGAATGCTCCAACACTGGAAGTTTTTAAGAAGAGACTGGACAGTCATTTGTCTGAAATGGGATAGGGTTTCCTGCCTGAGGAGGGGGTTGGATTAGATGACCTCCAAGATCCCTTCCAACATCATCATCATCATTATTTTTATTTATTTTTTATTTTAATTCCATTTATATCCCGCCCTTCTCTGAAGACTCAGGGCGGCTTACAAGCTTAGCAGTAGCCTTCATTCTATGTATATGTCTGCTTATTAGGGCTTTCGCCCCCCCCCCAAGCGGCATTATTACAAAGTCAGCTTAATTGCCCCCAACAATCTGGGTCCTCATTTTACCTACCTCGGAAGGATGGAAGGCTGAGTCAACCTTGAGCCTGGTGGGATGCGAACCTGCACTAATTGCAGGCAGCTGGTGTTACTTAAGGAGGCATTAGCCCACTGCTCCACCAAGGCTTATTATTGGGATTGACCAAATCCCCATTGGTCAATTGCAGAAGGCAGCTTTGCAAGTAGTCCTCAGCATACAATGGTTTATTTCGTGACCGTTCAAAGTTACAATGGCGCTGAAAAAAATGCGACTTTTTCACACGACCGTTGCGGCGTCCCCACATGGTCAAGCGATCATAATTCAGCCGGTTGACAAGTGGTTCGTGCTTACGACGGTTGCAGCGTTCCAGGGTCACGTGACGCCCTTTTGCGATCTTCTGACAAGCAAAGTCAACGGGGAATAGGCCAGATTCACTTAATGACCAGGTTACTTAACAACTGCGGAGAGCAAAGTCGTACAATGGGGCAAAATTCACCTAGCCAATTGAGCAACATGAATTTCGACTGTGACTGTCAGCTGAGGACTGTGTGGAAAGCACTGAGTTAGGAAAACCCCAGCTTCTCACTTAACAGTGATTCGCTTACCAACGGTGGCAAGGAACGCCATAAAATGGGGCAAAGCTGACTTGACATCTGTCTTGCTTAGCAAGAGAAATGCTGGGTTCAGTTTTGTCCATTAAGTCGAGGACTACCTGCACATGGAACAGCTTACATTCTGCAACAAGATCTCCAACACCATTCAACCGCAACATCTGTCTGTCCCTTGGGAAGGACTCGTTGGGTGGGCAAAAATGCAACGCCCAGCCTGAACATCTGGATGACTGCAGGACCAACTGTAACAATAACAGAATTGGAATGGAATGGAGACTAGACTAGAACAGACTGGAAGAGAATATAGAATATAGAACAGAACAGAAATGGAATGAAATGCAATGAAATGCAATGCAATGCAATAGAGACTAGACTAGAATATAGAAGAGAAATAGAATACAATGGGATGAAACAGAGAATAGACTAGACATGAATGGAATAGAAGAATAGAATAGAATAGAATAGAATAGAATAGAATAGAATAGAATAGAATTACAAATACAAATACAAATACAAATAGAATATGAAATGGATGGAATAGAAGAATAGAATAGAATAGAATAGAATAGAATAGAATAGAATAGAATAGAATAGGAATAGAATAGAATAGAATAGAATAGAATAGAATAGAATAGAATAGAATAGAATAGAATAGAATAGAATAGAATAGAATAGAATAGAATAGAATAGGATGGAATGGAATGGAATGGAATGGAATAGAATATAGAATAGAATAGAATGGAACAGAATATAGAATAGAATAGAATGGAACAGAATATAGAATAGAATAGAATAGAATAGAATAGAATAGAATAGAATAGAATAGAATAGAATAGAATAATAGGACGGGACGAGAAGAGAAGAGAAGAGAAGAGAAGAGAAGAGAAGAGAAGAGAAGAGAAGAGAAGAGAAGAGAAGAGAAGCTGGAAGGGTCCTTGGAGGTCTTCTAGTCCAGCCCTCTGCTCCAGCAGGAAAACCTATCATAATTCTACGCCAAATGATGTCACGTCTACTCATTGGGCCCAATCTGGCTCCCCACTGGCCTATTCTGTGGCCCCTTTACGGAAGTCAAATAAAACACATCTGTAAGCGCACAACACAATAGGCTTGTGTTAAACTCTGCCCTGCAGAGCTAAAAATAGTTGGCTGCTGCAAGATGCTTGCATACCCAGAAGTAATTCCAGTGGGACCACTGCTGAGGAACCAAACTAGGTTTGCTGAGGGAGGGGGGTGTTTTTGGAGCTGGGGGTGGGGGTGGGGCGTAGGGAAGGTACAGTCCGGTGGGCAGAGAAAAGGAAGAACACTCATTCGCAATGCTTCTCCTCAAATTCATCGGCCGGCTTTGGGGAAAGGTCCGCGAAAGAACCGGCTTGCGGCTTCTGAAATGCAGAAAACGCCTTCCGAAAACCGAAAAAGATTTTGCGTTGTTGTTGTTTTTTTTGTTTTTTTACGTCCCCAAACGAAGGGAAGAAAGAGCTAAAAGGGAGAGCGGATTTCTGTGGCTGCTTGCAGAAAATGTAAAATAAATAAATAAATAAAAATAAATAAATGAGGACATCTATTTGTGGAAATGAACAACCGGATAAGATACCTTTGCACACCTCCTGCTCCAAGCAGTAGCTGGCAGATTTTTCTCGGCACATCCGAGGACCAGATGCCGCCGTTTTACCTTCCGTCTGGAAACTCAAAAGAGGCTTTGCACCAAAAGAGATGGTTAAATTCTGGCCAGGGACAACTCAGGGCTCCAAAAGGTCTGGGGTGGGGAGAGGGGGGAAAATGGAGGAATCAACTCTGGAGCCCTCGACTTTATGATCACAAGTGGCCTCCAAATTTCTACCGCTAAGTTGTTCAGTGGATGTTGTGATTCAGGGTCAGCCTGTGGGTTCGGCAGTTGGGTCGGACGATTCAGAGGAGGAGGAGGAGGGGGGTGTTGGAGAGCCTGCTGAGGATAGCCTTGAGGCTCCGCAGAGCCCTCAGCCAGGCCCCTCCCATCTGGTTACGACGCAGACCCAGCTGTGTGAGCCTGACAGCGTGGATGAAGATGACCCACAGCTGGCCCTGTTCAAGGATGCCCGACGCAGGAGGCAGTCAAGCAGGAGTAAACAGAGGAAGGCAATGGGGCACCTCGGAAGGAGGCAGAGAGAAGCCACGCCCTGAACTGTTTAAAAGGGGAATGTGTGGGAGGGCTGGTTTGCTGAAGGCAACCGTTCGAATAGCTCCCGTTTCAAGGTTCGTGTTTGTTCTGTTTTGCTCTGTTTGCTCTGTTTTATGTTAATAAATTTGGCAGGCTTAGTTCCAGCCTCTTGCCTTCTTGTAAAGGGGTTGTCCCTGCCTTTTCTGCAGGGCCGGTAGTAGGCTGGTACAGAACAGTGGAATTCGCTTCATTTAATGACCTTTCAAGTTGAATTTGCTTGTCAGACGGTCGCAAAGGGGAGAATAGCGTGACCCTGGGACACGGCCACCGTCATAAATATGAGTCAGCTGCCAAGCGTCCTAATTCCGATCACGCGACCGCGGGGAGGCTGCGACAGTCATTAAAGAGTGAAAAACCGTCTTAAAAGTCGCTTTTTTTCAGCGCCTTTGTAATTTTGGTCACTAAACGAGTGACAAGGGGAAGGAAAAAATGAAATCGGGTCACTTTTTGGCCGGAGGCAAGGATGCCCCCCGGGAAAAAAAATCACGGCAAAAGTTCACCGAATGGCTTCCAGGTTCAAAACTGCAAAGAAATGCTGGCTCACGGTGAGCCTTTGATGGCAACGCCTGGTGCGGTTGCCGTTTCCTCGGTTTTATTTTAAGCTAGAAACTCACACTTGCAGAAGCAAAATATTGGCAAAAAAAAACTTTTAACGAGGCAGAGCTGATAGCTGGATGGAACAACCTGCCTGGACCAGTGCAGAGAACCGCATAAGAGCCGGACCGGGACTGAGCAGAGAGGCTATTTCCAAAATGGAGGAAGCGCCAGCCGAACGACATCGTCCTGGGAATAAAAGGGAATTCCCGAATGGGAAACTGGCCCGGGATCTGCTGGTAAGGAGAAGGACGGACAGAAAAAAGATTTTCATGAAATAGAGCTGTGGGGCTGCTTACCAAGTGGGAGAGCAAGTACAGGGAGTCCTCATTTAGTGACCACCACGGGCACCGACAACCCCATGGTTAAGAGAAGCAGTCTCTAAGGGAAACTGCAACTGTTTATGATTCTTAAGTTTGGCTTTCCTTTGCTCCACACACTGGTTGTGAGGTGGTAGAGGCAAGAAAAGGTCGCCAGGTTACTTTTTCATCGCTGTCGTAACTGCAAACGGTTGCTAAGTGAGGACCGCCTGCACCCTAGACCAGGGGGTAGGCAACCTTGGCACTTTTATGACTCATGGACTTCAACTCCCAGAAGTCCTGAGCCAGCCATGCTGAGGGGAAAGGGAGAGGTTTCCAAGCTGAGCCATGCTGGCTCAGGAATTCTGGGAGTTGAAGTCCACAAGTCATGAAGGGGTCAAGGTTTCACCCATGCTGGCTCAGGAATTCTGGGAGTTGAAGTCCACGAGTCATGAAGGGGCCATAGTTCCCCCATTCTGGCTCAGGAATTCTGGGAGTTGAAGTCCACCAGTCATTAAGGGGCCATAGTTCCCCCATTCTGGCTCAGGAATTCTGGGAGTTGAAGTCCACCAGTCATGAAGGGGCCATAGTTCCCCCATTCTGGCTCAGGAATTCTGGGAGTTGAAGTCCACCAGTCATGAAGGGGCCATAGTTCCCCCATGCTGGCTCAGGAATTCTGGGGCCATAGTTCCCCCATGCTGGCTCAGGAATTCTGGGAGTTGAAGTCCACCAGTCATAAAAGCGCCACGTTTGAGGACCTCTGGTCTGGATCCAAGCCTGCAGTTTCATCAAAATGGCCGACTGAGGAATTCTGGCAGTTGAAGTCCACGACTCATGAAGGGGCCATAGTTCCCCTATGCTGGCTCAGGAATTCTGGGAGTTGAAGTCCACGAGTCATAAAAGCACCAAGGTTGCCTACCCCTGCCCTAGACAATCTGACCCCATTGTCACTCTCCCTAAAAAACCTCGTGGCTCCTTTGTGGGTGCAAATCTCGCTGCGATCACACAAGACTTAGTGCGACTCCCTGAACCCAACTGTGGTTTATTCACCGCAGGACATTTTACGATCTTTATCGGTCAACACACTGAGAGGATGGGAACGATGGGAACTGTAATTCGAGCGTCGGTTTAGACAAATCAGACACACTTGGAGAAGCAAAAGAGACCCTTTGTCTCAACAGGAAGGGGGGACTGGAAGAAATACGAAGGCCAGCCGGACACTCAACTCCTTCTCCTGAAATTTCCTGTTTCCCCAAATTAAAACATCGTTTGGGGTTTGTTTTACCCAATTAATTTCACGGTCCTTTCCAGGTACCCAGAGAAACTGGAAGGAACAAGAAGATGCTTAAGGGAGTCGCTTAGTAACTTTCTTGGCACCCTATGCTGCAAATGAGATATCAGATAACAAATTGTACACTAAATATCCTCTCTAAATATCCTCTGGTCTATTTTGAAGCCATTTGCCCCCCAATCGCCATTCAGGAAAGGACATTTGAGATTCACAGCAGAAAAACAGCTCTCAAAAATAATCCTTAAGGGGTACTCCGTAACCCAACGTCGTTCAGTTTGTTATTATTATTTTTGGGGAGGTTATTTGGGTTTGGGGAAACAGCGTTACACAACTCCACAAATGCACCAGCTCTGCCAGAGTGCAAATCCCTTGCAACACAACTAGCACAAATATCACTTGGGCTTGGCTGGGGATGATGGGCATAGTACTCAGGTTTTCTGGCAGGCGCCCAACAGAGATAGTTGAAACCCGAAAGAGAGAGGAGCCTCAAATCAACCAGAATAGAGCTGGAAGGGACCTCGGAGGTCATCTAGTCCAACCCCCTGCTCAAGCAGGAGATCCCATACCATTTCAGACAAGTGGCTGTCCAGTCTCTTTTTAAAAGAGTCCAGTGATGGAGCGCCCACGATCTCTGGTGGCAAGCTGTTCCACTGGTTAATTGTCCTCACTTTCAGGAAGTTTCTCCTTAATTCCAGGCTGCTTCTCTCCTTGGTTAGTTTCCATCCATTGTTTCTTGTCTTGCTTTCTGTTGCTTTGGGGAATAACCTGACCCCCTCCTCTTCTTTGTGGCAGCCCCTCAAATACTGGAATACTGCTATCACGTCCCCCCCCCCCCCCAGTCCTTCTTTTCTCTAGACTGGCCATTCCCAACTCCTGCAACTGATCATAAATGGTCCGCTAACCCTCTCTTAATTTGTAATGAGCAATCCAGGACTCTGAAAGCATATCTCATTTTTTATAGATTGCCTTATTTGTTAACTCGTGTTTTTCTCTCTGCTCCGTGCAGCGTGGAAGGCTCCAGCATTAGCAGAAACGTAATCCCGAGCTAATGGGGAGGAAAAACACCCTACTTAAAAAAAAAGCGAAGCAAAACATTTAACGCTGATGACAAAGCGATCCTCGTTGAAGGCCAAAACGGCCTCGGCCAATCCAGTGAAATGTTACTGCAGACGAGCAAAGAGAGAGCACCCTTCCACGATTTGGGGGGGCGGAGAAAAAAAATTCCTGATTTTCTGCAAACTTTCTGCGTTCAACTGCAACGATCCGTTTTGAAAAACTGGGAGCCTTCTTCCCCAAAACGTTTACATATTTATTTTTTGACCAGTCCGTAAGAGTTGACGGCCGTTCGTCCTTGCTAACCCGTTTGCTTTTCCTCCATGAATAGATAAGATGGCCTCTCACCAAATGGAGGTCTTCATAAATAGAGGACAATCACACCCAACACAAACCAGGTTTACAGCTCTCTCAAGCCACCATGGCTGTGCACCCCTTGCCAAGTGATTTCAGAAGCTTCATAAACGCTTAACAAACACGTAGAAAGAAGGGCAGGTTTGACAGCTAGGAGGGGTCTGTTTTGGTTCATTTTTCCTTTCCGAAGTGTGATTCACACTCTCCTTTCAGGGAAGCTGACAAAAATTCTAAGTGGAAGTGAAATTTGAAGCCTGGGATCGGTTGCTTGAAAGACCATCTTCTCGGTCTGGACAACATCTTGAGAGAAGATCTGAAGTGGCCTGGAACGGGATGAAGCTTGGCTGCCAGCCCTCACCCCCCCTTTTGCCACTTTCTTAAATCCCACCACCACAAAAAAATATAGAAATAGGCTCTAGAAATTGAACAAATAAAGAAAAATAAAAGTGATCCAGGCAAACACACAGCCACTGGGCACAGTTGGGCAACCCTTCCTTCCTTCCTTCCTTCCTTCCTTCCTTCCTTCCTTCCTTCCTTCCTTCCTTCCTTCCTTCCTCTCCCACCCACCCTCTTTTCCTTCCTTCCTCTTTCCCACCCTCCCTCCCATTCTCTTTTCCTTCCTTCCCTCTCTTCCTTCTTTCCTCCTTTCCCTCCCACCCACCCTTTTTCCTTCCTTCCTTCCCTCCCATCTCCCTCCCTCCATTCTTTCTTTTTTCTTTCTCCTTCCTTCCTTCCTTCCTTCCTTCCTTCCTTCCTTCCTTCCTTCCTTCCTTCCTTCCTTCATCAAAATCACTTGGGCCCTGCTGAAATGCCAACAGGATGCCTTCAGATAACCATGGTTCAGCCCCCAATGCACACGGGGGACACGGGAGATCCCTGACGGTGACAGAGCGCGCTGGATTCCTTCACACCTGACACACCCATAACACCCAGCGCCAACAATTAACCAACTGTGATCTGCCCATTTGGCAGCAAGGAATCGCCAGGAGCAAAAACTCAACTCTCGTCATTTGCAGTTGCCAATAAACCGTGAGGAAGGGAGCAGTAAATTGGACTGTTTGGCCAATCTGGCTGGATTGCAACAACCTATAAATTCAGGGACGCAGCAGGAAATGCTTATTCCTGCATAATTTATGGCAGGCATGCAACGGTTGCTTGCATATACACACACACACGTGCCGCACCGCACAACAAGAACGTTTAAAGAACGTAAAAGCCTGCAGGGATGCTGTTAGCACCATGGACAACAACCTTGTGGAGGAGACAGACTGCTTTGAAAAGCTGGCAGCTAGGAAAGTATTTATTTATATTTAACAAACAAATTGATGCGTATCTTTTTCTAAGCGGTCAAAGTGATTTACGTCAAAATCAAAAGAGCGTTTTAAAAACTTCAAAGAAAACAAAAGGCAGGAAACAAAACTATTATCAAAATGGAAGACGGGGCCAGGAACACCATTATTTTTAAGGGTGGAGAGAAATCTTAAGTTCAATGGGCAGGTAAGTCAAAAATCAAGATCCTGAGTTTTAACCCACCATATAGTCAAAGCAAATGCATTTAATAATTACAGAGTAGTTTATTCTGCCTGTCTCCAAATTGAAAAAAAGGATGCTTTGCACTTCGGCTGGGCTAAAGCATATTCCTGAATTATATCTCTTTAATTTCAAAAATGCAATTTATTTTGACCCTAGTTAGATCTGAAGGCTCTGTTAACTTTAAATACAAACGAGATTACAGAAAGTCTGCAGGAATTCTGCATTCAACTTTCCCCTCGAAATATACATCCCAAGAATAATCACATCCGTAATAGCTGAACTGCAGTATTCCTCTGGAAAAAAATAAAAAAAAATAAAAATGGCTCAATGTTAAGTGTGGCAGAAACACCCTGGAATTTTAAGAAAAAGGTTTGGCTGTCCTTACACCACAAAGAACAAACAGCTCAATTTTTCCCTAAACGGCATGATGAAAACACAGCAACGAAAACTCCAGTGGAGTTATAAAGGGCACCATTTTTGCTTTTTCCAGAGTTCCACCCCATTTTTTTTAAGAAATCACGCAATTTCTTAAGAGCAATTCCTCCCAGCAAAAGGGCGGCATCTCACGAGACAGCCACCATCGCAAGGAAACCTCCTTTTGATGACTTTAGTAAATGTAAAGGTTCCCCCGCACATGCGTGCTAGTCGTTTCCGACTCTAGGGGCCGGTGCTCATCTCCCTTTCAAAGCCGAAGAGCCAGCGCTTGTCCGAGGACGTCTCCGGGGTCATGTGGCCGGCTTGACTAGACGCCAAAGGCGCACGGAACGCTGTCACCTTCCCACCGTAGTTGTCCCTATTTTTCTACTTGCATTTTGACGTGCTTTCGAACTGCTAGGTTGGCAGAAGCTGGGACGAGTAACAGGCGCTCACTCTGTTACGCGGCACTTGGGATTCGACCCGCCAAACTGCCGACCTTCTGATCGACAAGCTCAGCGTCCTAACCCACTGAGCCACCGCGTCCCTTTTGATGACTTTAGTGCCTCATAAAACAACCCCCCAATTTGCATTTTGTCAATCAGCAGCCAGGACTTCAGCCTCTTTTATGACTCAGCAAGCCAAAACCACAACCTTTGGAGAACGTCCGTCCGTAAATCATTTCTCCCACATATTGAGAGCTGTTAATAGTCAAACATCTGAGAAGGAAGGAAGTTCTCGAGATGAATGAAGCCGTTGAGATTTTCGAGAAGAAAAGGTTGCTAGCCGGGGCTGCTGGAATGAACTTAAAGAACGCACCGTGAGTCGTGTGCTGTACCTTGGGGAAACAAAACGACCACTTCACAAACGCACCGCACAACATAGGAGAACAAACCCACCAGGACAAGATTCAGACGCCCATCTGCGTTTGAAAGACACAAGGCCGCGTTTTCGAAGACTGCAAAGTCCACATTTTGGACAGAGAGGATTGTTTTGCTTCTCATCCAAGGAGCTTCTTCAGCTCTGACTGGATGGTGGAGGATGGAAGGATTTATCCTCCTTGCAGACCACTGGTCATTTGCCTTCTTTTAGAGGGTCATTGAGGCTACTTGGAGGTTTATTTGTGTCCTCAGGGTCTGTCTACATTCTGGACAGAGAGGACCGCTGGTTTGAAAGAGGGGTCAAAGAGGCCATCTAGGTCAAAATTGCCCTTTTTCAACAGAGGCGGAGGGATACAAGATCATCTATTTCCAGTTTACAACGCGGTCCTTTCAGCAGTTCCAAGAAGGCTCCACACCCATTTGCACCACTCAGGTGACCCTGAGGACAGAGATAAGCCTCCAGGTGGCCTCAACGACTCTCGAAAAGAAGGCAAATGTTTGTCCACATTTTGGACAAAGAGGGGTCAAAGAGGCCATCTAGGTCAAAATTGAACAGCCCTCTTTCAACAGAGGCGGAGGGATACAAGATCATCTACCTCCAGCCTACAACACGGTCCTTTCCGCAGTTCCAAGAAGGCTCCACACCCATTTGCACCACTCAGGTGATTCTAAGGACACAGACAAACCTCCAAGTGGCCTCAACGACTCTCTAAAAGAAGGCAAATGACCCGCTGTCTGCAAGGAGTATAAATCCTTCCATTCCCCACCATCCAGTCAGAGCTGAAGAAGCTCCTTGGATGAGAAGCGAAACGTCTTCAAAGAGAAAAACAAGTAAGTCCACTTGCCTCATGAAAAAGCACCTTTGGGACAACCAGGACCTGGATGACGGAGAATCTCCATAGACATTTAAGGAACACACACACACACACACGCTCATCCCAATAATTCTTGGATATGCTAAGAAGCTGTAAGTCAATAACCTCTACTGATCATACAGACTTTGCTTGAGGTTCTTGTTCCTCAACCAGTTGGAAGCTGCGTTTGGTTAAACTCGGCTTTGCCTGGTCAGAAACGATGGACAGGTGAGGGTGGATATTCCTGATCGGCAATGAGGTTAAGCCTATTAAGACCAAGAGACCCATGTTTCTTAAAAGCATTGGAATACGACTTTGCTCCCAAAATGCGACGGTGTCTTTTTCTGTTCATAGGAGAGATCTGTGCCTCCCTGTGACTTTGGTTAATACGAAGTGCAAAATCCAAACTTGGTGGCCTCCGTTTTAAAACTTTTATTTATTTTTTTTAAAAAAGGGATCATCGCCCCCTTTTTCAAGACATAAGATTGCTTACGGCAGCGAGACTTTTAGTAGCGCAACATTGGAAGAAGGAAGAACTGCCGACTATAGAAGAGTGGACTTTGAAAGTTTCTAACTTGGCGGAAATGGCAAAGATTTCACCATATTTGAAAGACCAATCGCAACAGAGATACATTGTGGAATGGAGAAGATGGATTGAATATATTCAGAATAAATATGGGACTAAAAAGTTTCATTTAGCATTTGAATAAGTAGTGGATTTTTATGACGTATAATTAGTAGTTATTTTATTAATATTTTGACTATGGAGAGTTAAAGTGTGATAGAATTTAGTGTTTTATTACTGTTGTTGGCATATTTTAGATTATGCTTGTTTGTATTATTATACCCTGTATTCAGCTCTGGGAAGTCGGGGAGGGGGGAGGGTAGGGTAGGGGGGGTTGGGGAGAGGGAGGAGGGGGGTTTTTTGTACTCAAAAATGTACTGTAAAACTTTCCAATTAAAAAAAAAGATATTAAGCTTGCATCTGAATGGGTTGTTTTTTCCTTCCCCCCCCCTGGATGTGCCTCAAGAAAGAGCTCCAGGAGAGAAACGTGGACTGGGATACCCCCCCCCCCAATTCTGCAGCAAGAGACACTTGGATGGCACCACCTTGGATCCATCGTGAGAAGGACGTGAAGAGCGACGGTTGAAAGGAGATCCAAGAACGGGCTGAGTGAAGCTTAAAGGCAGCCAAAGGGGAAAGCAACACCTCATTGCTGCAGAAAGCGGAGGAACAATTGAAGAAAGGAAATGCAGAGGAGAGGCAGATTAAAATAAAATACGCAGAATTAGCCAAGATGCCGTGGCAACGTAGGAGTCCCCATTAATCAATCTCTGCTGGGTTTGGGATGGAAGAAACATGATGTATGGGACAGTGCACTCTTAGTAGGGCTGGGAAGCACTTTGGAGGTGTAGAAGCCAAGGTGATCAGAGCTTTGCGGACACAGCGATACACAAACGCAAGTAATGAGCCCAACAGCCAACACAACTGCATTACAAACCCAGAGACCTCCTGGTCCAAAGTTTTAAAACCTTTCCCCAGGTATCCATTAGGCTCCCACATCACTTGAAGCATGGTTTAATTAAGGTTTGCTGAACGCCTCGTAAACCCTTCACTCGTAGATGTGTTAAGCCATAAACTATGGCTGAGAATCTGAAAGGGTTGCCAAGCTGACGTCAAACATTATTAGTGCAGGGGTATCCAATCTTGGCAATGTTAAGCCTTGTGGACTTCAACTCCCAGGATTCCATAGCTGGCTGGGGAAACCTGGGAGTTGAAGTCCACAAGGCTTAAAGTTGCCAAGGTTGGACTTGTGTGTGTGTGTGTGTGTGTGTGTGTGTGTGTGTGTGTGTACGCGGTGGCTCAGTGGGTTAGGATGCTGAGCTTGTCGATCAGAAGGTCGGCAGTTTGGCGGGTTGAATCCCGAGTGCCGCGTAATAGAGCGAGCGCCTGTTACTTGTCCCAGCTTCTGCCAACCTAGCAGTTCAAAAGCACGTCAAAATGCAAGTAGAAAAATAGGGACCACCACGGTGGGAAGGTAACAGCGTTCCCTGCGCCTTTGGCGTCTAGTCATGCCGGCCACATGACCACGGAGACGTCCTCGGACAAGCGCTGGCTCTTCGGCTTTGAAACGGAGATGAGCACCGAAGGTAGAGTTGGAAACGACTAGCACGCATGTGCGGGGGAACCTTTACCTTTACACACACACACACACACACTCATATATATGTGTGTGTGTGTGTGTGTGTGTGTGTCTGTCTGTATGTACACAAATATGTATATATTTGTGTGGATAGATAGATGGATAGATAGATAGATAGATAGATGGATAGATAGATAGATAGATAGATAGATAGATAGACAGACAGACAGACAGACAGACAGACAGACAGATAGATAAGATAGACCAGGGGTAGGCAACCTTGGCTCTTTTGACTCGTGGACTTCAACTCCCAGAATTCCTCAGCCAGCATGGAGGAACTTTGGCCCCCTCATGACTCACGGACTTCAACTCCCAGAATTCCTGAGCCAGCATGGCTCAGCTGGGAAACCTCTCCCTTTCCCCTCAGCATGGCTGGCTCAGGAATTCTGGGAGTTGAAGTCCACGAGTCATAAAAGAGCCAAGGTGGCCTACCCCTGGGATAGACAGACAGATATAAAAGGGGAGGAAAAGTTACTGCTTTTTTTTTTCCTTTCAGGATGAATCCTACGTGTTAAATTTAATTATCATTTTTTCCTCTTTTTCGTACACTGTATTTTTTTCTTTTTTTGCAGTTGTTAGGGTTGAATGTACGGTTTTGTTTTGTTTTTCTGTTTTGTATTTTTATTTTTTATGATAAAATAAAATAAAAAAGGTTTAAGTAAATTAAGCCATGATGGGCTTGATCCATGCATTTTACTAACCCGGGCTTACATGCCCCACCCCATCTTCACTCACACAAATCTCCACAGATAAACCCAGCCAAACTTGTGCAAGGTTTGGTGTGAAGCAGAATAATCCAGAGTTGCGGTCCAGCCATTTGTAGGAGAAGGTCCCACTTTAAGGCGGATGCAGGCACCCTCACCACGTTTGCAAGATGATTGCAAAGAGGCTGTGAGAATAGAAAGGATCACAAATCCAATATTCCAGTATTTGAGGGGCTACCTGAAAGAAGAGGGGGGTCAAATTATTCTCCAAAGCACCTGAAGGTAAGACAACAAACAACGGATGGAAACCAATCAAGGAGAGAAGCAACCTGGAATTAAGGAGAAACTTCCTGACAGGGAGGACAATTAACCAGTGGAACAGCTTTTCTTTAGACACTGTGTAGGTGTTTCATCACTGGAGGTTTTTAAGAAGAAACTGGACAGTCACTTGTCTGAAATGGTATAGGTTCTCCTGCTTGAGCAGGGGGCTGGACTAGAAGACCTCCGAGGTCCCTTCCAGCTCTATTCTATTCTACTAAATTGTGGCCACTTAGGCTGGACATGTTGATTTCCAGTCTTTATGCTTAACGGAGGATCCACTTTCTAAATTGCTTTCTGAAGGATGGTTTCAGAAGCCCCTGCAAGGTCCAAACAGGCCGGAGTGGGGCAGGATGGGGGGAGGAATGTCTCCCAGGAAAAGATTAACTTCCTCGCTGGCCCAATTCAGCATCCCTTCGTTCTCACCACCTCCACACCTTCCCAGCACAGTTGGTTCTGTAGCAGCATTGGGGCTGGGAAATGTGTGGGTGCTTTTTTAAAGCATTACTGCTATAAAAAGGATTGCATTTTTTCTCAAATCTGGCACCCGGCAGCGTCACAGATGCTTGCCAAAAGGGGCCGAGGAGAGGAAAAAAAAATTTGTCCTGTGCATCCACCTGGCTGAGTCTCCCATTGTTCTCCTTGGAGAAGAGAAAAGCTCCACGTCCTCTGGCCGCAAAGGCTGGGGTGGGGGGCATTACTGGAAAGTTTCAGGGACAAGCAGCATCTCTATTACTTGTGACATTTTTGGACAAGGCACGGTTGTCAGAATCCGCCCCAAGTGAAGGTCAGACACACTGACATTTTAAGCCAGTGTAAACCCACCTCTGCCTCTGGGCTTATCAAGATGTCAAGTATTTCATGTTCTCCTTGTTTAGGAACGGATACGGACAACTCAGATCCTATCAGCAAAGATGCCAAGACACACTGGTTCAATAGTACATCTCCCAATTTGATGGCTCTTGCAAGAAAAGGTAAAGGTAAAGGTTCCCCCGCACACGCGTGCTAGTCGTTTCCAACTTTAGGGGCCGGTGCTCATCTCCGTTTCATAGCCGAAGAGCTAGCGCTTGTCCGAGGACGACTCCGTGGTCATGTGGCCGGCATGACTAGACGCCAAAGGCGCACGGAACGCTGTGACCTTCCCACCGGAGTGGTCCCTATTTTTCTACTTGCATTTTTACATGCTTTCGAACTGCTAGGTTGGCAGAAGCTGGGACAAGTAACAGGCGCTCACATCTGTTACGCGGCACTCGGGATCCGACCCGCCAAACTGCCGACCTTCTGATCGACAAGCTCAGCATCCCAACCCACTGAGCCACTGCGTCCCTCTTGCAAGAAAAGGAAGGTATAAAAAGGGATAGAAGAATGGTTGCAGGAATTGGGTTTGGCTAGTCGAGACTCTAGAGAAAAGAAGGACTAGGGGACACATGATAGCTGGGTTCCAGTATTTGAGGGGCTGCCACAAAGAAGGGGGTCAGTTTATTTCCCAAAGCATCAGAAGGCAGGACAAGAAATAATGGATGGAAACTAATCAAGCAGAGAAACAATTTTGGAATTAACAGTGAGAACAATTACCCAGTGGAACAGCTTCCCTTCAGAAGTTGCGGGTGCTTCCAACACTGTCTGAAATGGTCTAGGATCTCCTACCTGAGCAGGGGGTTGGACTAGAAGACCTCAAGGGTTTCCTTCCAGCTCTATTCTGATTGAAACTATCAGCATCCCCACAGCATAAAAATCTGCAAAACCTTTTCTCAGCCCTAAAAAGTTTGGTGAACTCCAGACGCCACTAACTTCCTGGTAACTCATGTCTGTGTAAGACACTTTGCAGCAACCCATGGTTGGCTTTAACCTTGGTTTAGGGAAAGCCACTCTCGTTGAATTTACGCAACTTCCTAAGCTAGGAACATTGGTCTACAAACAAACCATAACAGCTAGGTGCGAGGCCAAAGGAAACAAACCAGGTTACAGTCTATTTACAGGGTTTCCAGAAGAAAAGTTGGCAAAGAGCTGAATTTTTAATTAACTCTGCAAGGGCAAAATTCAATTTTGTCAGGACCGTTTTCCATTTTTTCCACAATTTAGGAAGTTTTCCATTTTTCCCCCTCCCTTTAGGAAGAAAGCAGGCTGTAGTGGCAGCTGAGAAGCAGACAAGAGACACACAAGGAGGTTGGCACTTATATAACCGAAGCACCACCCCATTTTCCTAGGTATCACACGCACACAATGCAATAAAAAAAGGTTATAAATTTATGTAACTACCATCGTGGCTATTTTGACCTTGCCCTTGTTAGGAGAATATAGAATGGCTTAGACACATCTACAAAAAACCAGCAAACACATCATGGGGTTTCCTTCCCATTAAATCCCAAATTCTATATATGCATTTTTCTGTATAAGTGTAAGATGTAGGGATTAGGAATTTAATTTGTATTAATGAATAAGATAGGTAAAGGTAAAGGTAAAGATAAAGGTTCCCCCGCACATGCGTGCTAGTCGTTTCTGACTCTAGGGGCCGGTGCTCATCTCCGTTTCAAAGCCGAAGAGCCAGCGCTTGTCCGAGGACGTCTCCGTGGTCATGTGGCCGGCATGACTAGACGCCAAAGGCGCACGGAACGCTGTTACCTTCCCACCGGAGTGGTCCCTATTTTTCTACTTGCATTTTTACGTGCTTTCGAACTGCTAGGTTGGCAGAAGCTGGGAGTAGTAACAGGTGCTCCCTCTGCTACGCGGCACTCGGGATTTGACCCGCCAAACTGCCGACCTTCTGATCAACAAGCTCAGCATCCTAACCCACTGAGCCACCACGTCCCTCTAAGGAATAAGATACTCAAGACAAATCCCAAATTCTCGATGCTTCTCACTCCATTCTTCAGTGGCATGAAAAAACAACAACACAAACCTAGTTCAAAAGCCTTAAATACCTCTTTCTCAAACTTTGCAACTAAGCTGGCTGGGGAATTTTGGAAGTCCACACATCTTAATATTGGCCGGTTTGAAAAGCGCTGCCTTAAAACCAAATCAACGGATCACGCTACCAGCTTTGGGAAAAATGTCACGTCGCAACAAGGGCCCATTTTTAACCCAACCTAGTCAAGATTGGCTTAGGACGCTGAGCTTGTCGATCAGAAGGTCGGGAGTTTGGCGGGTCGAATCCCGAGTGCCGCCTAGCAGAGCAGTGCCTGTTCCTCGTCCCAGCTTCTGCCAACCTAGCAGTTCAAAAGCACGTCAAAATGCAAGTAGAAAAATAGGGACCACTACGGTGGGAAGGTAACAGTGTTCCGTGCGCCTCTGGCGTCTAGTCATGCCGGCCCCATGACCACGGAGACATCCTCGGACAAGCGCTGGCTCTTCGGCTTTGAAACGGAGATGAGCACCGGCCCCTAGAGTCGGAAACAACTCGCACGCATGTGCGGGGGAACCTTTACCTTTTCTAGTCAAGATTAAGGTAGTCAAGAGCTGAAATTTCCCCTGGCAAACAGCTGAAAGGTTTGCCCTTGCTCCAGTTGAAAGAGAGAGAGGGAGAGAGAGAGACCTAATTCTTCTCCTTTCCTGTCTCATCAAAAATACAGAAGGACCAGATGGGTGTTTTCCTGCACCGGGCCTGTTAACTCAGCAGACGCCAAGCTCCCCTCCCAGACATTTAAAAAAAAAAAGAAGTTAATTGTTGACAGCCTGCATGATACAATTAATGTATTCATCAATCCCATCAATTAATAATTGATGCTTTCTTCCGGCAGAAAAAAAGGGGAGAGGAATTCTGCGTCTCCCTTTGGAGCCTGCTGGGTGATTCTGCAGCAAAGGGGAAAACGCTTCTCTCCAAGGAATATGGGGCACAAGGAAAGATTGGCAGGTATATTTGGGGAAAACCAGTTAGAACAGGAGTTAGGAAACTCTTCTCCCTTCTTCTGCTGACCCGTGGGAAGAAAAGGGCAAGAGACAGGTTGGACTGCGTTACCGCAAAACCATCACAGCCCGAGGAGAAACAGGTATGTTCTATTTTTCCGTAACAGTTCTGCGTTCTTGTGCTGGGAAGCTTCGATGCCTAATTTATTTATTTATTTATTTGTTTTTATAAACCGCCCTTCTCCCGAGGGACTCGGGGCGGTGTACAGAGTAAGGTAGGCAAACATAATGAAACAGTACTGAAAAGGACAGTTGTTCCGTCTACATTCTCCAGAACCATCCTCCACACGAGTCAAAATCTTCCAGCCCTTTTAAGGGGGCTGACCTTCTCACATCACCAAAGCCCACGCCTGCAATCCACACGAGATCCAAAACGCATGGGGCAATCACTCTGCCTTTACAGAAGGAAATCCTCTGAGGTTCAAAATAGCTGTCTTTTGATCTACTTCGGGGGGGGGGGGGGGGGGGGCTTCAAACTTGGCCCTTTTATGACTTGTGGACTTCAACTCCCAGAATTCCTCGTGCCTGGCTGAGGAATTCTGGGAGCTGAAGTCCACAAGTCATAAAAGGGCCACGTTTGAAGACCCCTGGTCCGCTTGTTCCATTAATTTCAATCCTACCGTCTCAATGACTTGCACGAAAGCTACAGGAATACGTAGTAATTCTCTCTACTCAAACCTCGCTCTGCGGCCCACTCGCCGCCCCCTTCACTAAAGCCCCTTCCCCAAGCTTTTGAGAGGAGAAATCACACAACTGTGAGAGGGATTTTGAAGTCCTAGTGGACAATCAATTCAATATGAGCCAGTTGTGTGCGGCGGCAGCCAAAAAAGCCAATGCAATCCTAAATTGCATTAACAGAGGAATTCAATCAAGATCAGGTGAGGTACTAATACCTCTCTATAAAGCCTTAGTAAGGCCACACCTAGAGTAATGCAACCTGTTTTGGTCTCCACAATATAAAAAAAGATGTTGAGACTCTAGAAAAAGTGTAGAGAAGAACAACAAAGATGACGAGGAGACCGGAGGCTAGAACATATGAAGAACTGCTGCAGGAACTGGGCCTGGCTAGTCTAGTGAAGAGAAGGACCAGGGGAGGACATGATAGCAGTCTTCCAATCTTTGAGCGGCTACCACAGAGAGGAAGCACCCAAAAGCCACACAAGGAACAACGGATGGAAACTGATCAAGGAGAGATTCAACCTAGAAATAAGGAGGAATTTTCTGACAGTGAGAACAATCAACCGACGGAACAGGAGTTGCCTTCAGAAGTTGTGGGAGCTTCATCACTGGAAGCTTTCAAGAAGAGACAGGACCGCCATCTGTCAGAAATGGTGGAGGGTCTCCTTGCTTGTGAGGGGGGGGGGGTTGGACTAGATGACCTACAGGGTTAGAATGGAGTAGAGTAGGGTAGAAGAATAGAGAATAGAATAGAATAGAATAGAATAGAATAGAATAGAATAGAATAGAATAGAATAGAATAGAATAGAATAGAATAGAATAGAATAGAATAGAACAGAATAGAATTAGAAATAGAAATAGAAATAGAATATGAAATGGATAGAACAGAACAGAACAGAACAGAACAGAACAGAATAGAATAGAATAGAAATAGAATATGAAATGGATAGGATAGGATAGGATAGGATAGGATAGGATAGGATAGGATAGGATAGGATAGGATAGAATAGAATAGAATAGAATAGAATAGAATAGAATAGAATAGAATAGAATAGAATAGAATAGAATAGAATAGAATAGAAAATATGGAATGGAATGGAATGGAATGGAATGGAATAGAATAGAATAGAATAGAATAGAATAGAATAGAATTAGAATAGAATTAGAATATGAAATGGATAGAATAGAATAATAGAATAGAATAGAATAGAATAGAATAGAATAGAATAGAATAGAATAGAATAGAATAATAGAACAGAATAGAATAGGAAAAATAGAATAGAAAAAAGAACAGAACAGAACAGAACAGAACAGAATAGGAGCTGGAAGGGACCTTGGAGGTCTTCTATTCATTTCCAACTCTGTTACTTTAATTCTAGGCACCATCAGGTAAGTGAAATTTTGGTGCAGTAAAGTTAGTTGAGAAATAAATGGCAGTACAGGCCTATTCACATGGAAGAAACAGGTACGGAATATCCTCTAGGTGAGCAAGTTTTTTTTATCATCCCCCAAATATTATTGTGTAAGAGGAAATGGGATTGGAACTCCAAGGTTTTGTTGGGTTTGGTTAAGGCACCAGCCTAAAATCTGGGAGATTGGGAGTTCTAGTCCTGCCTTGGGCATGAAGCCAGCTGAATGACCTTGGGCCAGTCACTCTCTCTCTGCCCCGGGAAGGAGGCAATGGCAAACCACCTGTGAAAAACCTGGCTAAGAAAATGGCAGGGACTTGCCCAGGCAGTCTTTTGAGAACTGGGCGTGATTGAACAGAAGAAGAAAAAGAAAAAAAGAAATTCTAGGTATTAAACAGGATTCATTTGCTTTCTATTCTATGAGAAATGAGTCCATTTCACAGAAAAGTCCTAACTACCGAGTCAAAAGCTAGGTATAACCCAGCCTTCTCATCCCTTGTTCTTTTCAACTAGACCTGCTTCTTATTTACATTCACGGATTTAATTCTCAGCAAATGAGATCCACTGAATACAGTATGATCCCATTTCACTCTGCATCAGAGCCTCTAAACATATGCAAAGTAGATTCCCCTGCCAGACAAGATAACCTGCCTAAGCACCTGACATTAGTTATAATATTCCTACTGTTGGAGTAAACTACTTTTCAAACACATTTAAGAAACATTTTTTTAAAAACCCACCAGTACTTAACATACAGAGAGATAATTTACATTTTTTTTAAACAGATAATGATGTGAGATGAGTGTTTGTACATCCACTTTTAACCATCCTTTCTGCGGCAGCTGGTAAAGCCACCCAGGTTAAAATGAAGGGACAACTTTAATGCAATTTGCATATTGTTGACACCTGATAGTACAAGGAAAATGAATTATATCTAGCAGACAGTTTTATGGGGCTGACTTAGTTCAGCTAGAAAAATGCAAGCCAATTTCACTGAACTTGTCCAGCTAAAAAATATATATATATTAACAATATTAAATCCACTAGGACAGACATGTCAAACACAAGTCCTGGGGGCCGGATCTGGCCCATGAAGTGGTTTCATGCGGCCCGCGAAGCCATCCTGGAAACAGTGAGGGAACGGCCCCCACTGCCTTGGCCCTGGCCCAGAGACCCTCCTTCTGCCAGAGACCCTCAGATCTGTCCCACTCCAGCCCAGGCCCCCATAGGCAGCCTTGATGCGAACGATGTAGAGCTGGCCACGCCCACCCAGTAGGCCATATGCACTCTAGCCATGCCCACCCAGTAAGCCACGCCCACCCTGGCCATACTCACCCGGCCCCCTGAGGGCAACCGCAATGCTGATGCGGCCCTCGATGAAATTGAGTTTGACACCCCTGCACTAGGACATACCCAGAAGTCGCCCATCTGCTGTTTGGTCTAAGCAATTTTAGTATGATTATACTATATTATAATCCACCTCTGCCTGTAAAAAAATCTTTTTTAACTACATCACACACTTCCAAGTCCTGGGTACATGTTTAAGGTTAAAGGGAGAAGGCCAAGCCAGAGGCAGGTATCTGGATGTCAATTTGGGTGGTGAACAGAAGCCAAAGCCTGAACGTTTGTGAATTAACCAGAGGTCGTTTCAGACTTGCCACCACTGGAAACTCACCAAAGAGAGACAAAAGGTAAAGGTTCCCCCGCACATGCGTGCTAGTCGTTTCCGACGCTAGGGGCCGGTGCTCATCTCCGTTTCAAAGCCGAAGAGCCAGCGCTTGTCCGAGGACGTCTCCGTGGTCATGTGGCCGGCATGACTGGACGCCAAAGGCGCACGGAACGCTGTTCCCTTCCCACCGGAGTGGTCCCTATTTTTCTACTTGCATTTTTACGTGCTTTCGAACTGCTAGGTTGGCAGAAGCTGGGACGAGTAACAGGCGCTCACTCTGCTACGCGGCACTCGGGATTCGACCCGCCAAACTGCCGACCTTCTGATCGACAAGCTCAGCGTCCTAAGCCACTGAGCCACCGCGTCCCTGATCAAAGAGAGAAGCAACCAGGAATTAAGGAGAAACTTTCTGACAGTGAAGACAATCAACCAGTGGAACAGCTTGCCACCAGAAATCGTGGGTGCTCCATCACTGGAGGTTTTTAAGAAGAGGCTAGACAGTCACTTGTCTGAGATGGTGTAGGTTCTCCTGCTTGAGCAGGGGGCTGGACTAGATGACCTCCAAGGTCCCTTCCAGCTCTATTCTATTCTATTCTATTCTATTCTATTCTATTCTATTCTATTCTATTCTATTCTATTCTATTCTATTTCTATCCTATCCTATCCTATCCTAGCAATGGAGCTCAAAATTTCCCGTACTAAGCAAGACAGTTCCCAACTGATTTCTGTCCCATTTTTCGACTTTTCTTTGCCGCAGTTGTTAACCAATCCCTTCAGCCCTCGTGGGAATGACGCCACCGTTAAGCGAATCTGTGTTTCCCCCCCCCATTGACTTTGCTTCCTGGGAAGGTTATAAATGGAGATCACGTGACCCCGGGGATGCTGCGACCGTCATAAATGCGAGTCAGTTGCGGAAAGCCTGAATGTTGATCCTGTGACCATGGGGGACACTGCAAATGATCGTTAAGTGTGGAAAAACGGTCCTAAATAAATGCTTGTAAGGAGAGGAACACCTGCTCTGTGCAAGGCTTCTTTTTTTAAGGTCAGGACAAGAGACGACAGGATTACGACACAGAAAGGGGAGAAAATTTGCACCTTCCTTTGCCAAGACACCACGTGAAGAACATCAATACAGCAGTTCCCGGCCTTGAATATCTACAGACCAGCCCCAACTGAGTGGGGCTTCTGCACACCTACTGCAGACCCATTAACCTTGCAAAATTTTCCACAACACCCCAGGCTTGACGCCGCAGCCACCACCCGTGAATCAAAACCTTAATATCGGGAGATATTGCCGCTACCGTCCCAAAGCAAAAAATGACACCCCCACCCCCCAACTACATCATTCAGAACTTAAAAGACGCCGAAAGCCAAATATGCGTCATAGCAAGCGCTCTCTTAGCCGAGATGGGGCTTAAACCTGATTAAAAGATGTAATTGACAGGTGCCTTCTCCGTTTCCCCCACGCCACCCCCCTCCACCCCAGCGGGTTAATGCAGCTGTGAAAAGCACACACACACACACACACCCCCAGAGGCTTTTGGAAAGAAAGCTTACAAGCTGGAGTGGAGCACCCTGGTTTTATGCAAAAGCTCGCCTGCCCGCCCTTGATCTCCGGGAGCTGAAATCAAAAGGCAACTTTGGCCGTTTCAACACTCCAGCTGTATTTGAAGCACTCCAGAAAGAATCCAGAGTCTGGGAGAAATTATTATTCCCCAATCTGACCTCCAGCTGGACGTGAATTCAGATTCCTTAAGACGGGGGTCTTAGACCCAACTCAACCTCTAACTCACAAGAGCCAAATCCCCTACTCAAGGGCTCCTCATTGGAGCAGGAACGGGTTCTCTCCCATACACAGGCCTGAATTTCTCAAGGACAACCCAGTGCAATCTGCACCTCTCTCCCCCCCCCCCTCTCACCCATCCTACTGCAGCCCCCAACCCAACTTCCAATCTGCTTTTCCCTGCAGACTGGCTGCTTCTTACACGCCTGGGGGGGGGGGTCACCCCTTCCTCCTGCTCTCTCAAGGGGGGACACCCACCACCTTCTGAGGATAGCCCCCGCCCCACTTCAGTAGTCCTGCCCTTGCCCTAGGCCGACCCTGTTTCTCTCCCTCTTCCGGGGTCCTTCCAAGCCTCCCCCCCCCCGCTTGCCTACCCTTTCCCCAATGCACCCTCCTGCGGGATGCTCTTCCCTCCTGCCTCCCCCACCCATCCTCCGCCGCCTTCTCCTCTTCCCCCACCCCCGTATCTGCTTTCCCCAAAATCCCCGAGCTGCGCCTCCCCCCTCCCCCCCGAGACCCCCGCTGCCGCCCAGGTCTCTCTCCGCTTGTCCCGCGTTCCCCTCGCCTCCTTTTCCGCCTTGGAAAGGCGCCGGCTTAAAAGCCACGGGGTGCATTTGCTGGGAAGTCAGCCTTTCCGGGCCCCCCCCCCCGCTTCTGCCGCTCCAACCGATGGACCCACCCACCAACCCACCCCCCTAATCCCATTCCCCCAAAAGTCCTCTTCCCCAACCCGGAGCCCTCCGGATGCCTCCAGAGGCCCCTTCCCCACTCAAAGCCAGCCTGGCCCGGGGGGGGGGAAGAAGGAGGAATAAGGGGGGGTGGGGATTGTGGGAATGCAACTCTTGGAAGGCTCCTGGAGGGCGCCAGGTTGGGGAGCTAGGCTTTGCGGGTGCCTGGGGGTGCGAGGACCGCAGCCCGGGAGCCTTTGCCGGGATCCAGCGCTGGCCTGGCGCGCCCTCCTCCTCCTCCTCCTCCCGCTGCATCTCCCGGTCCTCCTCCTCCTCCTCCCCGCCACCCTCCAGGGATCGAGTCCCTTTTCCCCGCTCGCCTCGCATTGCACCACCCCCTTCCATCTTGCACGCCTCCCGGCCCCCACCCGCGCCCCGGCCCCTCCCCCGGCTTGCATCCCGCCTGTCCTACCCGCTTCCCCCGCGGGAAAAAGCTCCCCGTCCGCCTCCAGGCAGCCCCCGGCCCCGTCCCGGCTCGGCTCGCTCCGACTCTTTTTGCAAAGCGCCGCAGCTGCAGGCAGCTTCGGGGGGCTCCGCGACCACGTGACGCCGCCCGGCGCCCCCATAGGCTGGGCCCGGGCCGGGGCTGCCGGGCAACGCTTGAGCCCGCCCCCTTTCCGCCTGCCCCGCACCTGAGCAGCCCCAGCCGCCTTCACGCTATCGGCGCAGCTAGCCCGCCATTGGCGTAAGCCGGCCCCTCGCTCGGCTTACCTGGGGCCGCCTTTACGCAACCTGCGTAACGCGTTTGCCTTACCTTTGGCCGGGGCGCTGCGCAGATGGCGTTGCTCTGTTTCCCTAAACCCCCTCCGTCTCCAATGCAAGGGAAGGCTCGGGTGTGTGTGTGTGTTGTGTGTGTGTGTGTGTTGTGTGTGTGTGTGTTGTGTGTGTGTATGTGTGTGTATGTCTGTGTGTGTGTATGTGTGTGTATATGTGTGTGTATGTCTGTGTGTGTGTTGTGTGTGTGTATGTGTGTGTGTTGTGTGTGTATATGTGTGTATGTCTGTGTGTGTGTTGTGTGTGTATGTGTGTGTGTATGTGTGTGTATATGTGTGTGTATGTGTGTGTTGTGTGTGTGTATGTGTGTGTGTTGTGTGTGTATATGTGTGTATGTCTGTGTGTGTGTGTTGTGTGTGTGTATGTGTGTGTGTTGTGTGTGTATATGTGTGTGTATGTCTGTGTGTGTGTGTTGTGTGTGTGTATGTGTGTGTGTTGTGTGTGTATATGTGTGTATGTCTGTGTGTGTGTGTTGTGTGTGTATGTGTGTGTGTATGTGTGTGTATATGTGTGTGTATGTGTGTGTATGTGTGTGTTGTGTGTGTGTATGTGTGTGTGTTGTGTGTGTATATGTGTGTATGTCTGTGTGTGTGTGTGTGTGTGTGTGTGTGGAGGGGCGTCCTTTCTCTCTCTCTCTCTCTCTCTCTCTCTCTCTCTCCCCCCCGCGCGCCCCCTTCGCAAAAGACGCAAACCTGCCTTCGGAATCGGGAGGCGGCGCGGCCGCACCTGCGGGGAGCGGCCCTTACGCTGCGGGCGTAAGCAGGAGCGCCCTGCTTCCCCTGCGTAAAGTGCGTAAGGGAGGGAGGGGGGAAAATATCAGGGTTGGCTTTCAGAAAGGTGCCGTGGAAAAAGGGGGCGACGGGAGCGGAGAAAAGGGGAGAAAGCGGGGCGGGGCGGGGGTGCCGTTGAAAAAAAAATAAAAAAGTAAAGGGAGAAAAACAAAAGAGAAGGGAGCAACGAAGTCAAGGAAATGGGCCGGCAGGTGAGGTCTCCCCGACCTGCTTGCAGTTAAAAGAATCAAAAACCTGACACTGCATTGTTGGAAAACAATGGCCAATAAGAAAAAAGGAAAAAAAAGAAAGAAAGAAAGCGAAGGGGAAAGCAAAGCTGAAGAAAAGAGCAAATGAGCAAATTTAATTTTGCAAATTGTTGTTAGCCGCCCTGAGTCCTTCGGGAGATAGGGCGGGATATAAGTCCCATTAATAAATAAATAAAATAAATAAAGAGGGAAGCAGAACCAGGACTCTCTGTGCCCCCATCGCCCTCCCAGCATTTGCAGAGGAACAATTCCCTGTCACCCTCCCACTGCACCCCCGTTTTCCAGCCTTCGACAAGGACACCCCTTCCCACATCGCCAAGCAACCCAGAAAGGTGCAGGCACACCTGAGCCGATCTTTTGAGCCAAGAGCATCATCCATGGAGGACATCCTACCTCGGGGAGCGGGCCAAAGCTCAAACCACCCACATCTCGGCCACCTTTGGGGCAGATGTGCTTTGTCCACTTCTCCAGCTGGCTGGGAGTCCAGCTCCCATCCTTCCCAGCCGGCAGGAATGTCGCTGGGGCTCCCCAACACTTTCAGAGGACCCTGAGGGGGGGAAGAGCTATTTTGAGACAACAACAACTGGGATTGCACTTTGTTGTGTTGCCAAAACGGGAGCAAACCACAAGGAGATCAAGGTTTGTTTGCATAAACACAACCCATGTATCGAACGGGGCGATAACACCCTCCCACCCGGGTTCCTAATTCACCCCCCAGATTTTTCCTTACATAGTGCAGAAGACGTCTGGTCCCTGGCTCAGGGGAAGCTGTAATTAATGGCCTTCAGCCTCTGTCCCCATTTTGCACCACCCAAGAAAGAGCCTTGGCCGGGCCTGATAAGCAGAGTACAACAAAGATTGGTCTTGTGAAGGCCGAAGCTGCAAGCCTTGGATTGAGAACCAGCCGCTGCTCTTTGCAAGGACGGCTTCCCCCCCCTTTTATTTTACTCCTGTCTGTTTAGCCAAATGGATTGTTGCACCCAAATACTCACAGGGCAGGCCCTTCCAATGGCCTGTGAACAACAACACAAGAGAGGCAACAACGCAAGCTTCCGAAGGATGCAAAAAAAGGCAGATGAAAGATGTAAGAAAAGGCTAAGGTTAACATGTATCCGCTCTGCAGGTACTCCTTGACTTACAACAACTCACTTAGTGACTGAAGTTACAACGGACCTGAAAAAAAGTGACCGTTTTTTCATACTGGTGACCGTCGCGTGGTCACGCGATCAAAATTCAGACACCTTGGCAACTGATTCGTATTTATGACAGTGGCCGTGTCTGGGGGTCATGTGGTCCCCTTTTGCGCCCTTCTGACAAGCAAAGATTCACTTAACAACTGTGTGGCTAACTTAATTTACTTAACTGTGGCAAGAGTAGTCGTAAAATGGAGCAAAACTGATTTAACCAATGTCTCACTTAGCCAGAGAATTGTGGTCATATTTGCCTGTATACAAAGTGTAATAAATTTACAATTCTCCTCTGATCTAGTAAGGTAAAGGTTCCCCCGCACATGCGTGCTAGCCGTTTCCGACTCTAGGGGCCGGTGCTCATCTCCGTTTCAAAGCCGAAGAGCCAGCGCTTGTCCGAGGACGTCTCCGTGGTCATGTGGCCGGCATGACTAGACGCCAAAGGCGCACGGAACGCTGTTCCCTTTCCACCGTAGTGGTCCCTATTTTTCTGCTTGCATTTTTACGTGCTTTCGAACTGCTAGGCTGGCAGAAGCTGGGACGAGTAACAGGCGCTCACTCTGTTACACGGCACTCGGGATTCGACCCGCCAAACTGCCGACCTTCTGATCAGCGTCCTAACCCACTCAGCCACCGTGTAGCATTGCAGTTTTATCTTTTTAATGTTGGGGTTTTCCTTGAGACGAAACTAACCAAGGGCAGGGCATCCCTGAGTCTCATTTAAATGTTTTTTTATATACTACTTGTGCTGTGTCTCTCTCTGCTATTATTCTTCAAATTTACATGCCCAAAGCGTCCAGAATTCTCTGGGCACTTTCCATCCAAGCCTTACAGAACCCCAGTTGACCTGAGATGGCTATCTGTTATTAACGTGGACTTCTGGGTTTAAAACAAATGTTTAGTACAGAATTTATACCCAGAAATATAAGAAGGAGTGTCATTTTTACATGGAAAAACAATGCTTTTTGAGAATAATTATTCTTCCTGGAAGCTCTGAATATGCAGAAAATGAAAACTTATCACTTGGAACCAAAGGCATGATAAATATTATGACTACACTCTCCTCCCTCTGCCAAGCCACAGAATATGCTGACTCCGTATAATCTGCAATTTGATATCACAGAAAATCAATGGGACATTGGAGGGTATTTTTTAAGTTGACTTGCTGTTTTACTGTGCAGAAGTACAGGCTGGCCCCCGCCAAGCCTTCAAACAACTTTTTATGAGCTATGTTTCTGATTCCAGGTTGTCACATCAAATATAAAGTTAGATGGAAGGGAACAGAGCAAGATATAAAGTAACATAAACATTTACTGCCAAACTGCACAGTGGAAAGAAGACAGTAACATGTTTATCCTTCAATAACGCTGATAAGAAGTTTGAGGTAGTTGTTTGGTGGTGGAAAAAATGAAATAATTTTAGTGTGTCTTTTTGTGTGTACACATGCATATCAGATAGATAGATAGACAGACAGACAATAGAGATGAGTAGAAAAAAGATGATGGATGAATAGATAATAGATTGACGGTGAAAGAGACAAATGAATAGACAAATAAATAGACGATAGATGGATTGATCACTGGAGGGATAAATGGATGAACGATGAAATAGAGTGTTACAGAGTATGTAATAAAGGTAAGCCCCATTATACTCAGGATCTATTTTGTTTAAAAATGCCATTAAATTCTGTTTCTCAAGACTGCAATTCTAAATATTGTCTGGCCAAATTCTTTTTAAAACGTTAAGACCCATTCCTGGTCAAAAATCTGTATTTCCAAAAACACAATTAGGGGAAAGGAAAGACCGACGGTCAATTTTCAGAAAAGCATTGCATTAAAAAAAAAAAGATGTATAATGCGAACATGAAACTACGTATCCAGTTTTCCTAAACGTGGTGAAAAACGAATTAAAGCAGGCGCTGAAATGAGACCTTCAAAAAAAAGTGATAAAAAAAACAAAGGGAAAGTTGCAGAAGGAAGCCATTTTAAGGACTATCATTAAGGTTTATCAGAGGGGTTTTTTTGCAAAGGAGAAGGAGGCAGTTAACGAAACAGATCAAATAACTCGTCAAAACTTTCTCTTGGGGAAACCTCTGTAGCTTTTTTTTTTTTTGGTGGCTGGGAGATTATAGAACAGTTGCCTCTTTGTTTCTACCTGCAGAAACACAGACCTGATGCACACACAACTTCTGGAGGCAAGTTGTTCCCCTGGTTAGAACAATTAACCAGTGGGACAACCTGCCTCCAGAAGCTGTGAATGTTCCAACACTGGAAGTTTTTAAGAAGAGACTGGACAGCTGTTTGAAATGGTACAGGGTTTCCTGCCTGAGCAGGGGGTTTATTTATTTATTTATTTATTTATTTTATTAAATTTATATACCGCCCTTTCCCGAAGGACTCAGGGCGGTTTACAGGGCATTTAAAACAACCAATACAAAAGTTAAAAACAAATTAAAAAAGATTAAATCATCCCTAGAATTAAAAACCCCAGTTAAAAATTCTCAGCCTGGGCCGGAAAGCTCAAAGAGCCAGGTTTTCAGGTCCCGGCGAAATGTGCGGAGGTCGGAGGCAGTCCTAAGCTCCACGGGCAGCTGGTTCCAGAGGGCAGGCGCACCCACAGAGAAGGCCCTTCCCCTGGGTGTTATCCGCCGGTTGGACTAGAAGACCTCCAAGGTCCCTTCCCACTCTGTTATTCTATTGTATGTGGCCAGTGTAACGATGGACTCGTTGGGACCCTCTTTTGCAAAAGGGACCTCACAAACATCCATCCTGAATATTCATTCTTCTCCAAAGTCAAAATACCGCCCGATACATTTGGAGCACGAAATAGTGTTGCGAAGCAATCTGATAAGATATTGACACTTAACGAGTACAGTAAGTCCTCCATTTAGAATTGAGGCCAAAAGTTTAGTTGTTAAGCGAGACATTTGCCCCGTTTTACGACCTTTCTTCCCACACTTCAACTGCAATGAATCACGGCAGTTGTTAAATTGGTAACGCGGGTTGTGAAGTGTATTTGGCTTCCCCACTGACTTTGCTCATCCAAAGGTCGTAAAAGGGGATTGCTCGATCCCCGGGATGATGCTGCGGCCGTCGTAAATACGAGTTGGTTGCCAAGCATCTGAATTTTGGTCAGTGACCATGGGGATGCTGCCACGGCCGTAAATGTGAAAAAAAGCCACTTTTTTCAATGGTGTTATAACTCTTCAACAGTCATTAAAGGAGCTGTTGTAAGTTCTACTACACAGGTGGTCTTGCACGCATAAATATTTGGACAGCTGTGAGAATGTCCAGAGGAGTTAAAATCGAAAAGTTAAGAGAAATAGCAAGTATGCTTTTGGACATACATCCATGCAAAGGTAGAAATATGATATATCTACTTTAAGTCACTATGAGGCGGGTGTCTAAAACAGCATTCTGTATTCAATTGCACTTGGAGGAAGTTTCCAAGAACAAAGGAAGTGTGCATCATGTTTAAATGTTATTTTTCTTTGTAACCTGCTTACAAACATATGGAGCTGCCTTGTGGCAAGAAGGGCGGTGAATAAATTTGATAAATGAATAAATACCATTTCACCTGGTCATAAGCTCACAAAATAAATAATAGAGGAAAAAGGAGCTTTTTTTTTGCATTACAAGTTTCAATTTACTTTATATAAGCACATCCGTCTCCTTTGTAGTTGCCCTACATGGAAATTTTCATTAGCTAGCAAGTGAACCTTTGAACTATGGTGCTGGAGAAGACTTCTGCGAGTCCCTCGGACTGCAAGGCGATCAAACCGGTTGGTCCTAGAGGAGATCAACCCTGACTGCTCTGTAGAAGGCCAGATCCTGAAGCTGAGACTCAAATACTTTGGCCACCTAATGAGAAGGAAGGACTCACTGGAGAAGAGCCTAATGCTGGGAAAGATTGAGGGCAAGAGAAGAAGGGGACGACAGAGAATGAGGTGGCTGGATGGAGTCACTGAAGCAGGAGGCGTGAGTTTAAAGGGACTCCAGAAGATGGTAGAGGACAGGAAGGCCTGGAGGAACATTGTCCATGGGGTTGCGATGGGTCAAACACGACTTCGCAACTAACAACAACAAAGCAAGCGAACGAATTTTATCGAATATGCTGCTTTGGCTAAAAAGGCTTGTAAAAGCCTTCCTTTGGATCAACTATCTGACAAAGAAATAACAGAGCAGAACAGCAGAGTTGGACCTTGAAGATCTTCTAGCAGTCCAGTCCAAGCTTTGTAGAAACCCATTAAACTTTGATTAAAAGTTAGGAAAACCTGGTTTGGGAGATTATGATGCTTACAGGGCTATAAAGGGGCCGAAGGAGGGTCTTGTAAGTCATTTTCTATTTGGGAGTCAACGACCCGAACAAAATGGGCAGAAGATTAACTGAAGAAGCCTCAAGCTTGAATGATACATTAGATGTTATTCTGGCTATCAGGAAGATAAAATGTCCGCCAGATGCTCTAAAGAGGCGGGGAGGGGGGAAGCTATCCAGCTGAACGAAGATGAAGCGTCACCTATCAAGTCCAATAGATATTTAATTTTTAGGCAAATAACGCCAAGCTTTAATTTTGGTGATGCATGAATGGACTTTGGGTAAGTTTTGTAGAACAAAACACGTTGAAATCAATACTCAGCTGCTCAGTTAAGTTCTTTGGGGATTTTGAACGCTGCCTTCAGGTCTTAGCCCTGAATTCTGGAATTAATAGGATTTGTGTCACCCATTCCTGGATGCAGAGTGAGCCCTTAAATGCCGCAAGGGACCCCCGTTTCAAAGCGGGTCCCTTGGACCAATCCTGCTGAAATCAATAACATTTTTAAAAAAGGTGATTTTGGTATAAATGGAACTGGCCAAACCCTCACACAGGAAAGAACTGCTGTGACTGAAAACCAGAATAAAGAGTGCGTTCATACAACCATGTCAGTGCTGTGCTTTGCATAATATTCTGCTCTTTCTATATATATATATAAAAAACCCTTTCATTGCAAATCTATCAGTGCTAAATCATTCAAGGAAAAATAGGCTGTACTTATTTTAAAAGGCACAGCTCTCCGCTCTACCTTTTCGGTAAAGAATTATTACGGTGATTCATCCTGCTTCAGTTCTAAAGACTGAAATGTTTTGAGCTGCTCTGATTACTTATTTAAGGCCTATTGATTGATTATTTTTTTTCCCAGACTTCTGCTAGGGACGAGAGCCTCTGCGTGTCGTGCAGATGGCACCAGTATTGCCCTGCAAATTGTGGTCCATTGGCACAGGATGGCATCGCCGTCCTAATAACCAAGCAAGACCTATTTTAGCCCATGCTGCTGGTTAAATATTTATGCGGTGGGTTTTAAATACGAAAAAGCTGGTTCTCGGACTGAGAAATAAAACTGTTCATCAGATTCAAGGATATCATGTAATTGCTTCCTTTTTTTATCAAGAATTAGGTTACATCCCAGGTCTTCAAAATTGGGACGAAGGATAATACATAGGAATAACTTCTCCGTGGCCTGAATCTTCCTTGCAATAAAAAAAAAAACAAAAAACCCAGCCCAACCTGGGCAAAATAACGTTCTTTTTGAAATGCTTTTGTTTCTTGCAAATCTAGGGCATCTTCAAATGTCGCTGCCTCGAGAAGCTCACAGGAAAAGTCCTCTCCACCCTTGCAAATGTGTTGCAAGGAGATACTATTCTGCAGAATTTGGGCAGAGAGATAAGAGAAGAAGGCTGACACATCAGTCAACAACTTGGTGACGTGAAGATTGACAGCATTGTTATACAGAGTAAATAAACCCTCAAAGAGAATTTAAAAGTAACTGCCACACTGCCTTCTTGGTAGTTTAAAAGAGCTTTCAGCAGTCCAGGGCAAATAATCAACCCAGCGGAATCAAGATTCACAAGCATGTGTGAATAGATGGGGCGACATGAGTGTTTTTCAACCTGGGCAGCTTTAAGACGGGTGGACTTCAGCCTGGGAGTTGAAAGTCTAACCGTCCTGCAAGGGTGTGGATTTTTGATGCGTAGGAAGCTGAGGGGCGTTGCATGAAAAGACACCCATCAAGTATAAAACATTGCCAAAGATCCAATAAATCGAGGCAAATGTTAAACTTTGAAAAAATCCACGGCAGGCAGCAGAAGTAATAAAACACTGGATAAAGCAAAGTGAAATCAACGATTGCCTGTAAGGTTTAAACAGATAAAAATCAAACTCTTTGTGCCTTAAGAGATTAAACAGGGGGAAAAATGCATTGTTATGGTACCTGTTAAAGGACATTTCCTCTGATAAGATTTGGGGCAGAGTATCAAGAGTATCAGTGGGTTAGGACGCTGAGCTTGTCGATCAGAAGGTCGGCAGTTTGGCGGATCGAATCCCGAGTGCCGTGTAGCAGAGTGAGCGCCAGTTACTCATCCCAGCTTCTGCCAACCTAGCAGCTCAAAAGCACGTAAAAATGCAAGTAGAAAAATAGGGACCACTACGGTGGGAAGGGAACAGCGTTCCATGCGCCTCTGGCGTCTAGTCATGCCGGCCACATGACCACGGAGATGTCCTTGGACAATTGCTGGCTCTTCGGCTTTGAAACGGAGATGAGCACCGGCCCCTAGAGTTGGAAACGACTAGCACGCATGTGTGGGGGAACCTTTACCTTTACCTTTATCAAGATCAGGGGTCTTCAAGCGTGGCTGGCTGAGGAATTCTGGGAGTTGAAGTCCACAAGTCCTAAAAGGGCCAAACTTGAAGACCTCTGATCTAGATCTTTGGGGCTTTTCCTAGGACTGACCGCTATCTTGTCAGCTGGATTTGAGGAAGCATCAGGAAGACTTCTGTTTATCTATTTGTCCTACTGTCAGATCCTGGGCTGTTCTGTGACCACTGCTCCACAGATGCCAGTTTGAAACATGGTTTTCTGAGATACCTGAGCTGAGAATGCAGTGATATTGATTCCCCAGACTGTAATCTTATTATTATTATTATTATTATTTAATTCCATTGATATCCCGCCCTTCTCCGAAGACTCAGGGCGGCTTACAAGCTTAGCAGTAGCCTTCATTCTATGTATATGCCTGCTTATTAGGGCTTTCACACACACCCCAAGTGGCATTATTACAAAGTCAGCTTAATTGCCCCCAACAATCTGGGTCCTCATTTTACCTACCTCGGAAGGATGGAAGGCTGAGTCAACCTTGAGCCTGGTGGGACGCGAACCTGCACTAATTGCAGGCAGCTGGTGTTACTTAAGGAGGCATTTGCCCACTGCGCCACCAAGGCTCTTTATTCCTATTATTCCTGCAATCTTCCACTGAGGAAACAAGTTGTGAACATCTTCACACCGACAAAGCGGAATCTGATCTCTCTTGTACTCTTTGGGAAGTGGAGGCTAGGACAGGGACCAAATCTTGCGCTGTGGTTTTGCTAAGTGGCTGACTTGAGGACAAGCTAAATCTTGATTTGTGGTTTGCTAAGTGAGCGATCGGAGGACGAAGCCTGCCCCTCGGCAATGTCAGAAAGCCAACCGATATTTGGTTTAACTCTGGCCCTTTGGCCTGCTCACCATAAGGTGGGTACAATCGATGGAAACAAGTCAAAGTATATAGATTTTCAAGTAGACGGAACACGTTCCTGAGGGCCCCAGCCCTTCCAATAATCCTGTTTGCCCTGCGCGTGAGTCATTAATCCTAAAGCAACCACAGAAGAAAGCATGGACAGAGATGGAGGAGAAACAAAGGCTGAAAAAGGTTGCAACCGTTCCAGAAACGGCACGTATAAGGCCTGCCTGCATTTTTGGTGCCGCCGAAATGATCAGGCACGGCTGCTGTTGGGGGAAGGGGGGGTGTCAAACCCTCCAGAGTTCTCCTCCCTGTGTAATACTAGCATTGTAGCAAAGATCCTTTTAAGGGACGATGAGGACCACTCACGGTGAGGATCTCTTGTAAGCTTTGGTAAAGCGTCCCCGAGAGACGAAGAAACTTGCAAGCTTATAGCTGGAGAGCTTCTCGCGAAATTCCTGGCTTTGAAAAGGGACCGCTGGTGAGTTGCTTGACAACCTCGTCGTTTTGCCCCCAAGGTGCTTTTTCAAAAGGCCGCTGGAGTTTGTTGGTTTGTTTTTCCTCGAAGACGTTTCGCTTCTCACCCGAGAGGCTTCTCCAGTTCTTCGAGGAGAAGCGAAACGTCTTCGAGGAATAAACAAGTCTGGTGGCCTTTTGAAAAAGCACCTTTGGGCCAACCATTGACCTGGTTGACGGGGAATCTCCCTAGAGATTCTGCCGAGGAATAATTTGATGGCCCTCTTGGGTATTTGGGCAGATCCTTCACCGTGAGAAAAATGGGATGAGGAGGAGGGGAGAAAGGCAGAGGTTTATTCATAAGGGAGAATATTTGTAGCTGAGGGATCAAAATGATGCTCTCTAAGCTTGCTTGTTTTCTTGCAGACCTTTCATGACCCAACTAGGGAACAACATCAGTGCTAGAATGGAGTAGAGTTTGGAAAGAGGAAGAGGAAGAGGAGGAGGAGGAGGAGGAGGAGGAGGAGGAGGAGGAGGAGGAGGTGGAAGAATATTTGGGCATTGTGTTCCCTCCCCGAGTAAGAATTCACCTCTTATTTTAAAAACATCCTGCTTCATTTCTACAAAAAGGGTGTTTTCCTTTTTTCTTTTGCAGTTTTAATTCTTTCTTAATAATTGTTATTATTTAGATAATGACTGTTTTACATTTTTAGCATTTTATTGGCTCGCTGTACATCACCCAGAGCGCCTTTCGGTGAAATGGGCCCTACAGAAATTTGATTAATAAATAAGACACTTCAACTGCACTCTATTACCCAGAGTCAGGAAGATGGCTCCCGGTTTGCTAAAAACATCGATTTAATTATTTCTCTCATCCGTTGGAGGTCATTTGGAGACCAGCCATCTAAAGTCCTACTTCTGGAACAAAGAGCAGGTGATCGGTGGGGTATTGGGTGACATCAATCCACATGGCAGAGTCTGAAGGAGCAGAAGTCTGCAAACTTCCTTACATTGCAAAATACATAGGAAAAGACAAATTAGCTGAACTGCTTGCTACCTTTGCTACATTCCAATATTTGAGGAGCCAAACTATTCTCCAAAGCACCAGAAGGCAAGACGAGAAACAACGGTTGGAAACTGACCAAAGAGAGAAGCAACCTGGAATTAAGGAGAAACTTCCTAAAAGTGAGAACAATCGACCAGTGGAACAGCTTGCCACCAGAAGTTGTGGGCGCTCCATCACTGGAGATTTTTAAGAAGAGACTGAACAGCCACCTGTCTGAAATGGTGTAGGTTCTCCTGCTTGAGCAGGGGGCTGGACTAGAAGACCTCCAAGGTCCCTTCCATCTCTATTTTTCTACATTTTATGTTTCACCCAGAGTCTCATCCCCTTCTCTCTCTTTTTTTTTGGTTATCGTTTTTCTTTTTAATGTGGAAAGAGAATTGGGGTGTGAATGTCCATAGTTATGGGCAGGAAATGATTTGGATATTTTTTTTAAAACCCCAAATATAACTGCCTTCCCTAAGGTAAACTCTAATCTCTCAACATTAAGAGCTTATTCAGATCAAGTCTGCCCTATCCTCTGATTTTATTATTTTTGTTGTAGTTGTAAACGCCTTCGGGAGTGGAGGTTCATTTTATTTTATTTTATTTTCCTTTTCAGAAGGCTAACCGGCCTGCTTTTAACACACGTGCCCGAGATTCTCGGTACGCAGCAATCAAGCTAGCCCTACACAAAGCACTCTGCAATTTGAATATCGATTTCTGAAGGTATATTTTGCTTTTCTCACGTGATTTTTGTGCTGGCCTTGCATCGCTAATGTGACCAGGCCTGATCAAGGAATATCCTTATTGGCCAGGTAAGTAAAAGAAAAAAATAATAATAATGCAGAATTGCTGAGTTTAGAAGAAGAAGAAAAAAAACACATTTCCTCTCTTAGCCAGCTCTCCTGCTTTTGATAAAAATGCACAGGCAGGAATCCAAAAGTTCCAGGTCTGCTGCTGGAATCTCTACATTTTTCCCCACTCAATAATTGAGGGCCACCCTCCTGACACTTCATAGAATAGAATAACAGAGTTGGAAGGGACCTTGGAGGTCTTCTAGTCTGACCCCCTGCTCAGGCAGGAAACCCTATCCCTTGGTGGAGCAGTGGGCTAATGCCTCCTTAAGTGGGCTAATGCCTCCTTAAGTAACACCAGCTGCCTGCAATTAGTGCAGGTTCGAGTCCCACCAGGCTCAAGGTTGATTCAGCCTTCCATCCTTCCGAGGTAGGTAAAATGAGGACCCAGATTGTTGGGGGCAATAAGCTGACTTTGTAATAATGCCGCTTGGGGTGTGTGTGTGTGTGAAAGCCCTAATAAGCAGGCATATACATAGAATGAAGGCTACTGCTAAGCTTGTAGGACGCCCTGAGTCTTCGGAGAAGGGCGGGATATAAATGGAATAAAAATTAAAAAAATAAAATTTTTTTCAGACAAATGGCTTGTCGAATCTCTTCTTAAAAACTTCCAGTGTTGGAGAATTCACAACTTCTGGAGGCAGGTTGTTCCACTGGTTAATTGTTCTGACTGTTGGGAAATTTCTCCTTAGTTCTAGGTTGCTTCTCTCCTTGACTAGTTTCCATCCGTTGCTTCTTGTCCTGCTTTCAGGTGCTTTGGAGAATAGCTTGACTCCCTCTTCTTTGGGGCAGCCCCTGAGATACTGGAAGACTGCTATCATGTCCCCCCTCGTCCTTCTCTTCATTAAACTAGACACACCCAATTCCAGCAACTGTTCTTCATATGTTTTAGCCTCCAGTCCCTTGATCATCTTTGTGGCTCTTCTCTGTACTTTTTCTAGAGTCTCAACATCTTTTTTTACATTCTACAACCTAGAACTAAAGAGAAACTTCCTGACAGTTAGAACAATTAACCAGTGGAACAACCTGCCTCCAGAGGTGGTGAATGCTCCAACACTGGAGGTTTTTAAGAAGAGACTGGACAGCCATTTGCCTGAAATGGTATAAGGTTTCCTGCCTGAGCAGGGGGTTGGACTAGATGACCTCCAAGGTCCCTTCCAACTACTACTACTTCTTCTTCTTCTTCTTCTTCTTCTTCTTCTTCTTCTTCTTCTTCTTCTTCTTCTTCTTCTTCTTCTTCTTCTTCTTCTTCTTCTTCTTCTTCTTCTTATTATTATTATTATTATTATTATTATTATTATTATTATTATTATTATTATTATTATTATTATTATTATTATTATCGTGGTGACCAAAACTGGATGCAGGATTCCAAGTGTGGCCTTTCCAAGGCCTTGTAAAGTGGTATTAACCCTTCACCTGATCCCTCTGTTCATGCAGCCCAGCACTGTGTTGGCTTTTTTGGCAGCCGCAGCACACGGCTGGCTCCTATTTAAGGGATTGTCCATTAGGACTCCAAGATCCCTCTCATAGTTATTACTATTTAGCGAGATACCACTTATCCTGTACTTGTGCATTTGGTTTTTCTTGCCTAAATGTAGAGCATTACTTTTTTCACCGTACAAGGTCCCCAAAGTGGCATCTTGAAACATAAAAGGTATAATGAAGCTGCCAAGCAGGGCTGGGGTTCCGTTCAACCCCTCATCCTTCAATCTTTTTTTTCCCCCACTTCAGTTTAGATCCTTCCTCTGAAACGAAGACTCAGGAACCTGATTTGTTGTCTTCCAATGCTAGGACTATTTAAAACATTCCTAACCTCCTTGGGAGTGGCCCGTCTTTTCAGTTGTGTAAGCTAAGTACTTTAATTTTTTTTTAAAAAGCGGTTTAAAGACTATTCACGGGGCCTTCACTTTTGCAAGAACGGAGAATTTTGCAGAAGAGGAAGGAGAGAAGAAATAATTAATCTCAGCCAGACTTTGTGGAAGCAAACCAATTTTCTAATTTTCATTAACTGGTCAAGATGACTACTGTTTTTAGAGTAAGGCCAAAACCAGAAGCAGCATTTAATTGGAAAAAGATATTTCCATGCTCTTCTCTGGATTTGGATTAGGAAGAGAATGGGAGAGGCTGGCTAGTCTCTTTTATTGCAAGTCCAAAACCAGTAACAGATGGATGTCGCTTGATGGGAACAACGTTACTACATTCCCTTCATTCCCCACGTCCAGAAGTAGCACTGTAGATCACAGCAAATTCTTCCAAATTTCTCCAGCAGCTTCTGACCTTCCATGCCTACCATTTTCGCAGTCATCAAAAATTGCGTCAGAGCCGTGTGCACCACAAGAAAGATCAGAATAACAGAGTTGGAAGGGACCCGATAGGTCATCTAGTCCAACCCCCTGCTCTGGAGGGAAACCCTATCCCATTTTAGACAAATGGCTGTCCAGTCTCTTCTTAAAAACTTCCAGTGTTGGAGCATTCACCACCTCTGGAGGCAGGTTGTTCCACTGGTTGATTGTTCTCACTGTCAGGAAGTTTCTCCTTAGTTCTAGGTTGCTTCTCTCCTTGACTAGTTTCCATCCGTTGCTTCTTGTCCTGCCTTCAGAAAGTGCTTTGGGGAATAGGTTGACCCACCTCTTCTTTGGGGCAGCCCCTCAAATACTGAAACCTCATCCCTGTTTCTTATTTTGACTAGATTAGGTAAAGGTAAAGGTTCCCCCGCACATGCGTGCTAGTCGTTTCCGACTCTAGGGGCCGGTGCTCATCTCTGTTTCAAAGCCGAAGAGCCAGCGCTTGTCCGAGGATGTCTCTGTGGTCATGTGGCCGGCATGACTAGACGCCAAAGGCGCACGGAACGCTGTTACCTTCCCACTGTAGTGGTCCCTATTTTTCTACTTGCATTTTTACGTGCTTTCGAACTGCTAGGCTGGCAGAAGCTGGGACGAGTAACAGGCGCTCACTCTGTTAACGCGGCACTCTGGATTCGACCTGCCAAACTGCCAACCTTCTGATCGACAGGCTCAGCGTCCTAACCCACTGAGCCACCGCGTCCCTTTCTTCACTAGATTAGACATACCCAATTCCTGCAACTGTTCTTCATATTTTTTAGCCTTCAGCCCCCTAGTCATCTTTGTTGCTCTTCTCTGCACTTCTTTGTCTAGAGACTCAACATCTCTGAGGCATCTTCTTTGATCAAGAAAGGTCTCTGCTGGTTCTTGGTCTCCTGTGAGTCAAAAACCAAGTGGCCCCTTGCTTTCCCTATAGCCGTGGTGGCGACCCTATGGCACGTGTGCCACAGGTGGCACGCAGAGCCTTTTCTGTGGGCGCGCGCGCCGTCGCCCCAGTCCTAGGCCTTCAGCTGGGTTTTATAAAACCTTTTTGCTTTAGGCCTCCCCCGCCATGTGCAACAAAAAAAAAAGGTTCAATTAATCAATTTCAACTAAGGGAACACCTGCTGCCGGCATCAACTTCCCATCGTCCTGTGCGCTCCCACAGGGAGGGCCTTCTCAGGGTGCCGACGGTTAAGGAGTGCCGGCGGGTGATCCCCAGGGGGAGGGCATTCTCTGTGGGCGCGCCTGCCCTTTGGAATGATTTACCGGTGGAACTTCGGGCCGCCCCCGATCTGCGTACATTTCGCCGGGATCTGAAAACTTGGTTTTTTGATCTATCAGGCCTGGACTGAAGGGGTTTAATATTGTTTTAATTGTTGGGCTTATGTAATTTAATCTATTTTAATTTATACTATTTTTATATCATATTTTATGTTGCCCTGTAAACCGCCCTGAGTCCTTCGGGAATAGGGCGGTATAAAAATTTAATTAAATAAATAAATAAATAAATAAACTTCTCGCGGGGAAAAAAAAATCTCGCAAAGTTGGAATTGATTGGTTGAACTTTTTAGTCCCACCCAGTCTGCTGTTACCACTGCAGCCACGCCCACCCAATGGGCCACGCCAACCCAAAGGGCCACACCCACCCAATGGGCCACGCCCACCCGGCACCCGACGATACATAAGTGGGTTTTGGGTTGCGGTTTGGGCACTCGGTCCCTCAAAGGTTCGCCATCACTGCCCTATAGCATTTCTAGCAGGATCTCTGCAGTTGTCAGATGTTGAGAGTTTGGGGGAAAAATCAGAGAAGAGCAACTAAGATGATCCAAGGCCTGGAGGCTAAAACCTACGAAGAACGGCTGCGGGACTTGGGTTTGGCTAGTCTAAAGAAAAGAAGAAAGAGGGGAGACAGGATAGCAGCGTTCCAGTACTTGAGGGGCTGCCCCAAAGAAGAGGAAGGGGTCAAACTATTCTCCAAAGCACCAGAAGGAAGGAGAAGAAACAAGGGTTGGAAACTGATCCAAGAGAGAAGCAACCTGGAACTAAGGGAGGAACTTCCTGACGGGGAGGACAATCAACCAGTGGAACGGAAGTTGCCTCCAGTTATGGTGGGCGCTCCATCACGGGAGGTTTTTAAGAAAAGACTAGAGAATCACCTTTCTGAGATGGTGTAGGTTCTCCTGCTTGAGCAGGGGGCTGGACTAGAAGACCTGCAGGGTCCCTTCCAGCTCGGCTATTCTATTCTAGTTTCAGGAAAGCTGCCCGTCATCCGTGCTCACAACTCACAGCCTCGCCCAGGGGAAGCATGCGACGGGTTCCGCACACCTGCCAGGCTGCTATTGAGACAGTAAGCAAGCCGAACAAAAGGGGACTCTGGCAGCCCATAATGATTTGGAGGTGAATGTCTCCTGCTGACATGTGGGTGAGAAAGCTTTCTTCTCTGGATGACCTTTGCTTTGAGGATGCTGGCTGAGCAAAGAAGACTGTCCTGCTTTTCTTCTCTGAAGGATGCGACTTTGAACAAAACGAAGACCCACAAACACACACACACACACACACACACACACACACACACACACAGAGTCACAGATGAGGAAAAAGAAGAAAGCTGAAGTCTCATTTCTCCTGCTGCATTTCGCATCTTAAGGAACAAGATGCCCACAGACACACACACACACATTCACAAACACACACACACACACACACACACACAGTCACAGATGAGGAAAAAGAAGAAAGCTGAAGTCTCATTTCTCCTGCTGCATTTCGCATCTTAAGGAACAAGATGCCCACAGACACACACACACACACACATTCACAAACACACACACACACACAGAGTCACAGATGAGGAAAAAGAAGAAAGCTGAAGTCTCATTTCTCCTGCTGCATTTCGCATCTTAAGGAACAAGATGCCCACAGACACACACACACACACATTCACAAACACACACACACACACACACACACACACACACATACACAGAGTCACAGATGAGGGAAAAAGAAGAAAGCTGAAGTCTCATTTCTCCTGCTGTATTTCGCCGCTTAAGGAACAAGATGCCCACAGACACACACACACACACACACATTCACAAACACACACACACACACACACAGACACACAAAGAGTCACAGATGAGGGAAAAAGAAGAAAGCTGAAGTCTCATTTCTCCTGCTGCATTTCGCATCTTAAGGAACAAGATGCCCACAGACACACACACACACACTCACACTCACACTCACAAACACACACACACACACACACACACAGAGAGAGAGTCACAGATGAGGAAAAAGAAGAAAGCTGAAGTCTCATTTCTTTCAAGAGCTACGTGCGACTCCTTTTGTGACCGAAACGCTTTATGTCTCGCAACTGTGCCAAGGATCGTTGGCTCTTTTCTAGCCAGGGCATCTTTCCCACCTGCTGTGGTTCCCCCACTGATGGATACCGTCAGTGCTTGTTTTGTAAAAGAAAAAGGTGCCGGAACTCACACACGTCATATAACCCGCCTTGCCTACCCTACAAGGTTCCATCCAAAAAAGGTGCCGGAACTCCGTTCTGGGCGTTCTATGAGAAAAAAAGCCCTGGATACCGTAAATCAAAGCGGAGCTCCGTTCTTCAACGCAAGGCAATCAAGAGTTCACCCGGAAGAGATTTCGGCCTAAGGAGTATCGCTCTCCTCTGCCCCATGTTTTGGAGAAGGGGTCTCTTTTGCTCCTGGCCGTATCACTCCATCGTTCAGGATCCAAAAAGATCTCGACAGACTCGAACAAGGGGTCCTATCCCGACCAAATGAAATTTAATGTGGAGAAAAGCTTTTTTACGCTTGGGCAAAGGGAAACCAAAGGTACAAATAGAGATTAGGGCGAAACCTGGCTCAGAAACGGTAACGGTGAGAGGGACCTGGGAGTCCCAGTGGACGATGCCTTAAAGATGAGCTGGTTGTGTGCGGCGGCAGCCGGGGAAAAAAACCTTAACACAATCCTGGGTTGTATAAACAGAGACGTAGAATCAAAATCACGAGAAGTATTAGTAGCGCTTTACATAAAACCCTAGTAAGGCCACACCTGGAATACTGCAGCCAATTGTGGTCACCGTATCACAAAAAAAGATGTTGAGACTTTGGAAAAAGTTCAGAGAAGAGCAACTAAGATGATTAAAAGCCTGGAGACTAAAATGCATGAAGAGCGTTGCAGGATTTGGGAATGGGCAGTCTAGAGAAAAGAAGGACCGGGGAGGGGGCATGATAGCAGTCTTCTAATATTTGAGGGGCTGCAGCACTGGACACCCCCCCTCACAATTCTGTGTTCTCTCCTTTCATAAGGTTACGATCCATATGAGTATTATTCTATTCTATTCTGTTCTGGTCTGGTCTGGTCTGGTCTGGTCTGTTGTTCTGTTCTGTTCTGTTCTGTTCTATTCTATTCTATTCTATTCTATTCTATTCTATTCTATTCTATTCTATTCTATTCTATTCTATTCTATTCTATTCTATTCTAATTATTTCATTCTCCTATTCTATTCTATTCTATTCTATTCTATTCTATTCTATTCTATTCTATTGTGTTCTGTTCTAATTTTATTCTCTATTCTCTATTCCTATTCTATTCTATTCTATTCTGTTCTGTTCTGTTCTGTTCTATTCTAATTATATTTTCTATTCTATTCTATTCTATTCTATTCTATTCTATTCTATTCTATTCTATTCTATTCTATTCTATTCATTATTTCATTCTCCTATTCTATTCTATTTTGTTCTGTTCTGTTCTGTTCTATTCTATTCTAATTTTATTCTCTATTCCTATTCTATTCTATTCTATTCTATTCTATTCTATTCTATTCTATTCTATTCTATGCATTAATTTTTTTCATGTCAAGCCTGATGATCCTTGCAAATATGCATCCAGCAGCATCTCATTATAGACTTTCTCAAAGCCTCTGACTCGTTCATCTAACGCAGGGGGAAGATTGTGGAGGAATCTCAATGCCCAACGAATAGGGAATGATTCCGTGACTGCATTTGTTTAGGATGGAGGCAAATTAAAAGGGAAGGGAAGTCCCCTTATGCATTGGTAAGCAGGCGTCGGTTCACCTGGTAGGACGCAGGGTGAATGAAATTCTCTTCCTTTCCAAGGGGAATCAGGATAAGAGCTGAACAAAGGTTGTTTCTGAGTCTTCCTCCATGAATAAAAGACATCGCCTCTCGGTGGTCTCTCTTGGTCCTTGTTGGAAAAGTTGAGCGGTCTCTTCTCCCATGGAAATGAAAGGGAAATCAAGCTGCATTTTGTTCAGCAAGCGCGCTACCCGCCTTCATACGCAGAGGAAGCCAACGCCTTCCCCCATTCCAACTTCGTAGGAGCTTTAGGAGAAAATCGGAAATTCAGAAGGACACTCCAGATGGTGACTTTCTGTGCTCTACATTCCACGTTGGAACAGACTTCAGGAAGGAGAGAAAGCAGCGAAATAGTCATTACTGTGCGGCGTCCGGAGGGGGGGTGGTAAAAGGCTGCAGTGCTGAACTGTCATGTGTGACTTTCATTAGATGAACACAATCCCCCAAACCAAGAAAGTCATTATGAATGGGGAAGAGAAGGCTTCCTTTATCTCACAACATCTCTCCTTTGGGGTGGGGGGGTTGGGGTTGGGTCTAGGAGGCTCTGTTCTAGAAATGCGTTTCAGAAATCCAGCTTGAAGAAACCAGGGCTCCTTACAAAGCCTCCCACGCGAGGAGAAATTTTAATGGAATATTTTATAGTATTGACTTGCAATCTAAACGGCGGTGCAATCGATGTTTGAATCGTTCGTTAAAGTCACTGATAAATAGGAGTACCTCGGTCCTTCTCCTTAACTATACAGATTCAAAGATTCACCGGAGCACCAGAGGGCAGGAAACTGATCGAAGAGAGAATTAAGGAGAAACTTCCTGACAGTGAGGACAATCAACCAGTGGAACAGCTTGCCACCAGAAATCGTGGGCGTAGACGTAGACGTTTAAGCCTCCGTCTGCTTATGGCTGGACCTAATTGGGACGGCTCTGGGTTTTTTTGCTGAAGGGAATTGCTGGGGAATATTATTAATATTATTAATAATATTAATATTATTAATATTATTAATATTAATAAGGGACACGGTGGCTCAGTGGGTTAGGATGCTGAGCTTGTTGATCAGAAGGTCGGCAGTTTGGCGGGTCGAATCCCGAGTGCCGCGTAGCAGAGTGAGCGCCTGTTACTCGTCCCAGCTTCTGCCAACCTAGCAGTTTGAAAGCACGTAAAAATGCAAGTAGAAAAATAGGGACCACTCCGGTGGGAAGGTAACAGCGCTCCGTGCGCCTTTGGCGTCTAGTCATGCCGGCCACCTGACCACGGAGACGTCCTCGGACAAGCGCTGGCTCTTCGGCTTTGAAACGGAGATGAGCACCGGCCCCTAGAGTCGGAAACGACTAGCACGCATGTGCGGGGGAACCTTTACCTTTACCTTTACCTTTTATTATTAATAAATCCCACTAACCCCCTGTTGCGTGTGAGTGAGTGGGACAGCACAAAGGGTCGCCTTGCTCAGTCATCAGAGCAGCATCTTTGAGGCCGCTGCAGTTTTGTGAGTGCCCAATTTAGACTGGAGATCCCTCCGAAACCTCTCTCTCTCTCTCTCTCTCTCTCTCTCTCTCTCTCTCTCTCTCTCTCTCTCTCTCTCTCTCTGTCTCCAGCTGATTAGAAAGCGAGTTTGACGGCAAGAGAGAAGGAAGACAGAGCATCCATCGCCACTGACTTGGGCCATCTGTTGTGATCTTTGATGTCTTTCCCACAAACACACCCATGAGAGATGAGAGATGCTTTTCCTTGGCCAGCTAAAAATCCCAGGGATTATCTGGAAGCCTTTGAAGGTGGGTCTGTTGGGGACAGGGACAGCCCTTGTGAACAGAAGAACCAAAGAACGTCTAACTGATTATGGTGCAGGCACCGCCTGGAAACACTTCCATCCACACCCACACAAGCCCCACACCCACGGAGACCGAGTGCTTGCTGAGCAAACACTTTGCGTGGGTGGTAACTCAACCCCGCGGGGTAAAACGAATTGCAAAGCTGGAAAACCTGTGTGACACACACTCTTGAATAATAACACCTGGTTAGGACACAGCCATCAGTAGCTTGCTTGCGACTACAGGTGCTGTTAGTTCATTTAGCGACCGTCCGAAGTTACAACGGCACTAAAAAAAGTGACTTAAGACCAAACTTTCACACTTACAACCACTGCGACATCCCCAGGGTTAGGTGATTTGCATTCAGTTGCTTGGCAACTGACTCGCATTTATAATGATTTGCAGCATCCCGGGGTCATCTGATCCCCTTTTGCGAACTTCTGACAAGCAAAATCAATGGGGTAGCAGCGATTCACTTAGCGGCCGGGTTACTAGAATAGAATAGAATAGAATAGAATAGAATAGAACAGAACAGAACAGAACAGAACAGAACAGAATAGAATAGAATATGGAATGGAATGGAATGGAATGGAATGGAATAGAATGGAACAGAATATAGAATAGAATAGAATAGAATAGAATAGAATAGAATAGAATAGAATAGAATAGAGTAGAGTAGAGTAGAGTAGAGTAGAGTAGAGTAGAGTAGAGTAGAGTAGAGTAGAGTAGAATAGAATTACGATAGAGTAGAGTAGAGTGGAATAGAATAGAATAGAATTATGGGATAGAATAGAATAGAGTAGAGTAGAGTAGAATATAGAGTAGAGTAGAGTATATAGAGTAGAGTAGAGTAGAGTAGAGTAGAATAGAATAGAATAGAATAGAATAGAATAGAATAGAATAGAATAGAATAGAATAGAATAGAATAGAATAGAATAGAATTAGAATAGAATAGAATATAATAGAATAGAATAGAATAGAATAGAAGTTGTAAGGAATAGAATAGAATAGAATAGAATAGAATAGAATAGAGTAGAGTAGAGTAGAGTAGAGTAGAGTAGAGTAGAGTAGAGTAGAGTAGAATAGAATAGAATAGAATAGAATTACGATAGAGTAGAGTAGAGTGGAATAGAATAGAATAGAATTATGGGATAGAATAGAATAGAGTAGAGTAGAGTAGAATAGAGTAGAATATAGAGTAGAGTAGAGTAGAGTAGAGTATATAGAGTAGAGTAGAGTAGAGTAGAGTAGAATAGAATAGAATAGAATAGAATAGAATAGAATAGAATAGAATAGGAGAATGAATTAATTAGAAGAGAAGAGAAGAGAAGAGAAGAGAATAGAGAATGAAATAATTAGAATAGAATAGAATAGAATAGAATAGAATAGAATAGAATAGAATAGAATAGAATAGAATAATAGAGAATAAAATTAGAATAGAAGAGAATAGAGAATGAAATAATTAGAATAGAAAATTAGAATAGAATAGAATAGAATAGAATAGAATAGAATAGAATAGAATAGAATAGAATAGAATAGAATATCTTTATTGTCAGTGCTAGCTTATCAAGCGCGGTGGTTCACTTAACAACTGAGGCAACAAAGGTCACAAACTGGGGCAAAGCTCACTTAACAAATGTCACACTTAACAAGAGAAATTTGAGGTTCAATTACAGTCCTAAGTCGAGGACGATTCTGTAAGTGTTCTAGACTCACCTTGAGCAAGGAAAGGACGACGGAAACAGGATTGCCACGTCCCATCTATGCCCCCAAGTGGTGGCTTGTCATCATCCCCACAAATTGTCCTAACCATCCCTTCCTGGCCAAGGACCCGGTGGGGTAATGAAGGAAATAAGCTAAAGGACACACACACACCCCTTTTAGCATGCCGGATGCTCAGCAGTGGCCCTACGGATTGCTCCAGGAATTGAGGACCGAGAAAAAGCTTCTGGAAAGATTTGATACCCCCTTGAATGAACAACATTTCATGTGGAGAAAATAAAGGTTCTGCACTTAAGAAGGAAAAACCAGAGGTACAAGTACAGATCGAATAGAATAGAGTTGAAAGGGACCTTGGAGGTCTTCTAGTCCAGCCCCCTGCTTAAGCAGGAGACTCTATATACCATTTCAGATAAGTGACTGTCTAGTTGCTTCTTAAAAACCTGCATGGATGGAGCGCCTACGATCTCTGGTGGCAAGCAGTTCCATTGGTTAATTGTCCTCCCTGTTAGGAAGTTTCTCCTTAATTCCAGGTTGCTTCTCTCCTTGATGAGTTTCCATCCATTGTTTCTCGTCCTTCCCTCTGGTGCTTTGGTGAATAATGTGACCCCCTCTTCTTGGTGGCAGCCCCTCAAATATTGGAATACTGCTATCATGTCTCCCCTATTTCTTCTTTTCTTTAGACTAACCAAACTCTAATCCCGCGGCCGTTCTTCGTATGTTTTGGTCTGCAGGCCTTTGATCATCTTAGTTGCTCTTCTCTGATTTTTTTTCCAAACTCTCAACATTTTGTGTGTGTGTGTGTGTGATATGGTGACCAAAATTGGCTGCAGTATTCCAGGTGTGGCCTTACTAGAGTAACTGTGAGAGGGACCTTGGAGTCCCAGTGAACGACCCCTTAAAGACGAGCCGGCCGTGTGGAGCAGCCGCCAAAAAAGCTAATACAATCCCGAGTTGTATAAACAGGCGCATAGAATCAAGATCACGCGAGGTATTAGTACCACTTTATAAAACCCTAGCGAGGCCACAGCTGGAATGCTGCAGCCTATTTTGGTCACCACGTTACAAAAGAAGATGTTGAGACTTTGGGAAAAAGTGCAAAGCAGGGCAACTAACGCGATTAAAGGGCTGGAGATTCAAACGGTTGCAGGATTTGGGAATGGCCAGTGTAGAGCAAAGAAGGGGGACATGATAGCAGCCTTCCAGTATTTGAGGGGCTGCCACAAAGAAGAGGAGGGGGGGTCAACCTAGTTTCCAAAGCACCAGAAGGCAAGACAAGAAACAACGGCTGGAAACTGAACAAGGAGAGAAATAAGGAGAATTAAGGAGAAACTTCCTAACGGCGAGGACAATTCACCAGTGGAACAGCTTGCCACCAGAAGTTGTGGGCGCTCCATCACTGGCGGCTTTTTAAGAAAAGACTGGACAGTCATTTGTCTGAGATGGGGCCCTTCCACTGCCTGCCCTCAGTCAAGCCACCTCATTCCGGAGACTCCGTCTCGCCTCCTAGAGTTGCCCCCATCAATGTATAATGCAAGAGCCATGAATAATTGAAGCTCGGAAAAGCTCGGAAGAGTTTCAGGCAGCTCAATTATTTGTCAAGGAACAGCATTTGCCCTCCAGCCTGTGCCAACCTGTAGCGTGTTCCCAAACGTTGGGGGTTGAAGTCTCCTCTCAAATACTGTAATCACTGCTATCGTGTCTCCCCTATTTCCTCTTTTCTCTAGACTGGCCAAACCCAAGTCCGGCCACCGTTCTTCGTATGTTTTAGTCTCCGGGCCTTGGATCCTCTTAGTTCAGGGATAGGCAACCTTGGCTCTTTAATGACTGGTGGACTTCAACTCCCAGAATTCTTGAGCCAGCATGGCTCAGCTTGGAAACCTCTCCCTTTCCCCTCAGCATGGCTGGCTGAGGAATTCTGGGAGTTGAAGTCCACGAGTCATAAAGCGGCCTAGGCCTAGGCCAGGGGTAGGCAACCTTGGCTCTTTTATGACTGGTGGACTTCAACTCCCAGAATTCCTGAGCCAGCCATGCTGAGGAAAAATGGAGAGGTTTCCTTGCTGAGCCATGCTGGCTCAGGAATTCTGGGAGTTGAAGTCCACCAGTCATAAAAGAGCCAAGGTTGCCTACCCCTGTCTTCGTTGCTCTTCTCTGCGCTTTCTCCAAGGTCTCCACCTCAACAGGAAGGGTCACTGCTAGGGTCCAGTTTGATGGCGTGAAGTCAAACACTGGACTGATTGACTTGGTTCTGCTAAGGATTGTCTTCCTTCAGGAATCTTGCTTGGTCTCCTGCCATGTTGTCCCCCACTGTTAGGAAGTTTCTCCTTCATTCTGGCAGTCTTCCAGTATTTGAAGGGGCTGCCCCAAAGGAAAGGGGATCATCTTAGTCTCCAAAGCGCCAGAAGGCAAGACAAGGAGTGACGGAGGGAAACTAATCAAGGAGAGAAGCAACCTGGAATTAAGGAGAAACTTCCTGACAGGGAGGACAATGAACCAGTGGAACTCCTTGCCACCAGAAGTCGTGGGCGCTCCATCGCTGGAGGTTTTTAAGAAGAGGCTGGACAGCCACTTGTTTGAGATGGTATAGGTTCTCCTGCTTGAGCAGGGGGCTGGACTAGAAGACCTCCAAGGCCCCTTCCAACTTTGGGCACCTGATACTGGCCCATCTCTACTCTTGATGGCGGTGTGCTGACTTGGGTTCTGCCTGCACTGTTGACTTTGCCAAGGCACTCCTCAAACAAAAACCTACTTAGGGCAAGCCAAAGAACAAGGCACTCCCAACCTCAGATTGCACTGAGACCTGGGAGGGAGGGAGGGAGGGAGGGAGGGAGGGAGGGAGAGAGGGAGGGAGGGAAAGAGAGAGAGAGAGGGAGGGAGAGAGAGGGAGAGGGAGGGAGGGAGAAAGAAAGAGAAAGAGAAAGAAATGGAGGCGAGAGAGAGAAAGGGAGAGAGAGAGGAAGAGAAGAGAGAGGGGGGAGAGAGGGAGAGGGGGAGGGGGGGAGCGAGGGAGAGGGAGAGAGAGGAAGAGAAGAGAGAGAGGAGAGAGAGAGAAAAAGAAAAAAAGAAAGAGGGAGGGAGGGAGTGGGAGAAAGAGAGAGAGAGAAAAGGGGGAAAGAGGGAGAGAGAGAGAGGAGAGAGAAAAAAGAGAGATGGGGAGAGAGAGAGGCAGAGAGAGAGAGGGAGGGAGAGAGACGGAGAGGGAGGGAGAGAGACGGAGAGAGAAAGAAAGAGAAAGAAAGGGAGGCGAGAGAGAGAGAGAAGGGGAGAGAGAGAGGAAGAGGGGGGAGAGAGGGAGAGAGGGAGGGGGAGCGAGGGAGCGAGAGAGGAAGAGAGAGAGGAGAGAGAGAGAAAAAGAAAAAAAGAAAGGAAGGGAGGGGGAGAGAGAAAGAGAGAGAGAGAAAAGGGGGAAAGAGGGAGAGAGAGAGAGAGGAGAGAGAAAAAAGAGAGATGGGGAGAGAGAGGGAGAGAGAGAGAGAGAGAGAGAGAGAGAGAGAGAGAGAGAGAGAGAGAGAGAGAGAGAGAAAGAGAGAGAAGCTGGCACCCAGTCAGTTGCCTGAAACAAGTGTGAAAAAGTGACAATATGTGCACAGAAATAGGTCTCTCCGCTCCGGGATGCTCTGAACTGAGCACGAAGGACTTAACACTTAGCCCACGATTGCCAAGCCAAGCTTGTTGCCTCCTTTGATCAATTGCTTCCCCTGTTCTTCTAAACTCAGTAAATAAATAAATCTTGGCAAATAATCCCTTTGAGCTAATTTACTGTGCCCTCGTGTCAAGGAGGCCGCTCCGGATCCTTGATCGGGCTCTCTTTATGCATAATTCAGTATTTGGATAACAATTAAAAAAAAAAGAAGAAGAAGAAGGCCGAGGCAATCTACAACTTTGCAATCAGACATCAAGTCGGGTCTTTCACCGTATCATTTATTAAACACTGCGCTTTGTAACTGGGACTCTGTCATTAACAACAGCTTGACAGCTGCTCTGGTTTGTAAACCTTGCCACTTTAGACGGGGGGGGGGGCACATTCTCTTGAAATTTTGTCCCAGGGCCCGGTCGAGAAGGCGCCCAACCTTATCATTCTCTGATGTGCCAAGATCTGATTCATTTGATTCAGGTTAATTCAGCCAATTTTGGTCACCCTATCACAAAAAAGATGTTGAGAGTTTGGAAAAAATTCGGAGAAGAGCCTTGGTGGAGCAGTGGGCTAATGCCTCCTTAAGTAACACCAGCTGCCTGCAATTAGTGCAGGTTCGAGTCCCACCAGGCTCAAGGTTGACTCAGCCTTCCATCCTTCCGAGGTAGGTAAAATGAGGACCCAGATTGTTGGGGGGCAATAAGCTGACTTTGTAATAATGCCGCTTGGGGTGTGTGTGTGAAAGCCCTAATAAGCAGGCATATACATAGAATGAAGGCTACTGCTAAGCTTGTAAGCCGCCCTGAGTCTTCGGAGAAGGGCAGGATATAAATGGAATTAAAATAAAAATAAAACAAAATAACTAAGATGATCCAAGGCCTGGAGGCTAAAACCTACGAAGAACGGCTGCAGGACTTGGGTTTGGCCAGTCTAAAGAAAGGAAGAAAAAGGGGAGACATGATAACAGTGTTCCAGTATCTGAGGGGCTGCCACAAGGCAGAGGGGGGCAGGTTGTTCACCAGAGCACCAGAGGGAAGGACGAGAAACAATGGTTGGAAACTGATCAAAGAGAGAGTAAAGGTAAAGGTAAAGGTTCCCCCGCACACGCGTGCTAGTCGTTTCCGACTCTAGGGGACGTTGCTCATCTCCGTTTCGAAGACAAAGAGCCAGCGCTTGTCCGAGGACGTCTCCGTGGTCATGTGGCCGGCATGACTAGACGCCAAAGGCGCACGGAACGCTGTTCCCTTCCCACCGGAGTGGTCCCTATTTTTCTACTTGCCTTTTTACGTGCTTTCGAACTGCTAGGTTGGCAGAAGCTGGGACGAGTAACAGGCACTCACTCTGTTACGCGGCACTCGGGATTCGACCCGCCAAACTGCCGACCTTCCGATCGACAAGCTCAGCGTCCTAACCCACTGAGCCACCGCGTCCCTGATCAAAGAGAGAAGCAACCAGGAATTAAGCAGAAACTTCCTAACAGTGAGGACAATCAACCAGTGGAACAGCTGGCCACCAGAAGATGTGGGTGCTCCATCACTGAAGGCTTTCGAAAAGAATCTGGAAAAGCCATTTAACTGAAATGGTATATAGGGTCTCCTGCCTGAGCAGGGAGCTGGACTAGATGACCTTCCAACTCTGTTATTCTAAGCTACTCTAAGCTACTGAGATGGAGGTTGAGAGAGCTTTCCTGCCCTCCAGCCCTGCTCAGCGGCTTTTCCACAGCCAAAGTCCTGAAAAGAATAACAATGTCAAGATCGGAAGAGAATTTGGTCTCCAGGTAGGTCAACTGTGATCAATGGCTGAGAAAGGAGAGTATCTATTGTCTTTAAGGCTCAGGTGATTTTCACTTACAGCCTCAGAGGAAAGCGGCAATCCCCAATCTCCCTGGCCCCAATTCCCAATGTGAAACAAGTTATGGTCTGCCTTCCTTTTCATGGTGATATGTCTCTGGAGATTCTCCCTCATCCAGGTCACGGTTTGGCCCAAAGGTGCCCTTTTTCAGGAGGCAACCGGACTTTTTTTGTTTTTCTTTGAAGACCTTTCGCTTCTCAGCCAAGAAGCTTCTTCAGCTCTGACTGGATGGTGCGGAATGGAAGGATTTATACTCCTTGCAGACTGCTGGTCCTTTGCCTTCTTTGAGAGGGTCCTTGAGGCCACCTGGAGGTTTCTCTAGGTCCTCACCTGAGTGGTGCAAATGGGCGTGGAGCCTTCATGGAACTGCTGAAAGGACCGTGTTGTAGACTGGGGATAGAGTATGCCGTATCCCTCCCCCCTCTGTGGAGGGAGGGGCTGTTCAGTTTTGACCTAGATGGCCTCTTTGACCCCTCTTTCAAGCCAAGGAAAAGAAAAAGAAAAAACAAGTCCAGTTGCCTCATGGAAAAGCACCTTTGGGATTGAGAATTGGGGGGGACTATTATCCTGGCCATGGAGAATTGGGGGGGACTATTATCCTGGCCATGGAGAATTGGGGGGACTCTTATCCTGGCCATGGAGAATTGGGGGGGACTATTATCCTGGCCATGGAGAATTGGGGGGGACTATTATCCTGGCCATGGAGAATTGGGGGGACTCTTATCCTGGCCATGGAGAATTGGGGGGGACTATTATCCTGGCCATGGTCAATTGGGGGGACTATTATCCTGGCCATGGAGAATTGGGGGGGGACTATTATCCTGGCCATGGTCAATTGGGGGGACTATTATCCTGGCCATGGAGAATTGGGGGGACTATTATCCTGGCCATGGAGAATTGGGGGGGACTATTATCCTGGCCATGGAGAATTGGGGGGACTCTTATCCTGGCCATGGAGAATTGGGGGGACTATTATCCTGGCCATGGAGAATTGGGGGGGGGACTATTATCCTGGCCATGGAGAATTGGGGGGACTATTATCCTGGCCATGGAGAATTGGGGGGACTATTATCCTGGCCATGGAGAATTGGGGGGGGACTATTATCCTGGCCATGGTCAATTGGGGGGACTATTATCCTGGCCATGGAGAATTGGGGGGGGACTATTATCCTGGCCATGGTCAATTGGGGGGACTATTATCCTGGCCATGGAGAATTGGGGGGGACTATTATCCTGGCCATGGAGAATTGGGGGGACTATTATCCTGGCCATGGAGAATTGGGGGGACTCTTATCCTGGCCATGGAGAATTGGGGGGGGACTATTATCCTGGCCATGGAGAATTGGGGGGACTATTATCCTGGCCATGGAGAATTGGGGGGACTATTATCCTGGCCATGGAGAATTGGGGGGGACTATTATCCTGGCCATGGTCAATTGGGGGGACTATTATCCTGGCCATGGTCAATTGGGGGGACTATTATCCTGGCTATGGAGAATTGGAGGGGGGGACTATTATCCTGGCCATAGAGAATTTCCTTCTGGGCTCTTCTGATCTGTTTCTACTTCTGAAGTTCATCCTTGGCTGGGACATTTCTCTACTCAATACATGGAAAGGAGAATTCATCGCCCTTGTAGGTTAAAAAAATGAATGACTTTGGCGTGGCCAAAGCAATTTTTAACCAAGTCAACCTGTGGAAGGACTTACACGCTTCACATCAGAACTGGAAATCTATCAAATATCTTTCAGAGCCACCTTGGTTGGTGAGGATACCTCCAAAGATCAAACCTGCTCATCTCTAACTCAGAGCAATGCGCGTCGCGTGGAAAACCAACTTCCTGAACTAACCTCCTTGTCTGTGCTGTCGGCCAGGGTCAAGTCCATCTTCATCCCTAGAATTCACTGATAATTTTTGGGCTGTCCCTCTCCATCCAACCTACTTTGCGAGCTTGTTATCATGGAGGAAAAAAAACAAACGAGAGGAAGAAATGATATTCACACCGCTTTGAGCTCAGAAAAAGAAGGTGTGATGACGAATGAATTTCGACTAAGTTCTGAAAGACCAGGTTAGGGACAGATTGTCCTGGAGGAAATCTACGTGGCCTCTAACTCGATGACATGTAATCCATCGAATAAATCACTTCCAAGTTTGGTACTTGCTCCTTTTAATTCCAAAGACAGCTACAGTTGGCACTCTTGGGTGGATTACACGAATTTTCACCGGAGAGCTGATTGGTCCTAGCGGTAATTTAATTCTTGCGTTACGCGCCCAAGCCCCATATTTTTAATCCAAGGATGGACTGAGGCCATTTTTTTTTCAGCAACCCTCTGATTAATTGTCAAAGAGCTATTCATAATTTGCCACGGGGGGGGGGGGGATGACAACCACCGCTTTGGTTCCTTTCAAACCGTGAGAAGTGGAGCAGCTTGACACGATCAGATGTTTGCGCCAAGCCAGGAGAAGGAGCCGCGGTGGGGAGTCCAAGAGGACAAGACCCAGACTCGTCCAAACTGGGCGAGCAAAAAGTCGTGACCCATCTGCAATGATCAAATGGCCACCATGGAAGAGGGGTGGTGGGGGAGGTGAAGACCTGCCAGTTCAATCAATCAATCTGAATAGAGCTGGAAGGGACCCTGGAGGTCTTCTAGTCCAACCCCCTGATCTTGCAGGAGACCCTATGTTAAACAATGGATGGAAACTAATCAAGGAGAGAAGCAGCCTGGAACTAAGGAGGAATTTCCTGACAGTGAGAACGATTAACCAGTGGAACAATTTGCCTCCAGAAGTTGTAGGTGCTCCAACACTGGAGGTTTTCAAGAAGAGGCTGGACAGCCATTTGTCTAGAATGGTATAGGGTCTCCTGCTTGAGCAGGGGGCTGGACTAGATGACCTCCAAGGTCCCTTCCAACTCTGTTATTCTATTATTCTGTTTTATCTCCTGAGAATTGGTGGGGGTGAGACAGGACTGCCATCTGTCAGAAATGGTTGTAGGGTCTCTTACTTGGGCGCAGGGTTGGACTAGATGACCTACAACAGACATGTCAAACACAAGGCCCGGGGGCCAGATCCGGCCCGCGAAGCCATCCTGGAAACAGTGAGGAACGGCCCCTACTGCCTTGGCCCTGGCCCAGAGACCCTCCTTCTGCCAGAGACCCTCAGATCTGTCCCACTCCTGCCCAGGCCCCCATAGGCACCCTTGATGCAAACCATGTAGAGCTGGCCAGGCCCACCCAGTAGGCCACACCCACCCTGGCCATACCCACCCGGCCCCCTGAGGGCAACAGCAATGCTGATGCGGCCCTCGATGAAATTGAGTTTGATACCCCTGACCTACAAGGTCCCTTCCAATTCTGTTATTCTATTCTATTCTATTCTATTCTATTCTATTCTATTCTATTCTATTCTATTCTATTCTATTCTATTCTATTCTATATTCTATTCTATTCTGTAATCTGTATTCTATTCTCTATTCTATTCTATTCTTTTTTCTATTCTTTTCTTATTCTATTCTATTCTATTCTATTCTATTCTATATTCTATTCTTTTTTCTATTCTATATTCTATTCTGTAATCTCTATTCTATTCTATTCTATTCTATTCTATTCTATTCTATTCTATTCTATTCTATTCTATTCTATTCTATTCCTTACAACTTCTATTCTATTCTATTCTTATTTTCTTTAATTCTATTCTATTCTATTCTATTCTATTCTATTCTATTCTATTCTATTCTATTCTATTCTATTCTTTTTTCTATTCTATATTCTATTCTATTCTATTCTATTCTATTCTATTCTATTCTATTCTATTCTATTCTATTCTATTCTATTCCTTACAACTTCTATTCTATTCTATTCTTATTTTCTTTAATTCTATTCTATTCTATTCTATTCTATTCTATTCTATTCTATTCTATTCTATTCTATTCTATTCTATTCTATTCTATTCTATTCTTATTTTCTTTAATTCTATTCTATTCTATTCTATTCTATTCTATTCTATTCTATTCTATTCTATTCTATTCTATTCTATTCCATTCCATTCCATTCCATTCTACTTTGAGTAGCATTTTAGAACTTTTAATATCTTAGGTTTTTTTTCCCCCATGTCCAGTTGTGAGTGATCCCCGGAGGCTGCCTGGACAAGTCCGTGCGGTTTTCCTGGCAAGGTTTTTCAGAAGTGGTTTGCCGTTGCCTCCTTCCTAGGGCCAAGTAAGGTCGCTCAGCTGGCTTTGTGCCTAGGGCAGAACTAGAACTCGCGGTCTCCCAATTCTTTAGCCTGGGAGCCTCCACCAGAACACCAAACTGGCTCTCTATTACCTTAGTAAATCTGTCTTAATAAACACATTCCAATGCATCTATTTTCCCAAAGTGCCCGGCTACCTGCGGTACAGGGGATAGAAGCCTTCTTTGGTTGGGCGTCACAAAGAAATACGAGTGAAAACGTGAAAATGTTGGAGCTGCAGCTGAGGCAGGTTAAGAACAGGCGCCTCTGGTTCGGTGCCTTGCGAATTTAGTCGACAGAACTCCAGAAGGTGCTACAATTTCCCAGGTTGCTACAACCTAGAATTTGCCGGAGAACCTGGTTAAGGGGGGGGGGGGAATCGTGGCTTATGCATGACGGTCTGCTGCCCTCTGCTGGCTGAACACTAAAATAGGGCATGGAAACTCAAGCAATTAGAATAGAACAGGGGTAGGCAACCTCGGCTCTTTTATGACTCATGGACTTCAACTCCCAGAATTCCTGAGTCAGCTGACTCAGGAATTCTGGGAGTTGAAGTCCATGAGTCATAAAAGAGCCGAGGTTGCCTACCCCTGGAATAGAATAACAAGAGATGGAAGGGACCTTGTAGATCCGTGGGGGCGAACCTATGGCACGGGTGCCTCAGGTGGCACGCAGAGCCCTGCTCTCTGTGGGCACGCGCGCCGTCGCCCCAGTCCTAGGCCTTCAGCTGGGTTTTATAAAACCTTTTCGCTTTAGGCCTCCGCCGCCGTCTGCAAGGAAAAAAAAAAGGTTCAATCAATCAATCAATTTCAACTTCTTGCGGGGGGAAAAAAAAAGATCTCGCAAAGTTGAAACTGATTGATTGAACTTTTTAGTCCCACCCAGCCTGCTGTGACCACCGCAATGGGCCACGCCCTCATGTCTCTAATTTATGACGTGGAGGTGGTCCAAAGTATGAACCTGTCCGGAAACATTTCAGTGTGGAGGACTCAGCTTTGCACATACACAACCTCCACACTGCACAGTGCAGCCAAGGTCAGCCCGTCTGACCCCCTTAATGTCTTGCCCTGAGGTGCTTTTAATTGGACTAAGCTGGATAATTCACCGTGTGGGGTTCTGGGGGGCTGACTAACCGGTGGGGATACTGCCATTAGCCCCCTTTACTATCCCCACCCCCCCATCTGAAAAGTCAGCCTTGGCTGGGCAGCAGGATTAAAGCAACCTGCCTGTTAATGCTCTAAGAAGGAGAGCAGATGGCTTGATTGACCTGCGCAAGAATCTGCAAGACTGGTTCCTTTCAGCACTTGGGAAGCGGCTGCGAAACAGCAAACCATCCCCCAAGGCTACCCATCATTCCTTTCTCTCTCTTTTCCAGTGGCTCTCTGACCATCTTTAGGAAATCTGCCCCCCCCTTCCCCAGCCTGGTTTTAATAAATAGGCAAACCGTTAACCCAGACATGTCAAACACAAGGCCCGGGGGCCGGATCCGGCCCGCGAAGTGGTTTCATGTGGCCCGCGAAGCCATCCTGGAAACAGTGAGGGAACGGCCCCCGCTGCCTTGGCCCTGGCCCAGAGACCCTCCTCCTGCCAGAGACCCTCAGATCTGTCCCACTCCTGCCCAGGTCCCCATAGGCCCCCTTGATGCAAACGATGTAGAGCTGGCCACGCCCACCCAGTAGGCCATACGCACTCTAGCCACGCCCACCCAGTAGGCCACGCCCACCCTGGCCATACCCACCCGCCCCCTTGAGGGCAATCTCAATGCTGATGCGGCCCTCAATGAAATTAGGCTTGACACCCCTGCGTTAACCAATAAGAAAAGGCAAGATGGTGACCACCACAGTGGCGGGGGTGTGTGTGTCAATCCATCAATCAGAAGAGAGCTGGAAGGGACCTTGGAGGTCTTCTAGTCCAACCCCCCCTGCTCACGCAGGAGACCCTACACAATTTGAGACAGCTGGCCAGTCTCTTCTTAAAAGCCGCCAGTGATGGAGCGCCCACAACTTCTGGTGGCCAGCTGTTCCACTGCGGAATTGTCCTCGCTGTTAGGAAGTGTCTCCTTAATTCCAGGTTGCTTCTCTCCTTGATCAGTTTCCATCCGTTGTTTCTTGTCCTGCCTTCTGGTGCTTTGCAGAATAAATTGACCCCCCTCTTCTTTGTGGCAGCCCCTCATGTCCCCCCCAGTCCCCCTTCTCTCTAGACTGCCTATTCCCAAATCCTTCATATGTTTTATTCTCCAGGCCTTTAATCATCTTAGCTGCTCTTCTCTGGGCTTTTTCCAAAGTCTCAACATCTTTTTTGTAATGTGGTGACCAAAACTGGTTGCAGTATTCCAGGTGTGGCCTTACTAAGGCTTTACAAAGCGGCACTAAGACTTCACGTGATTTGGATTCTGTGCCTCTTTTTACACAAAACCCTGCTGCTTTGTACGGGCACCGAACCGTGGATGGACAGCGGTCAATCTAGGCCTGGGTTTCTGCTCCCAGGGGGGCCCATTCGTCAAGGACTATCAGCAGGTGTCCAAATGGGAAGGCTGGGATTAGGGTTTGGGCGTCATCCTGAGCAGCAAAAGAACTCGGATGCAAATGGGATTTGGCTGCAATTAAGTGACTTACTTCGTGTAGTGACTGTTTGAAATGACAACGGTGCTTGTGACCGTTTCTCACGCTTAACGACCACTGCCGCATCCCCGGGGTCACATGATCCAAATTCCAACCCTCGGCTCGAATTTATGACAGTTGCAGCATCCCGGGATCAGGCGATCCCCTTTTTTTGCAACCTTCCGACAGGCAAAGTCAAGTGGGAAGCCTGATTCATTTAACGACCGGCTTCCTAACTCGATTCACTTAACCACGGTGGCGAGAAAGATCGTCAACCGAAGCAAAATTCACTTCACAGCCGTCCGGCTTAGCAACAGAAAGTTTGGCCTCGGCTGTAAGTCGCTGGGTACGCTTCGCTGGAGATGGGTGGCCAATAAATTCCCTGATGAATAAATAAATTGGTGGAGAGACGGATGAGAGAGAAGAATAAGCGGAGATCCCTTACTCGGCCTTTTCCCTGAATGAGTGGGTCAATGATTAAAAAAAAAAGGCTATTTTTCTAGAGTACTTGCAAAGCAGCTTTCCTTATTTGCTTGTATTTAACCAGCTCTCAAAGTCCAAAATGAGGGAAAACAGACCAGCCCATTGCAGGTAAGTAAAAGTTTTCACGTTAAGGACTATCGGTCTCTTGAGAATTTATCCCAGGAATATGGCCCATCGCTTTTCTGCAACAAACAAGGCACTTTTGAGCCTGCTAGAATTGCTGACACTATAAAAGCAGCTTACTTGTTTGGAGTGGTAGATTAAAAAAAAAAAAGGGTCTGTTTAGCCATCGGATGAGCTTCAAGACACACTGCGCGATTATCTCATCCCCTTTATCTGTGCCTTGCAACTCTCTGCCTTCCAATCTGCTCGGGGCATCAGGTGCCAGACGGGATCTCTGGAAATGCCAGAAGGAAAGGTCTGAAGCATCCAAAGGAAATTGCTTCTTTCAACCCCACCCACCCCCTCTGCCCCCCCCCCTCAATAGGCCTGCTTGCACGTTGCCCACGGTGACATTCCACGATGTGTTGTTTTTTCCCCCCAATATAGTTAATTCCTGTGGTTCCCCCCCCCCAATATAGTTCAGCCTACAGGGATGGGAAGATTTTTTTTCAATTTTTGTTTTGTTAATCGACTAAAAAAGCAGAATCTGGAGAAAACTAAAAGGCAGCTGTAGCATCCCAGCCGGGCCTTCGTTTGAAGTCAACACTGTTGGGTCTCCAAGCAGGCTAAAAGTTCTAAGGGTCCGTAGTTTTTGCAAGATGTGGCTGGCTGGGGTTGCGACGTAAAGACACGTCCATCATTTGAGTGGGTTTTTACAGAAGCTGGCACTAAATTTAGCCTGGAGATAGAAGTCCCCAAATTGGGGGAAAAAATTAGCCCCAAATGCTTCTTTTGGGCCTTGGGGTCCACCAGGAAGAGGAGAACCACGGATATCTCTGAAGCTTTGCAGAGGTGTGGATGGGACATCCTGGCTCCTGTCACTCTTTGGAATTTTATTTTCACTCTCTTCATCCATCAGTCTTCCCCCACTGCTTCTGTGTACACACACACACACACACACACACACACACACACACACACAGAGAGAGAGAGAGAGAGAGAGAGAGAGAGAGAGAGAGAGAGAGAGAGAGAGAAACAGACACATGCAAATCAATCCCTGTTGGTCTCCTTTTGAGCGCTGGAAAATCTGGAGTGGATTTGACCTAGGAGAGACATTCTCCTTTTGATGCTGGGTTGGATTGCCTGGCCTCTAGGTGACCACAAGACATCTCAGCCAAAAAAATGTAGATAGACAAAATATTTCCCAGCTTGGAATTAGAAAACGCAGGAATTTTGCTCCCCGGAGTTTGCATTTTGCTTGCAATAAAATATCCAAAGATGCTCCAATTAGAAAATATTTTGCACCCATGTTCTTTGTCATATCGTTCTTTTGCTCATGGGTTGGAAGTCCAACATTGAGGAATAGCAGAAGAAATGAACGTCAATGAAGGACATACAAATATTTGTTGTTGTTGCTGGGGATTTCTCCACCGTTTTAGGCTTCCAGGATAAATAAATCAATAGTCAATCCTTTTTTTAAAAAAAAAAAAGCTCTCCAATAAGCCTGAACTATTTTCTCCTGAATTAATCTCATTTTAGAATCGCAGGAGACAGCCTTAATGTTTTTAAAGATCCTTAGCTGCCGCTGAGTGTTCTTTATTCCAACATTCTTTTTTATGATTAGCTTATAGTATAAAATACAAAAAATGCAAAAGCAAAGGGGAGGGGAAGGGAAAAAGAGAAGTGTGGAAAAGAGGGGGAAAATTTAAAAAAGGGGTTGATTTCCGACTCCCTCTGTTGCGATAGAATAAGGCATTAACATCCAACCTCAACTTTTTACTTTTCCATAATAGTATAAACTAGCCATTTCTATAACAGCAAATCAATCTAATCAGCAAAACCCCAAATCAAAGTCTCATATTTTTTTCCCCCACCTCAAGCACAAAATCCAGAAGCGGTTTCCAAGTAGGTTGGAAAAGCAAACGCAAAGAAGGGATCTTTTACCATTTGTGCGGGACCTGTGATAAAGCAAATAAATATCGGGGCAGGATTCATATATTAATGGAGAAAATCCTCAAAGCGAATATAAAGATAAATCCAGAAACTTTTCTTCTGGGTTTCATTCCAAAATTCTTGAGAATAATGGAGGTATAGCCCAAAATATATTTCAATGGTCTGTTTAAAAAAAAAAAAGGGGGGGGGGAGGATTTGTCTAAAATGTATTTCAGTATTTATAACCACTTTGGACATCCTGCTGATCTATCTGGACCATGCTATGAAATTAAAAGTTTTTTTAACTTTGCCTACATGGAACGTCTGTCTCTTTTACACTAGAAGTCCTTAACTGAGGCCCCATCGGCATCCAAGGCAGATCAAATCAGAATCAGAATAGAGATGGAAGGGACCCTGGAGGTCTTCTAGTCCAGCCCTTTGCTCAGGCAGAAGACCCTATACCCTTTCAGACAAGTGGCTGTCCAGTCTTTTCTTAAAAGCCTCCAGTGATGGAGCGCCCGCAGTTTCTGGTGGCCAGCTGTTCCACTGGTTGATTGTCCTCACTGTTAGGAAGTTTCTCCTTAATTCCAGGTTGCTTCTCTCCTTGATCAGTTTCCAACCATTGTTTCTCATCCTTCCCTCTGGTGCTTTGCACAATAATTTGACCCCCTCCTCTTCTTTGTGGCAGCCCCTCAAATACTGGAAGACCGCTATCATGTCCCACCCACCCACCCGGTCCTTCTTTTCTCGAGACTCGCCATTCCCAAATCCTGCAGCCGTTCTTCCTACGTTTTTAGTCTCCAGGCCTTTAATCATCCTAAGTTTCTCTTCTTGGTCCAACATTTTCCCGCTCAAGAGATGTCGTGTTGAAAATCTCGCTTTTTCTCTGCTTCTCATTTCCCATTGAAAAAAGCACATTTTTTAAAAACTTAATTAATTTTTTTGGCGGGGAGGGGGGAGGAAATTTGGGATAATGAGTCTACAAGTATGATGTCTCCCTGTCGTGTTGAGCGTAAAGGCTCCCTCCAGTCCAGGTGATCCAGACCAGGTTTTTCATCCGGTCCGGCTGAGTGGACAGTGAGTTTGTCCAGCCTGTTAGAGAGAAAGCAAGGCATGGTTTCAGCATCTCTGACCACACAGGGGTTGGGGTGGTCTTCTGGGCTGGGGATGCAGGGGGGAAAGTGGGCAAGAGAGGCCAGAATCCCGCCTTGAGGTTGCTTTCAGTTGGAGACAGAAGCTGGAGATCTTCTCAGCCTACCATGGATTTGGGCTTGATCCTGCTGATGCTTCCTGCTCTCTGGCTTTGGGGTGAGTGCGCCTCGAAACTGCTGGGGTTACCTATTGAGTGAAATCTGAGCCTGTTTTATATATTTTTTTATCTATTTTTTTTTTGGTGTGGCCGTTTTGAGGACCTCCTTAACTGCTTGCTGAAGTACGGCTGAACCTTAAGCCTAGTGGGTTCTCCGAAACTCTTGGGCACCTGCAGGTTGCAGGCAAAGACGGAGGCTCATCTCAAACCTCTGGAGGTCTGGAGTAAGGAGGGGGTCGGTTCTTGCGGATCATGTGGAAAGGAAGAGTTGGCTGCTGGTGGGGGGGGGATCTTGTGGGAGGGAAAGCATCGGCAGGTGCCTGCCAAGGGCTTCCTTTTGTGCTACAGATGCCTCTGCTGTGTGGTCCACGCATGGTCTCCAAGGATGTAATTTGGAAGGGGAGGAACAAGTTGGATAGGAGAGAACAACTTCTTCTTCTTCTTCTTCTTCTTCTTCTTCTTCTTCTTCTTCTTCTTCTTCTTCTTCTTCTTCTTCTTCTTCTTCTTCTTCTTCTTCTTCTTCTTCTTCTTCTTCTTCTTCTGCCTCCTCCTCCTCCTCCCTTTCCACTATTCCTTCCTCTTCTCCTCTTCACCATTCCTTCCCATTTTCCTCCTCCTTCTCCCAAAATTCCTTCTTCTTCTCCTCCTCCTCCTCCCTTTCCACTCTTCTTCTTCTTCTTCTTCTTCTTCTTCTTCTTCTTCTTCTTCTTCTTCTTCTTCTTCTTCTTCTTCTTCTTCTTCTTCTTCTTCTTCTTCTCTTCCCTTTCCACTATTCCTTCCTCTCCTCCTCTTCACCATTCCTTCCCATTTTCTTCCTCCTCCTCCCCAAATTCCTTCCTCTTCTCCTCCTCTTCCCACTATTCCTTCCTCTTCTCCTTCTCTTCTTCCTCCTCTTCACCATCCCTTCCCCTCCTCCTCCTCCTCCCTTCCCACTATTCCTTCTCTTTCTCTTCTCCATTCTCTTCACCATTCCTTCCCCTCCTCCTCCTCCTCCTCCCCCCTCCCTTTGGGAACCCCCCCTCTTCTCCTGAACCCCCTTCTTTGTCTGACATTCCACCGGTCAAAGGGACTCAGCGGGGCCCGCTTCTGTGCCTCGTATCCATGGCTACTGATCCTGCCTGGGAAACAGGGATGGGGCCTTTTGTGCCACTTAGAATGGACCTGGCACCGTTGGGGGCAATCATTCTTTGGCACAATGGCGGGGGGGGGGGGAGAAATTAACCATTCTGCTTTATCACTGGTGAGCATGCAAGACGGGGGGGGGGGGGGACACACATTCCAAGCAGGTTGCCAGATCTCTCACGAAAGGCTTGTCTCTCTGGCCAAGGGAGGGCCAAAGTTTGCTCCGACTTGACAACTCCAGGATAATGGCGTGATTGTGAGGGCTATTTCCACTTTGGAAGCGGAGCGGGTTGGCGGGACGAAAGCGGCAGTGAGTCAGTTGTTAGTCACCACTTCTAAAGATCAGTCCTAAGCGCTTATCTTTCGCACAGCTATTCTAAGATTGCTGCTTTAGGATCATCCTCCACAGCAAAAATATAATGGCTAAACTAGAAAATCAGCTTCAGCCCACATGATGCGTGTGTGTGTGTGTGTGTGTGTGTGTGTGTGTGTGTGTGTGTGTGGAGGGGGCTGTGCTCAAAAGGGGTCTCCTTAACTGGACGGACCTATTACTTGAGGTTCTGGAGCCCTAACACCTGTTTTAAAACTTAGGAAAAGTCTTTTATTTATTTTATTTTAATTCCATTTATATCCCGCCCTTCTCCGAAGACTCAGGGCGGCTTACAAGCTTAGCAGTAGCCTTCATTCTATGTATATGCCTGCTTATTAGGGCTTTCACACACACCCCAAGCGGCATTATTACAAAGTCAGCTTAATTGCCCCCCAACAATCTGGGTCCTCATTTTACCTACCTCGGAAGGATGGGAGGCTGAGTCAACCTTGAGCCTGGTGGGATGCGAACCTGCACTAATTCTCCCTCTAGGGTTAAAAAAAATCGAATCTAATAATAATAATAATAATAATAATAATAATAATAATAATAATAATAATAATAATAATAATAATAATAAAAAATAATAAAAAATAGAACAGAATAGAATAATAATAGAACAGAATAATAATAGAGTAGAATAACAGAATAGAATAATAATAACAAAACAGAGAGCATTATAAAAATAACAGAAACAAAGGCAGAATATAAGGAAAAATGGCTGGGTGACAGATTAAATAGATGGAAAACCAAAGCTTTGCATGGACAGCATTTGAAAAACATTGAAGGAAAATGTGATAACAACTTGACATGGGCATAGCTTAAGATGGGAACCATCAAGAAAGAAACGGAAGGCTTAATACTGGCTGCTCAAGAACAAGCACTACAAACTAATGCCATGAAAGCGAAGATACAAAAATCTACTGACAATCCAAATTGCCCACTTTGCAATGACAAAGTTGAAACTGTTTTCACATTTAATATGTGAGTGCAGCAAAATCGCGCAAACTGATTACAAAGCTAGACATGACCGAGTTGCTAAACTAATCCACTGGGCGTTGTATAAAAAATACGACTTGCCTGTGTCCGAAAAGTCGTGAGAACATAGGATGGAAAAAGTTGTCGAGAATGAGAGGGTGAAGATCTTGTGGGACTTCCGAATACAGACAGATCGCCATTTGGAACACAACACGCCAGATATCGCAGTCCTAGAGAACCGAAGCGTACAGCTGATTGATATCGCTGTACCTGGAGATGCCAGAGTCGAAGAAAAAGAACTGGAAAAAATTATGAAATACCGCGACCTGGCCATCGAAACTGCGCGATTATGGATGAAACGCGTAACAGTGATACCCATTGTCATCGGGGCACTGGGAACTATGTCCAAAAACTTTGCAAAATACATCAAGAAACTGCAGCTTCCTGCAATAACTTCAGCAGCGCTACAAAAAACTGCGCTACTCGGAACATCTTACATTTTAAGGAGGTACCTGGTTGATACCTAGGATGCTGGCAGCAGCCCGTGTCAACCATTAGCGCCAGTCAATTTGAGTGTTCAGTTGACTGAGTTTCATGTTTTATGAATAAAAGTTTTATAATAATAATAAAATAGAACAGAACAGAATAATAATAAAATAGAATAGAATAATAATAATAATAGAACAGAACAGAATAATAAAATATAGAATAGAAAATATGGAAAGAATAGAATAGAATAGAATAGAATAGAATAGAATAGAATAGAATAGAATAGAATAGAATAGAATAGAATAGAATAGAATAGAATAGAATCTGGAAGGGAGCTTGGAGGTCTTCTAGTCCAGCCCTCTGCTCAAGCAGGAGAAGCTATATCATTTCAGATAAATGACTACCTAGTCTCATCTTAAAAACCTCCAGGGATATAGGGGATTTTTTAAAATATAAATTAGGGCAGTTTATAAAGATTAATGAGTAAACAGAAGCAGATACTGTTTCCCACAACAAGGAAAAGCAGAGATCGTTAAAGTGATTCCTTCATCTAAAGGAGAGAATATATTTAATTTTGTTTCTATTTGGAAATGGCTTCTGGATTTTGTGCTTGCAATGAATTAAAAAAAAAAGAAGCTTTGATTTTGGGTTTTACTGATTAATAGAGCTGTTGAATGGCTAGTGTAAACTGTTGTGTATAAGTAAAAGGTTGAGGTTGTAATGTTATTTATTATCTTCTACTGTGCTAAAAAGAGTTGGATGCTGGTTGCTTTCCCCACCCCCCACCCCTCTACCCCATATGTTCTTTTCTTTCTTTCTCAGTTTTCCATTTCTCTTTGTATTTTATATTTTGATAAACCGATAAAAACGCGGAACGGAAGGTCTGAAAATCTTCTCGCCAGCTGCACCTTTATTATTTTATTGTCCTTATTACAACTTTTATGGTTGCACTTTTTTTTTGCAGGTGTTCTTTTTGTAAACAAATGCGTGTAGCTTCAAAAGAACTCTTAACTTTTCTGGTTGCCCAACGGATTCTTTTATTGTTTAAAACCCGGTTGCCGGGGACGAAGCCTCTGCACCTTGTTTTGTCCCCATAGGTGTAGCAAAGCAGCTTTAGGGCTCTTTTCACACAAACCTGCTCAGCCTGGCGAAGTTTAACTTTGGCTTAGGTATGTGTCCTGACAAGCTTAGTTAGGGTCATGCTGGGTGAACTCAACCTATTTGTGGTTTAGAGAGGACGGATCTGTTTCAGTAACCACCAGGCTAAGTCTGTTGGGCGACGCCAGCCCGAAGTGACTTGAAATAAATGACGTGGGTGGTTGGGTGTCTTCTGGGGCCACCAAACGTCGCCATGGACTTGCTTGCAAGGAGGGGCTTCAGGATGAGACACCTGGGCCAGGATGATGATCAGGAGGAGAAGGAGGAGAAGGAGGGGAGGAGAAAAGGAAGGAATAGTGGAAAGAGAGAAGGAGAAAAGGGAGGAGTGGAAAGTAAGAAGGAGAAGAGTAAGGAATGGTGGAAAGGAAGGAGGAGGAGAAGGAGAAGAAGGAATAGTGAAAAGGGAGGAGGAGGAGGAGGAGGAGGGGAAGGAATGGTGAGGAGGAGGAGGAGAAGGAGAAGATAAAGGAATGATGGAAAGGGAAGAGGAGGAAAGGGGGAAGGTATGGTGAAGAGGAGGAGGAGGAGAAGGAGGAGAGGAAGGAATGGTGGAAAGGGAGAAGGAAAAGAAGGGGAAGAAGGAATGGTGAAAAGGGAGGAAGAGGAGGAGGAGGAGGGGAAGGAATGGTGAGGAGAAGGAGAAGATAAAGGAGTGATGGAAAGGGAGGAGGAGGAAAAGGGGAAGGTATGGTGAAGAGGAAGAGGAGGAGGAGGAGGAGGAGGAGGAGGAGGAGGGGAAGGAATGGTGAGGAGAAGGAGAAGGAGAAGATAAAGGAGTGATGGAAAGGGAGGAGGAGGAAAAGGGGAAGGTATGGTGAAGAGGAAGAGGAGGAGGAGAAGGAGAAGAGGAAGGAATGGTGGAAAGGGAGGAGGAGGAGGAGTAGGAGGAGGAGGAGGAGGAGGAGGAAAACGACTTTGGGGAGACATTCAGAGGAACACACCCCATTCCTCTTCCGGATGATGTTTGAGAAGCAGCAACCAAGAAGTTGGCCCAGTGAAGGCTGAGGTGTAGATGTCTTTGCAAGTCCATCACGAGGAGGAGGACCGCTTGGGAGGTCCTGTGGCCGGCTTTCTCCCACTCTCAGCAGAGAAGGTGGGGGACCCTTAACCTCTTTCACCTGCAGGCTGCGTTCTCACACAGAGCAGCTTTGGTGTGTCTTTCATGGCACAAGGCCAGGGGTGAAGAGATAAGAACACAAATCATGGTGGCTGCAGAGAAACACTTTCGCCCCACTGCCTTTCAAAGCAACCCAAACCTATAATTTGTTTCCAGGCTACCCCCATTGAAATCCTCTTAAGATCAGTTTCAAAATAGGCAATGTTGATGTTTAAATTCAGACTGGGAGGAAAATGCACTTATTCCATTCCATTCCATTGTAATTCTATTCTGTTTCTGTAATCTACTTTATTCTGTAACCTGTTCTGTGTTCGGTATTCTGTGTTGTGTTCTACTCCACTCTACTGCACTCCTATTATTACTATCCCATTCTATTGTATTGTATTGTATTGTATTGTATTGTATTGTATTGTATTGTATTCTATTCTATTCTATTCTATTCTATTCTATTCTATTCTATTCTATTCTATTCTATTCTATTCTATTCTATTCTATTCTGCATTCTATTATATTGTATTGTATTGTATTGTATTGCATTGTATTGTATCTTATCCTATCCTGTTCTATTCTATTCTGCATTGTATTGTATTGTATTGTATTGTATTGTATTGTATTGTATTGTATTGTATTGTATTGTATTCTATTCTATTCTATTCTATTCTATTCTATTCTATTCTATTCTATTCTAATAATTCCTATTTTATTCTATTATTCTATTCTGTTCTGTGCTGTTCTGTCCTATCATATCTATCCTATCCTCTATATTCTTTATTCTGTTCTGTTCTGTTCTGTTCCATTCCGTTCCACTCCATTCCACTCCACTCCATTCCTACCACTATTCCTATCCCATTCCATATTCTGTTCTGTTCTGTTCTGCTCTACTCCACTCTACTCCTATTCCATTCCATTCCATTCTTAATTCAAGCTGGGGTGGATCTGGCTCTTGCCTGCCCTCTTCCCCCCGCCCCCAATCATTCAGACACCTCAACCGTGGCTCAGGCAAGTGTGAGTCCCAATCTTCCTAAGTGGCTGAATTTCCTGTGGAAGTGGGCAGAATATTTTGACTGGATTTAGAATTCAAGCCACAGAGCCAAGATGGCTAACTAGAACACACAAAACCTCCTTCAGCGTTTGATGTGTAGCCGTGTTTGGGAGATCAGAGGAGGCAGGGGGTGGGGGACATGAAGGCCACAGCTGAAGAGTGTTTATAAAGGGAGGGTTCTGATCTAAGGACGAGGACCACAATGAGAAGTGGGAGATCAAAGAGACTGCTGGGCAGTTGCGGCAAGGGGGCCATAAAAGTGCGATAGATTTATGGGTTTAGCAGGGCCTGTTTCTTGAAACCTGAGAACGGGAGCAGTTTCATCTCCAGAGCTGAGAGGAACAGTGGAGGAACGTTCAAATGCACACCTGGTGGATTCTCCATCCGTCCGTCCGTTCCTTCCTGAAGAGAGCTTGACATTTCAGGAACTGCAGATCTGGGCTTGAAAAGTCCGGCACTGGCCAAGACTTGGGGAAAGTTAAGGTTCTCCCTGATTCTGGCCAACCATATCAGGGACAGATCAAGATCAAGGAGAGAGTCAACCTAGGAATAAGGAGAACTTTTCTGACAGAACAATCAACCAATGGGACAGAAGTTACCTTCAGATGTTGTGGGAGCGTCGTCACTGGAAGCTTTCAAGAAAGGACTGGACTTCCATCTGTCAGAAATGGGGTAGGTGGGACTCCTGGGTGGGTTGGACTAGATGACCTACAAGGTCCCTTCCAACTCTGCTCTTCTAAAAAAAATGACAGTTCATTAACTTCTTTCCTTTCCCACTGAAGGCACCATATCACATCCCCATGACACGAAAACTTTATCGTATATGACCCCGATGTCACAAAAAGCCACACCTCCGTGTGAAGGATACCCGATGATGTTTCACCTTCCACCTTCTTGAGCTCTTGGCTTTAGGCTTCCCTCGGTATGAGGCTTGCACTTTTCTTGCTGGCTTACATTGGATGAAGGAACAATCCTGTGGTTTCATTTTGGGCAGGGGTCTTCAAACTCGGCCCAGTAGATAGGTAGGTAGATAGACAGATAGATAGGTAGATAGACAGATAGATAGATAAATAGATACGTAGATGATAGATAGATGGATCGATGGATAGATAGACAGACAGTTGGTAGATAGATAGGTAGACAGGTAGATAGGTAGATGATGGATGGATGGATGGATGGATGGATGGTTAGATAGACATATGATAGATAGACAAGATAGGTAGATAGATAGATAGATAGATAGATAGATAGATAGATAGATAGATAGATAGATAGATAGATATGTAGATGATAGATAGATGGATGGATAGATAGATGATAGATAATAGATAGATGGATAGATAGATAGATAGTTGGTAGATAGGTAGGTAGATAGGTAGACAGGTAGATAGGTAGATGATGGATGGATGGATGGATGGATGGATAGACATATGATAGATAGATAGATATGTAGATGATAGATAGATGGATAGATAGATAGATAGATAGATAGATAGACAGTTGGTAGATAGGTAGGTAGATAGGTAGACAGGTAGATAGGTAGATGAGATGGATGGATGGATGGATGGATGGATAGATAGATAGATAGTTAGACATATGATAGATAGATAGATAGATAGATAGATAGATAGATAGATAGATAGATAGATAGATAACAGAGACAGACAGACAGACAGATGGACAGACTGATGGATGGAGCGAGAGATAATGGATGGATAGATAGATGAGAGAGAGAGAGAGAGAGAGAGAGAGAGAGAGAGAGAGCTCTCTCATCAATGCATCAAACAAAAATTAAATGCAATAGAAAAACAATGCTTTTTAAGCATTGGGAACCTTTAGAGACAAAAGTCTTCAGATAATCCAGCTGGCTAACCAGGAGAGGTGAGAGCAGCAGAGGTCATAGGCCTTCTCATTACCATGGCAACCTAACCCTTCTCATCCCCTTTTTGAGAACTGCCTGTCTGTAGCTTGCTTAGAAGGCCAAGGGGCTTCGACCAGCACAGTGCTAGACAAATCAGCGGGGATCTTAAGGCACGTGAGAAAGTCCAGCTGAAACACCGAGGCAGAGAGATCAGGTGGATGGATACAAAGTCATCTGAAAAGATCATGAAGGCGCAGGGCCCCAGGACTTGATTTTAGACATAGAGAAGAATAACAGAGTTGGAAGGGACCTTGGAGGTCATCTAGTCCAACCCCCTGCTCAGGCAGGAAACCCTACATACCATTTCAGACCAATGGCTGTCCAGTCTCTTCCTAAAAACTTCCAGTGTTGGAGCCTTCATAGCTTCTGGAGGCAGGTTGTCCCACTGGTTAATTGTTCTCATTGTCAGGGAATTTCTCCTTAGTTCTAGGTTGCTTCTCTCCTTGGTTAGTTTCCATTCATTGTTCTGCCCGCAGGTCCTTTGGAGAATACTTTGACTTCCTCTTCTTTGGGGCCACCCCTGAAATATTGGAAGACTGCTATCATGTCACCCCTCATCCTTCTCTTCCAATTTCAGCGACCGTTGTTTGTATGTTTTAGCCTCCAGTCCCCTAATCATCTTTGTTGTTCTTCTCTGCACTCTTTCTAGTGTGTTGTCTGCAAATAATAATAATAATAATAATAATAATAATAATAATAATAATAATAATAATAATAATAGGTTGGAAGGGACCTTGGAGGTCATCTAGTCCAACCCCCTGCTAAGGCAGGAAACCCTATACCATTTCAGACAAAATGGCTGGCCAGTCTCTTCTTAAAAACTTCCAGTGTTGGAGCATTCACAGCTTCTGGAGGCAGGTTGTTCCACTGGTTAGTTGTTCTAACTGTCAGGAAGTTTCTCCTTAGTTCTAGGTTGCTTCTCTCCTTGACTAGTTTCCATCCATTGCTTCTTGTCTTGCTTTCAGGTGCTTTGGAGAATAGCTTGGCTCCCTCTTCTTTGTGGCGGCCATCTTAGCTTATCTTTCCCAAGAATGAAGGAAACAGGAGTATTTAGGTAAGAGCCCTCAGAATATGAGGCAGCCTTCTCCATGGGCTCAAAAACATAGGCTCAAAAACATCTCCACGTGAAACCACAATTGTTAGTTTCGTAGGAGACCTAAGAAGATGCAAAGCCCTCTACCATTTTTAGCAACTGATCTGATTAGACCTGGATTATCATAAGGAAGCTGAGTTTGAGCTAAATGTGGGGGATTACAAATCACATTTTGGGGTGTTGCAAAACGTGCAAAGAAGAGCAACTATGACGATTAAAGGTCACACGAAGAACGGTTGCAGGGTTTGGGAATGGCCAGTCTAGAGAAAAGAAGAACTAGGGGGTGACATGATAAACAGTCTTCCAACATTTGAGGGGCTGCCCCAAAGAAGAGGGGGTCAACTTACTTTCCAAAGCACCAGAAGGCAAGACAAGGAACAACGGATGGAAACTAATCAAGGAGTGAAGCAATCTGGAATTAAGGAGAAATTTCCTAACAGTGAGAATAATTAACCAGTGGAATAGCTTGCCACCAGACGTTGTGGGTGCTCCATCACTGGAGGCTTTTAAGAACACACTGCATAGTCACTTGTCTGATATAGGAGGTTGGACTAGAAGACCTCCAAGGTCCCTTCCAGCTTATTCTGATTCTGAGTCTCAGCTGCTTTCTCCCAAAGATCTGTATGAGGATTCCTTATCCATGTCGGCCTCTCTTCTGGTCCTCAAATGGAGTAAACACCATGTGGAGAATTAAACCATGAGCACCCAAGGATGAAACACCCAATACCAGAAGAGACGGATCTTCTGTTGGTCTCCAATCCTTACTCTGATCTTCAGAAGTGTCCACTTTTCTGGGTTGAGCTCCAGCTTTAACGGAAGACATAAAAATAGGAGGGAGGCTGATAACCCCTCTCCTTGTGATCCCCTCCTGGAATTTTAAGTGCAGATACGGGCTCAGCTTATCTGCAGGCTGTCTAAAGGGATACAAGGAAACAGGTACGGTGTGTGCATGGCTAATGTTATTATGACAGCTAAGGTGCCAATTGCCCAGGATTAGGGTGGAAGGTCAAAACCTCTGAACTGCATCTGGTGCTTGCGTCAAATGAGAGCTCTTTAGCCTGGAGAGGAACTTAGAAGGAGCTAAAATCTTTTTTGAAATATAAATTTTTTGGATTGCTAACAAAGAATTAAAGGGAGACTGATATAGCTATTTCAAACTTATTTGTTCTCATCAGTCAGCCACACCCTTCTGAGATTCGAACCTGGGCTGATTGCACATTAGGCAATTGTTCTAACCCTTAGGCCACAGGCTCTTTCTTGCTTTGTTAGCTGAGAAGCAAGGGAGATATGTGTTAAGTGTTTGTTAAGTATTTAGAATACCTTGCTAGGCCCCAAACACTTAAACAACACAATGTACTGTATTTAATAGTAGGATGTCTTATCTTGTGTTCCCTTTATTTTTTTGAGCAGTGTATGTGTGTGTGTGTGTGTGTGTGTGTGTGTGTGTGTGTTAAATGTCTGCTTTAATTCTTTGTTAGCAATTCAAAAAAATTACATATATATATATATATATATATATATATATATATATATATATATATATATATATATATATGTTAAATGTTTGTTAAGTATTTAGAATGCACTTGCTTAAGTCCCAAACACGGGACAAATCTTATTTCCTGTTTCAGCCTAACCCA
>CM044368.1:7587085-7664585 GCA_024294585.1 Vipera latastei | reverse complement strand
CAACTGGAATACAAAACACAAATTGACCGGGGAAATAAGACACATTCACAGTACCATCACAGGTATACAGTCCATCCTTGGTTGTATAAACAGAAGCATAGAAACCAAAACACATGACGTACCGGCTTTTTAAAGCCTTAGAAAGGCCACACCTGGAATGCAGCATCCAGTTTTGGTCACCACATTACAAAAAAAAAGATGTTGAGACTTTGGAAAAAATTTGGAGAAGAGCAACTAAGATGATCCAAGGCCCGGAGACTAAAACATATGAAGAACAGTTGCAGGAACTGGGTTTGGCTAGTCTAGAGGAAAGAAAGACTAGAGGTGACACGATAGCAGTATTCCAGTATTGGAGGGGCTGCCACAAAGAAGAAGAGGGGGTCAATTTATTCTGCAAAGCATCAGAAGGCAGGACAAGAAACAACAGATGGAAACTAATCAAGGAGAGAAGCAACCTGGAATTCAGGAGAAACCTCCTAACAATGAGGGCAATTAATCAGGGGAACAGCTGGCCACCAGAAGTTCTGGGTGCTTCATCACTGGAGGTCTTTAAAAAGAGACTGGACAGTCACTTGTCTGAAATGGCACAGTTTCTCCTGCTGGAGCAGAGGGCTGGACTAGAAGATGGATGGAAGATGGATGGAAACTAGTCAAGGAGAGAAGCAACCTAGAACTAAGGAGAAACTTCCTGACAGTTAGAACAATTAACCAGTGGAACTGCTTGCCACCAGAGGTGGTGAATGCTCCAACACTGGAGGTTTTTAAGAAGAGACTGGACAGCCATTTGCCTGAAATGGTATAGGGTTTCCTGCCTGAGCAGGGGGTTGGACTAGATGACCTCCAAGGTCCCTTCCAACTTCTTCTTCTTCTTCTTCTTCTTCTTCTTCTTCTTCTTCTTCTTCTTCTTCTTCTTCTTCTTCTTCTTCTTCTTCTTCTTCTTCTTCTTCTTCTTCTTCTTCTTCTTCTTCTTCTTCTTCTTCATCATCATCATCATCATTATTATTATTATTATTATTATTATTATTATTATTATTATCTCCAAAATCCCTTCCAGCTTTATTCCATATTCTATGTTCTGTTCCATTCCATTCTATTTCTTCAGCCATTTTGTCCCTTGCTCTCCTTCGGCTTGGGACAAATTCTCCTCTCCCTCCAAAGCTGCTGTCACCATTCTTGTGAAATCCACTTTGGCAAGATGTGCAATTTTTAGCCTTTAATTTTGATTTGCCACGTATCATGGCCATAATTAGCCGCTGTGCTGTCACGGCGCGGGACCGAGCTCTCCTCTCAACCAAAAGCTATGCAAACACACGTGGGGAATGTTCCTCTAACCTTATCGTTGTTGTTGTTGTTGTTTTTCCTCCTCTCCAGGACAAGCAACTTCGGAACCAGCCAACTTTTGCTCCTCAGCTCCCTGCCAGAATGGAGGGACCTGCAGAGACCTGGAAGGCGGCTACCAATGTTTGTGTGCCTACAGCCCCGTAGCTTACGTGGGAAGAGACTGTGAGTTGCTAGCTGAGCCGTGTGATGGACACCCTTGTCCACCTCAGTGGAACTGCAGTGGGACGCCTGGGTACCTGAATTACACTTGCCACTGTGGATCCGGCTCGGCCGATGTCTCTTGCAGATCCCAAGGGGACGAGTGCGAGACGAATAACCCTTGTCTTCAGCCCGGGTTTGAGTGCGTCAACCTCCAGGATGGGTATGGCTGCCAGTGCCCAAGTGGACACATCTGCCCATCCAGCTCTTCCATTTGCTCAAGTCAACTTTGCAACAATGGCACCTGCCTTGAGAATGGAGGGACATACACCTGCCAGTGTCCACCTGGCCTCACTGGCGCCCACTGCGAGGGGGAGATAGACGAGTGTGCCTCCAACCCCTGTCAGAATGGAGCCATCTGCCTCGACCGAGTCAACGAATACAGTTGCTTTTGCGTGCCGGGATTTCAGGGCTACCATTGCGAAATTGACATCAACGAATGCGCCTCCCAACCTTGTCGACACAACGGCACCTGCCTCAACTGGATAGACCATTACGTCTGCCAGTGTCTGCCTGGCTACACAGGTACTGTGGACCTTTCATCTTTTTTCTTTTCTTTTTTTTAAAGATTCTGGGAGGGGGTGACCTTTGGTGATTCACCAGCCTCCCATCAATAAATATAGCTCTTAATTTGTTGATGACAGAATTGATGTTACCGGTGGTGCAGAATAGCCATGGGGAGGCAAAAGATCCGTGGCGGTGCAGTGGTTAGAATGCAGTATGGCAGGCTAAACTCTGCCAACTGCCAGCGGTTCAATTCTCACCGGCTCAAGGTTGACTCAGCCTTTCATCCTTCCGAGGTCGGGAGGACCCAGATAAGGGGTGTCAAACTGCCGACCTGAGGGGGGCTTGCATCATATGGAGGCTGTGCCCATCCCAGCTCTGGCAATGCAAAAAAAGTTGTGATACATCACGACACCTGTGACCCAAATTGTTGGGGGCAAGATGCTGACTCTATAAACCGCTTCAAGAGAGCTGTAAAGCACTGAAGTGGTATATAAGTCTTAAGTGCTATTGCTATATCTATCTATCTATCTATCTATCTATCTATCTATCTATCTATCTATCTATCTATCATCTATGTATCTATCATCTATCGTCTATCTATCTATCTATCATCTATCATCTACCTATGTATCTATCATCTATCTGTCTGTCTATCTATAATCTATATCTGTCTATCTATCATCTATTATCTATCTATCATCTATCTATTATCTATCATCTACCTATCTATTATCTATCATCTACCTATGTATCTCTCTATCATCTATCTGTCTGTCTGTCTATCTATCATCTGTCTGTCTGTCTATCTATCTATCTATCTATCTATCTATCTATCTATCTATCTATCTATCTATCTATCTATCTATCTGCCATGGTAGCGCAGTGCTTAGAATGCAGTTTTGCAGGTTAATTCTGCCCACTGCCAGCAGTTCGATCCTGACCAGTTCAAGGTTGACTCAGCCTTCCTTCCTTCCGAGGTCGGTAAAATGAGGACCCTGATGGTTGGGGGGGGGAGCAACATGCTGACTCTGTAAACCGCTTAGAGAGGTCTGTAGAGCATTGTGAAGCGGTATATAAGTGCTATTGCTACTGCTATTTACTAGAGAGGAGAAGATAACTCATCCCTTCTCGTCAGCAAATGTTCAGGGCAACAAAACTGCACCAAAAGTTCATGATTATAAGAGAGTTAGGGCAAATATAGTCCAGAAGGCTTTCCGTGGACCTTCAAACCAGCCTTCTGATCTCGCTGCTCGATATTCTTCCTTGCTCTGAAACGGTATTTCTCAACCAGGGCAAGTTTCAGACCTGTGGACTCGCAGAATTCTTAAATCCTTAAACCTGCTAAGTTGAGAAAGAGCGCTCTGCACCGGTTGAGCTTAGAATCGGAATCAGAATAGAGCTGGAAGGGACCGTGAAGGTCTTCTAGTCCAGCCCCCTTGTCAAGCAGGAGATCCCATCCCATTTCAGACAAGTGGCTGTCCAGTCCCTTCTTCAAAGCCTCCTGGGATGAAGCGCTTCAAGAGGCTGGCTGTTCCACTGGTTAATGGTCCTGCGCTGTCAGGAAGTTTCTCCTTAGTTCCAGCTTGCTTCTCTCCTCGATCAGATTCCATCCATCGTGTCCTGCCCTCTGGGGCTTTGGAAAATAAATGGGCCCCCCTCCCCTTTGGGGCAGCCTCCCTTACGATACAGTAAAGATCAAACGGGGGCCGTTGCCAGCGCAAGAACGTTAGTCCAGCCAGTGTCCCTGAGATGCAGGTGTCAGAAAAGGCTGAGTCCAAAAATTGCTCTCTTAGTTGCAACACAAGCTCTTTTCCTGGACCAAGTTGGCACTGACTCACCGGGGGCCTTGCCAGCTCCCTGCTGAAGCAGCAGAAGCCACGGGGGTGGGGGGTGGTTGGTCTCTGGGTGGAATGTGGACCGCAGGGTTTCCTCCTCCACCTGGTACCAGCCGGCACGGAGACACCCTCTGGCCTTGCTCCTCTCTGCGCCTTACATGGCCACGAAGGAATGTGAGCGAGAGACGACGGGCTGAATGAAGGTTAGCAGTTCGGTAGCAGAAGGAGACGAATTGCAACACTGGATTGCCCTTTCGGCTGATTCTTGGCAGAAGAATTTCCTCTGCGTTAAGAACAACAGAAAGGAGGGATCTGGGAAAGAGCGGAAAGGAGAGCAAATACCTTTCTTTCCCTCCTCCTCTGGGAGATTCCAGCGTTCCCTTTGGAAAGCTCCCTCACCTCAGTGAAACCTCCAAGATAGAATAGAATAGAATAGAATAGAATAGAATAGAATAGAATAGAATAGAATAGAATAGAATAGAATAGAATAGAATAGAATAGAATAGAATATATATTAAAGAATAGAATAGAATAGAATAGAATAGATATTAAAGAATAGAATAGAATAGAATAGAATAGAATAGAATAGAATAGAATAGAATAGAATAGAATAGAATAGAATAGAATATATATTAAAGAATAGAATAGAATAGAATAGAATAGATATTAAAGAATAGAATAGAATAGAATAGAATAGAATAGAATAGAATAGAATAGAATAGAATAGAATAGAATAGAATAGAATAGAATAGAATAGAATAGAATATATATTAAAGAATAGAATAGAATAGAATAGAATAGATATTAAAGAATAGAATAGAATAGAATAGAATAGAATAGAATAGAATAGAATAGAATAGAATAGAATAGAATAGAATAGAATATATATTAAAGAATAGAATAGAATAGAATAGAATAGATATTAAAGAATAGAATAGAATAGAATAGAATAGAATAGAATAGAATAGAATAGAATAGAATAGAATAGAATAGAATAGAATAGAATAGAATAGAAGCTGGAAGGGACCTTGGAGGTCTTCTAGTCCAGCCCCTTGCTCAAGCCGGAGAACCTATATCATCTCAGACAAGTGTGTCTAGCCTCTTCTTAAAAACCTCCAGTGATGGAGCGCCCACGGTTTCTGGTGGCCAGCTGTTCCAGTGGTTAATTGTCCTCACTGTTGGGAAGTTTCTGCTTAATTCCAGGTTGCTTCTCTCCTTGATCAGTTTCCAACCGTTGTTTCTCGTCCTTCCCTCTGGTGCTTTGGTGAATAGTTTGACCCCCTCTTCTTTATGGCAGCCCCTCAAATACTGGAACGCTGCTATCATGTCTCCCCTATTTCTTCTTTTCTTTAGACTGGCCAAACCCAAGTCCTGCAGCCGTTCTTCGTATGTTTTCGCCTCCAGGCCTTGGATCATCTTGGTTGCTCTTCTCTGAACTTTTTCCAAACTCTCAACATCTTTTTTGTGATAGGGTGACCAAAATGGGCTGCACTATTCCAGGTGTGGCCTTACTAGGGCTTTATAAGCAAAACTGGTGTGGGGAAGGTATGAGCTTGGCAGCTCCTTAAAGATACTGTAACTTGCCGAGCATCTTATGAAAGGACACTAATAACTGTGGACCAATGAAGAGGCAAACCTGGGGGCGTCCAGAGACAGGCTGTAGCGTCCTCAAGGTTGCTTTGGGGGCTCCAGAGTTAACTGGAAAATAGGGTGCGTAAACTCACAACCGTTCCTTTCCTCTGGGCACTGGGGTGGAGCTCCAGGCAACCTCCCTCCAACCGGTGGTGGGATTCAGCCAGTTCGCACCAGTTCGGCAGAACCGGGAGCTAATTTTTTTGTTGCCCAAGCCCAGAATGGACTTCCGGAAGCGGCATCCACGCAGAGAACCGGTTGTACATCTACAGTATTTGAATCCCACCACTGCCTCCAAACTGGGATTCAGCTCTTAGCCTTTTCCCCCCAGAAGGACCGAGTCCCTTTTAGCGAGAGGTGGGCAGGCGTTTGCTTAAGGCTGGACAACAGCTCAGCCAGATTAAGGGGCCCACATTCCTGGTGGATTAGTCTGGCCGGGACTGCTGTGAAGCAGACCTCAGCCAGAAAATTGGAATTAAGTGGATTTGCAGGTAGCAGCCCAGGGATATATTCTCTGAAGTCAGCAAATTGCGAAAAAGAGCATGGGGGCCGCTTAGATTTCCTTTAGGGGTCTCTTTGTGGACCTGCTGGAAACCTGCAAATAGGCGGAGGATAAATAATTCTAACCGTTAGTGAGAGACCTCCTTTTTTTGAACCTGGGGGTTAAAAATAGGCTAATTTGGGGCATTTCCCACCCTCACAGCCTCAGTTTCCCATGGAAATAATAGTCTCTCTCTCTCTCTCTCTCTGTTTGCCCTCTCTCTTTTCTTTCTCTTTCTTTTTCTCCCTCCTTCTCTCTCTCTCTTTTCTTTCTCCTTTTTCTTTTCTCTTTCTCCCTCCTTCTCTTTCTCCCTCCTACTCATTCTTTCTCTTTCCCCCTCCTTTTCTCTCTCTCTCTTCCCTCCTCTCTCTCTTTTCTCTCTCTCTCCTCTCCTTCTCTGTCTCTCTCTCTTTCTCCCTCCCCCCCTCTCGATTATTTAAAGCAGCGTTTCTCCACTTCAACATCTTTCAGAGAAGTGGACTTCAACTCCCAGAATTCCCAGCCAGCATGGGAATTCTGGGAGTTGATATCCACTCCACGTAAAGTCGTTCAGGCTGAGAAGCCCTGATTTAGAGATGGAAGGGCCCACCGTGCAGCCTTTAGAAAGGTATAGTATATATAAACGAATCCGTCCCTTCTCTTTTTTGTCACAAAGGTGTGAACTGTGATGTGGAGGTCAACGAGTGTGAGTCGAGTCCCTGTTGGCATGGTGGCACCTGTTCTGACCATATTGGGTTCTTCACCTGCTCCTGCCTGCCGGGCTACGAAGGAACCCAGTGCGAAGTGGATATTGATGAATGCCACAGCCAACCTTGTCTGAATGGAGCTATCTGCCAGGACCTGGTCAACGGGTAAGAGCCTCAATCCTGAGGACAAACTCAATGGCTTCTTGTGCTGCCCCACTGCGCCCCCCTCCCCACACGTATGGCAAGAATTCTACAGGTGTTTATTCAACCTCCCTCAAACAGGTGCTCGGAAAGCTCCCCGTTGCGCAGGTCCGGATTCCAAGCTCAGTAGAGCAAGGGTAACTGCATCCAACGGGCATACACAAAGTCCAGGAGTCAAACAGGCCAGGATCCACGGCACAAGCACACAAGGCTGGGCACATTGCTACAGCAACACTCAAGTCCTCAGGCTGGGGTTAAGTGGACAATGCCGGTGCATCCCTTCATGAGAAGCAAGGCTGCCTCCTCGTGAATAGTCTAGCTGACCTGCATTATGCCTGCCTCCTCTCTACTCTAGAGGTGTGGACTCTATCTCCTCCTCATCGCTAACAGGTGGCAGCTGCTCCTGGTCCTAGCCTGGAGCCTCCTGGCCAAGTTGCTGCAGCTGCAGCTTGCCTCCCTCAGTCTCACCCTATTGCTCCCACCCAGCTGAGGCTCCTCCATCAGGCAAGCATTCTCTGAGCCCCAGTCCTGACCTCCACACTTTCCTCCGCAGACTCAAACTAACCCTCCTCCTCTGAACTTGCATCTAGAGAGGAGTCGGGTGTGTGTGTGTGTGGTGGATCCATGACACTTCTAGGAGTTGACCACCTCATTCTGGCACTCTGATTGAGCAAGGGAGACACATCTCAAAACTGTTGCATGCTGCAAGGCTTCTATTCAAGGTGTCAATGCTGCTAACATCAAATGTTCTTGCCTGACAAGAGATGAAGCAGCAGCTATTTCATATGTTAAACGTGTATTGCTTTAAGAGATTGAGTTTAAGGCTGGGAGGAGGAAGGTTGTGCCTCAAGGCCATACGACATCAAAAGAAGATAAGAACTTGGCGGGTTGTCTAAGGGAAGGGAACTGATTCTTTAAATTAATTGGAGAATATGATTAATGACAAAATTAGAAAGGTGGAGAATTGTGTTTTAATATATTGCGCAAGAGGGAGGAGATTTCAGATTCCAGCTACCTTTGAGCAAACATTTGCCGGTGTATTAGGCTGAATAAAGGACTTTTAAGGTAAACAATGCCTCAGAGTCACTTGAAAAGCCCACACGTCAGAAACTTGACACAAGGTTTTAACTGACCATCTTTTCAGTCCGCACTAGGTTGTCTTTCTACACATTTAATAATAATAAGCTGGAAGGGGCCTTGGAGATCATCTAGTCCAACCCCCCTGCTCAGGCAGGAAACCCTATACCATTTCAGGCAAACGGCTGTCCAGTCTCTTCTTAAAAACCTCCAGTGTTGGAGCATTCACCCCTTCTGGAGTCAGGTCGTTCCACTGGTTAATTGTTCTCACTGTCAGGAAGTTTCTCCTTAGTTCCAGGTTGCTTCTCTCCTTAATGAGTTTCCATCCGTTGCTTCTTGTCCTGCCTTCAGGGGCTTTGGAGAAGAGCTTGACTCCCTCTTCTTTGTGGCAGCCCCTGAGATATTGGAACACTGCTATCATGTCACCCCTAGTCCTTCTCTTTATTAAACTAGACATACCCAATTCCAGCAACCGTTCCCGATATGTTTTAGACCTTTCCCCCCCCCACAATGATTTATTTAGTTTGGTGGTATTTTCTCCAGTCTTTGGGATTCTTCTCTTTCGACAAACCTTTAAGAAGAGAGACTCCTATTAGCGCAGAGGGTGTGACTGATGGTGCAGCGCATACCCTGTCAATAGGACTAGGCTGTTTTAATGCTCCTGCCACACCTTGGAGGAACTGTGGGGAACACAGCTGAGGAACAGTCAAGATTTATTTATTTATTTTTTATTATTTTAATCCCATTTATATCCCGCCCTTCTCCGAAGACTCAGGGCGGCTTACAATTTAAGCACAAACCAATGTGCTTAGCAATAGCCTTCGTTCTATGTATATGCCTGCTTATTAGGGCTTTCGCTCCCCCCCCAAGCGGCATTATTACAAAGTCAGCTTAATTGCCCCCAACAATCTGGGTCCTCATTTTACCTACCTCGGAAGGATGGAAGGCTGAGTCAACCTTGAGCCTGGTGGGACTTGAACCTGCACTAATTGCAGGCAGCTTGAGTTACTTAAGGAGGCATTAGCCCACTGCTCCACCAAGGCATTGAGAATAAAACACAGGGATGAAATTGATGCACAGCATCATAAGGCATTGACCACCCGCTACGGAACAAAAGAGGATGTGCTTAATCAGTCACTCCCACAATTTTTCCCCCTCTTCTTCCTCCTTAGCTACCAATGCGACTGTCACAACACTGGCTTTGAAGGACAACATTGTGAGTTGGACATCTTGGAGTGTGCTTCACAACCTTGCCAGAATGGGGCCCCTTGCTTGGAAGGAGCTGGGTTTTACAACTGTTCTTGCTGGCCAGGTAAGCAAAAAATAAAATAAAATCCTTGTTTTTCAGACTCCAGAATGGGGAGGTGGAGGAGAAGGAGAAGGCATGTAGAGCTGTGTTTTTAAAACTTGGCTGCCGCTGGGTGGGTGTGGGGGGGGGAGGCTTGTGGGTCCCCCCCATCCTATTTCTTAAAGAAGACATTGATGGGTTCCACTGCAAAGAGCTTCTGGATTCCACTGCAAGGTCCTTGGTGCTCTCCGAGCTTGGTGGTTTCCTTGCAGATGTTTCATTGCCCTAACTCCAAGAAGAACCTGGTTGAATTGAGGGATGACACCTTGCCTCCACTCCAGAGTTCCTAGTTTGGCTCACGTTCTGTCCCTTGACTCTCCGACATCAGGGTACGTGGGAACACACTGCGAAGAAGACCTCAACGAGTGTTCAGCACACCCGTGTCTCAACGGCGGAGAATGCCTCGAAAGGTCCAATCAGAGCTACTACGGGAGACACGCGGATTTCCCCGAGCGGTTTAGCTCCCGAGCAGCTGCTGGTTACATCTGCAGTTGTCATCCCGGCTTTGAGGGTGTGTTCTTTTCCCTTGTCTTGGGGGATCCCGTGGGATCTATTCCGTGGATCCGGAATTAGCTGACAGATCAAGCAATCAGCCCCTGCCCCTCCCTTATTGCTTCAGCAAGGCTTCTCACGCAGATAGACCCTGCTTTTGAGATCTTTACAGACGTCGAACTGAATTTCCATTCTCGGCCCGCCTGTCTTTCTTCCATGGGATCATTTTGGATGGTTTAAGTAAGCCTTTAAGGGCTGCAGAAGAACAGAACGGGCTTTTCAGCGTGCGTGTGCGCGTGTGTGCCTCTGTGGTTCGAGTTCATCAATTTAAGCCCGCTCATTGAATCAAGTTAGAGATCGATCTCCCACCCCCCAACCCCCGCAAAAAAAATCAATGAGGAACACAGGTTGTGAGCGTGCCTTGTTTTGCAATCTCTTTGAAGGAGAAACGTGTTCCGTCAACACCAATGAATGCGAATCTCAGCCGTGCCAAAACGGAGGAAGCTGCCTGGACTTGGTGAACAGCTACCAGTGCGACTGCTCACCTGGATATACAGGTAAATGGGGAGGGGGCAGCGAAGAATGAGATTGAAGAATGGGAGGGAATCTAAGCACGGGAAAGAGAAATGTCTCGTGGTGTCTTTACGCGACCAAAAGGCTTAACTCGTACTGCTTTTTCCCCCCACTAACCTAATTTAAGTTTCTAGCTGGGTGAATTCTGCACTGATTTCATATCAAAGTCAGACTGCCGGAAGCTTTCAAGCTTCGACGTGGGATGCTTCGTGCGGTGATATTTGGCCCAAGCGATGCTTGCCGCGTCCTGTCGGGATTTATGCTTCGGTTTGGGACGAATCTTACAATGTGCTTTCTCTAATCTCACTCACGCGGGAAGAACTTCACTGTTTTTGCTAGATTTTACAGGACTCTCTTTATAGAGATTGATGGAAGAGAATATTTGTAGCTCAGGGCTGAATTGTGCAGTCCTTGGGGCACACGGACCTTGGCTGTTTTCTTGCAGACGTTTCATGACCCAACTAGGGAACATCATCAGTGCTAGAAAGGAGACGGGTTTGTGGAGAGGAAGAGGAGGAGGAGGAGGATTGAGGGGTCTTTGGTGCTCTCTGAGCTTGGCTGTTTTCTTGAAGACGTTTCATGTCCCAACTAGGTAACTTCATCAGTGCTAGAAGGGGGGGGAGGGAGGAGGAAGAGGACTGTGGGGTCCTTGATGCTCTCTGAGATTGGTTTTCTTGCAGACGTTTCATGACCTAACTAGGTAACTTCATCAGTGCTAGAAGGGAGGAGGAGGAGGAGGAGGAGGAGGACGACGATGACTGTGGGGTCCTTGGTGCTCTCTGAGCTTGGTTTTCTTGCAGACGTTTCATGACCCAACTAAGTAACTTCATCAGTGCTAGAAGGGAGGAGGAGGAGGAGGAGGAGGAGGACGATGACTGTGGGGTCCTTGGTCCTCTCTGAGCTTGGTTTTCTTGCAGACGTTTCATGACCCAACTAAGTAACTTCATCAGTGCTAGAAGGGAGGAGGAGGAGGAGGAGGAGGACGATGACTGTGGGGTCCTTGATGCTCTCTGAGATTGGTTTTCTTGCAGACGTTTCATGACCCAACTAGGTAACTTCATCAGTGCTAGAAGGGGGGAGGAGGAGGAGGAGGAGGAAGAGGAAGGGGGGAGGAGGAGGAGGAGAACTGTGGGGTCCTTGGTGCTCTCTGAGCCTGTTTTTTTTTTTTTTTTGTAGATGCTTCGCTACCCAACTAGATAACATCTTTTGTGTTAACACTGATGATATTACCTAGTTGGGCAACGAAACATCTGCAAGAAAACCACCAAGCTCGGAGAGCACCAAGGACCTTGCAGTGATCAGTTGGAATGCATTTTAAAATTGGGATTTGAGCCAAAGCCAAGAGGAAGTGCAAGACGTGCTCCACTAACACGTCTTATCCATCTGTGTTTCCCCAAAATGAACGGGAGAGAGACCTTACCTGGCTTAGCTGGAAGGCACAGACGGAGCAGCTTGCTTCTGAGTTCATTTGCAATGTGCCATCCCGGTGGGACCAGACAGGTCTGAAGCACTGACTTCTTGGGAATACTGTTTCTAAAATATCATGGGGCTGCCATCTTGTGGAAAGGAAGAGAAATCTGAAATCTTGAGAGAACCTGGAGGTGAACTTTCCAAAATACAGAGGACTTCAGCTGGAATTGAGTATGTCTGGTTTAATGAAGAGAAGGACCAGAGGGGACATGATAGCAGTCTTCCGATATCTCAGGGGCTGCCCCAAAGAAGAGGGAGTCAAGCTATTCTCCAAAGCGTACGAAGGCAGGACAAGAAGCGATGGATGGAAAATAATCAAGGACAGAACCAACCTAGAATTAAGGAGGAATTTCTTGACAGTTAGAACAATTAACCAGTGGAACTACCTGCCTCCAGAAGCTGTGAATGCTCCAACACTGGAAGTTTTGAAGAAGAGACTGGACACCCATTTGCCGTCGCCCCAGTTCCAGGCCTTCAGCTGGGTTTGATAAAACCTTTTTGCTTTAGGCCTTCACCGCCGTGTGCAAAAAAAAAAAAAAAGGTTCAATCAATCAATTTCAACTTCTCAGGGAAAAAAAAAGATCTCGCAAAGTTGGAGTTGATTGATTGAACTTTTTAGTCCCACCCAGTCTGCCATTACCACCGCAGCCATGCCCACCCAATGAGCCACGCCCACCCAGCCCCCCCCCCGATACATAAGTGGGTTTTGGGTTGCAGTTTGGGCACTCGGTCTCTAAAAGGTTCGCCATCACTGGTATAGGGTTTCCTGCCTGAGCAGGGGGTTGGACTAGATGACCTCCAAGGTCCCTTCCAACTTCTTCTTCTTCTTCTTCTTCTTCTTCTTCTTCTTCTTCTTCTTCTTCTTCTTCTTCTTCTTCTTCTTCTTCTTCTTCTTCTTCTTCTTCTTCTTCTTCTTCTTCTTCATCATCATCATCATATTATTATTATTATTATTATTATTATTATTATTATTATTATTATTATTATTATTATTATTATTATTATTATTATTATTATTATTATTATTATTATTATTATTATTATTATTACTACTACTACTACTATTATTATTCCTGCTCTGCTACGGTCCTACTCAGTTTCGCTCATACGCAAAACCGATGAGATGAAATCCACTGTCCAGCTGGGATACTGCAGAACGCTCTTTCTGCTTCCATTTCAGCCTGTCCTCGTTTAGGAAGAGAGGATAGGGACTCCTCGTTTAGTGACCAGCAGTTCCGTCATTGAGTGAAACAGTCATTCATTGAAACGGTGACTAGTCTTAGGATCCGACTTCAGCTTTCCTTTGCTTTGCAGCCCTAAAAAGGTTGTCAAGGCAAGCATTAGCTGCAAAGTTGCTTCCTCCTCGCGGTTGTAACAGCGAATGGTTGCTAAACGAGGACTGCCTATATTAGTGGATGCTCCTGTCAGCAGTATCTTTTGGGGATTGCCACGGGTGGGTGGGTGGCTGGGTGGCTGGGGGGAAGAGATAGACTTGATTGTTTCTACATTCAGTTAATTCTGGACGTTCATCAAGGAAGTGAAGAAAGCAACCTTGGCAATTCTCGTACCCACTGGGGGATTCTGGGAGTTGAAGTCCACAAAGTTGCCAAGGTTGACTAACCCTGGTTTAGAGAATCTGGGCCAATCCTTGATGACTTTAACTCTTCTGATGGGAAAGGATGGTTCTGGTGCAACACTTGTGTCCTTCTAAGAGGAATCAATCAATCAATCAATCAATCAATCAATCAATCAATCAATCAATCAGAAGAGAGCTAGAAGGGACCTTGGAGGTCTTCTAGTCCAGCCCCTGCTCAAGCAGGAGACCCTATACCATTTCAGACAAGTGATTGTCCAATCTCTTCTTAAAAACTTCTAGTGTTGGAACATTCACCACCTCTGGAGGCAGGTTGTTCCACTGGTTGATTGTCCTCACTGTTAGGAAGTTTCTCCTTAATTCCAGGTTGCTTCTCTCCTTGGTTATGTTTGATGCTTCTTGTTCTGCCCTCTGGTGCTTTGGAAAATAAATTGACACCCCCCCCCTCTCCTCTTTGTGGCAGCCCCTCAAACACTGGAATACCGCTATCACGTCTCCCCTAGTCCTTCTCTTCTCTAGACTGGCCATTCCCAAATCCCGCAGCCGTTCCTCCTATGTTTTAGTCTCCAGGCCTTGGATCATCTTAGAGGCTCTTCTCTGCCCTTTCTCCAAGGTCTCAACACCAACAGGAAGGGCCACGGTAGAGTCCAGTTTGATAGTGTGAAGTCAAACACCGACTGACTGAGTTGGTTCTGCTAAGGATAGTAGTCTTCCCAGCTTCAGGAGGTCCGCTCACTACGGCGCTGCTGAAATGGGCCTCTGGGCTCCTCTCCCATTGCCAGCAATAAGAGGGAAGGGAGGGTGCCCAGAACCAGCGGGCTCTCTCTTGCGTAGGACCATCTTCCACTCCCCTTGCAGGGGAGGCGGTAGGCAAACAACTTGTCAGCTGGGATAGAAGCCAGCTGGGAAGATTTTGAGCTGAGAGGGATTAGATCGCTCAGCGGCTACAGCCCGGTTTCGGCGCTTGGCTTCCTCTCCGAAGAGGCCCGTTGTGTGCCTGGCACCCGGGAGGGAAACAAGCCATGTTCCGGGTCCAATCCAGCTCAGTCTGAGCCCTTCCCCATTGCGTTTCCTCTTGGGACCACTACCTATGCCGGCAGGGGAACGGCCATGAACCCTTTGCTGCTGGCTGGAATCATCCTGGGCGGATTTTGTCGTCTGTTGGCAGGTAACAAGCGACGTCCTTAGCAACCCGGGCTCTTTCTTGTGTGGTTGTGGGTCTGTGGATTCCTGTGTGTGAGTCTTCTGTACGGATCGGCGGGCAATGCTTCTTGTTTTGGGAAGGTTTTCTGCAGGGCTTTTTTTCCTCATCGAACGCTCAGAACGGAGTTCCGGCACCTTTTTTGGATGGAACCTTGTAGGGTAGGCAAGGCGGGTTGTATGACATGTGTGAGTTCCGGCACCTTTTTCTTTTACAAAAATGCACTGGTTTTCTGTAAGGGGGGGAGGGAATGTCTCTGCTAACTCTTGGAGGGCAGAGCTGTTCAGCTTCACACTGAAATGAACTTTGATTTTCTTCATACCAGGCTGTTGTGGCCGGTCCTTTGGCAGAAAACTCCAGACTGTGAAAATTGTGTGTCTCTTGTGGAGGGGGATGATATACCCATTAGGTCCTAAAGAAGCAAGATTTATCTTCAGTTAAGGTGTCCAAGCAAGAAGGTGCAAGAAGCATGGAAGAGGGCATAGATCAGAATCAGAACAGAGCGGGAAGGGACCTTGGAGGTCTTCTAGTCCAGCCCCCTGCTCAAGCAGGAGATCCTATACCATTTCAGACAAGTGGCTGTCCAGTCTCTTCTTAAAAAGCTCCGGTGATGAAGCACCCACAATGTCTGAACGTTGTGAAGGTCATCACCACAATGATAGGCAGAATTTCTCCCCCAGACACACACATACACACATAAACATAGATGGATGGATGGACAGACAGACAGACTGAAGATCGATGGTAGATACAGTGGATGGATAGAATGGAGAGAGAGAGAGAGATGAGAAAGAGAGATGATAGGGATAGATAGACAGACATAGATATAGGTGGATAGATAGATAGATAGATAGATAGATAGATAGATAGATAGATAGATAGATAGATAGACAGACAGACAGACAGTTGGTAGATAGATAGATAGACAGACAGACATAGATATAGGTGGATAGATAGATAGATAGATAGATAGATAGATAGATAGATAGATAGATACAGTAGATAGATAGATAGACAGAAAGAGAGATATGAGAGAGAAAGATATGAGAGAGAGAGAGAGAGAGATACAGTAGATAGACAGAAAGATAGATATGAGAGATAAATAGAGGGATATGATAGATAGATAGATAGATAGATAGATAGATAGATAGATAGATAGATAGATAGATAGACAGACAGACAGACAGACAGACAGTTGGTAGATAGATAGACAAACATACATAGATATAGGTGGATAGATAGATAGATAGATAGATAGATAGATAGATAGATAGACAGACAGATAGAAAGACAGACAGACAGACAGACAGACAGACAGTTGGTAGATAGATAGATAGATAGACAGACAGACATAGATATAGGTGGATAGACAGACAGACAGACAAATGATCTGTGTGCCCCACTAATGGTCCTTTTCTTCAAAAGAAGATTGATAACCTTGAAAATAAGAACAAGGAGAATGTCTCACTAGGATGTTTAGTAAAGAGGGGAAACTTTTATGGAGAATGTTTGAGATGTTAAAATGTGCAAAGATGTGTAGAAGGGTAATTATCCCTGTGAGCAATGAATGATTGCTAAAAAGATACAAAAAATGCCTGTACGTTGTGTGACAGTGAGGTTGGGTAATCAGGATAAACTTACAGGACGTGGAGAATGAAGGCCACCCACCCGGATGAAGGTGGACTGAATAGAAAAATCGATTGACCATAGCGTGACCCATAGCGTGAAGCACGTTAGGTTTGGTAGTCACTGAAGGAGAACGAATAAGGATTGGTTCCTCAAATAAATATACAAAAAGAAAAAAAGAAAAGAGGGAATTTGGCAAAGAGGGGAGCAGAACTCGTGAGAGAAAGGTATCAAAAGATAACAAGGCAGGATGAACGTAGGAGAAGCTGAGATGGTTGGCCAGGATAAAAAAAATAGAAGCACGGAGTAATACGTGAACTGCCTTGGGATAAACTAGCTTTAGCTATGTTTGTTTTCCTTTCCTTTGCCTTATCTCCGTCCTTACTTCTTTGCTCCGCTCCACCTCAAGTGCTTCTCCCCAAAGAGAGCAGGGAGGGGGCGCATGCTGATAGATCAAGATCTTCTGTCTCTGCTTGAAGGGAAGGAATTTCCAGCATAGAGACGGACGCATGTGTTGGTTTAAAACAGAGCCGAGAGAGTCTTCCTCCTAGAAACTTGCAGTTTTCCTTCAATGAAGCTGTTCTGCTCTGGGTGGCGGTTCCTGGATCCTAACATCCAACAAGCGCCTTTTTTTTTTTTTTAGCTGCGGGGATTTTTGTGTTCCCCCACAGGGCAAAGGGAGCAGCCCTTGAAAGCCCAAGGCCATTCCGGAGTTAGCAGCAGAAACAGGCTGAACGATGGTGTTCTTAAGCTGGCCTCCTCTTCAAAAGGGAACAACATCCTTACTCCCTTTCCTCCGAAGGACTTTCTGCCCCCACCCCCCACCCCTCCAAGTCTCCTTCCTTCCTCCCACAAACCTGGATTGTAAAATATTTCCTGGCACATTCCAGCCTATTTTATTCTTGCGGACAGAAAAATGCCTCCAGCAGACTCTTATTTCTGCAAAAGGGGGATGGATGCTCTTCTTTGGATTCTTTGCTGAAGCAAAGAAATATTTTGGTGGAAGAGAAGTCTTTAAAGCCCTCAAAGGAAGAATCCAAGGAATGAAAGCCCTGTAATTGTGTCCCAAAGGTGCTTCTTTCACAAGGCAACTGGGGGCTGGACTAGAAGACCTCCAAGGTCCCTTCCAGCTCTATTCTATTCTATTCTATTCTATTCTATTCTATTCTATTCTATTCTATTCTATTCTATTCTATTCTATTCTATTCTATTCTATTCTATTCTACTCTACTCTACTCTACTCTACTCTATTCTATTCTGTTCCATACCAAATTCCATATTCCATATTCCATATTCCATATTCCATATTCCATATTCCATTCCATTTTCTATTCTATTCTATTCTATTCTATTCTATTCTATTCTATTCTATTCTATTCTATTCTATTCTATTCTATTCTATTCTATTCTATTCTATTCTATTCTATTCTATTCTATTCCATATTCTGTTCTATTCTATTCTATTCTATTCTATTCTATTCTATTCTATTCTATTCTATTCTATTCTATTCCATATTCTGTTCTATTCCATATTCTATTCTATTCTATTCTATTCTATTCTATTCTATTCTATTCTATTCTATTCTATTCTATTCTATTCTATTCTATTCTATTCTATTCTGTTCTGTTCCATACCAAATTCCATATTCCATATTCCATATTCCATATTCCATATTCCATATTCCATTCTCTATTCTATTCTATTCTATTCTATTCTATTCTATTCTATTCTATTCTATTCTATTCTGTTCTGTTCTGTTCTGTTCTGTTCCATACCAAATTCCATATTCCATATTCCATATTCCATATTCCATTCTCTATTCTATTCTATTCTATTCTATTCTATTCTATTCTATTCTATTCTATTCTATTCTATTCTATTCTCCATTCCATTCTATTCTTTCTGGGGGTGGGTTTGTAGACATTTCGCTTCTCATCCAAGAAGCTTCTTCACCTCTGAATGAGAAACGAAACATCTTCAAAAAAACCAAAACCAAACAAACCCAGAAAGTCCATTTGCCTCGTGAAAAAAAGCAACTTTGGGACAACCATGACCTGGATGACCGAGACTCTCCATAGACATTTAGCGATGCCCCTGTAATCGTGTGTTGCGCCTCAATTGTTCCCTCACAAAGTTTGGCACATTCCCAAACTCAAAGGACCATGCTTGGAAAAAGGTCCTTTTTTAAGGTAATCCCTTCTTGGTTGCCCATGTTTTGTGGCCTTGCGCCCATCTTTGCTGGTTGTGTGAAACGTGAGGGGAATTGACGCTGGTCCCAAGAGAGCATGGGATGGATCGCTATCAGGTTCCAAAAGGTCAGCCTTGTTGAGTTGGCTAAGGAGCACCGCTTCAGCAATATCGCCTCTGCCCAAATGGAGGGTTTTCTCCCTTCTGCGGCTTCGTGGCTTAATGCTGGCCTGTTGCATTGAGTAGAAAGCTCCTTCTCAACAACAACAACAAAAACATCCACGGCTCAATTGGCCAAACTGGAAGGAGGAACGAGCGGCAATTCCGTAGCCCCTTAGCTACTCTTCCATGACATGAGTTGGCTTCCTTGTGTAGGGCAGTTGCGAAGAGACTTGATCAGGGCAGACGTGGTGCGAGCCGTTGCGGCAACAGGTTTCCTGCACCACGGCAAACAAAGAAAGGAGGAATCAAAACATGGCTTCCCAGGGGAAATTAGCCACCAGCAAGGGACCCCGAGAGGGCTGTGGGGATTAATTTGACGTTGGGTAGAAGTGCAGGACTCAGAGGGGACCCCACCGTTGCCCCAATTTAAGCAGCGGCAGCTTCGGAGGATGTTATTTTGGAAGGAGAATTATTAGCACCAGGAACGTCATTTCTTCTTCTGAAAGGAGGTCCGCCGGGAACGGGAGGAGATGCTTCTAGTTTGCCTCCTCCAATTTTACCTGCCCTGCCAGGTAAAACCTAACTAGGTGAGCTAATTCTACTGTACCGTAAAGCTACATTTCAGAATCTTGCAAGAATGACAACACAAATCTCTCGGCATCCTTTTTTTTTACAGCTTGAGAAGTTAGGGAGGGTCCTTCTGAGTGTCTTTCTCCTCCCATTACGAAGTTGGAGGACGGGGCTATGCTTCCTCTTATCTGTCCATTCCCCAAGCAGCATCTTTTCCCCTCCTGCCCCCAAGGTCATTCACACATTCCATTGCACCAAACTCTCACTTTATTCCACTTGGGACCGAGATTCGGGGGTGGGGTGGGGGGCTGGGAGGAGCTGCTAGCTGGAGACAAGAACTCTTCTCTAGCTGTTCCTGCTTTGCATTGCCATGGATTTATCGAGGCAATTCCCCGGCGTTCCTCAACCTTAACAACTTCAAGAAGATTGAGTGGATTTCAGCATGCTGGCAGGAGGACTCTGGGAGTTGAAGTCCATGCCTCTTGAAAGTTGGCGAGGCTGAGAAAGATTGCACTTATCTTATCCACCTTGAACTGGCTAGTTAGAAACTACCTCTGTGTAAGGGAGAGGAAATCTTGCAAATTCTGTTTGGTTGTGCTCCAATTCCTTCTTGCTGGGCAAGTGTAAGGCTATTAAGATACAACAATCCAGAACTTTGTTTATCTGGCCAGCATTCTTGGGGATTAGTGGGAATGTGTGTGAGGAGCTGGAAGAGGCCAGAGGCTGCTTAATCGGCGCTACGGACTCTTAACCAGCAGTGGGATTCAGCCGGTTCGTGCCAGTTCGGCAGAACCAGTAGCTAATTTTTTTGTTGCCCAGGCCCAGAATGGACTTCCGGAAGTGGCCTCCACACAGAGAACCGGTTGTTCACCTGTTTGAATCCCACCCCTGTGCTTAACAGTCCTCAAATACTTAAGGATCCCCACCTCTGTTTAGCCTGAGGTATTTGTAGCCTTCCAGGACTAAGTGAAATTCATCTGAATGGTTGTGTAGAGAAATACTTCGTTGTGTATAGCGGTGCAAACTCAGAAGCTCATTCCCCTCTTCCCTTGCCTGCCCCTTTTCTCTGTGCCAGGGACCGAGTGTGCCAATGAGATAGACGAATGCCAAGACCTGCCTTGTGAAAATGGAGGGATCTGCGAAGACAGCATGGCCGACTACATCTGCCATTGCACCCGCAACCCAGATGGCACAGCCTGGGGTGGGAAGAACTGCTCTGTAGAGCTCACCGGCTGTGAGACTCACAACTGCCAAAATGGGGCTTTGTGCGTCCCCACCTTCCAATCGGAGGTCCATGGCTATCTGTGCCAGTGTCCTCCTGGATTTTATGGGCCCACCTGCTCCACGCCAACCACCTTCTCACTCACAGACAATGGCTACCTCTTAATCAACGCCTCCGCAGATGGTAAGAACACAAGTGGTCATGGAGCCAGCGTGGCTCTCCGGTTCCGGACCACCCTTCTCAATGGCCTCCTTTTCTACCGAGGCCATCAAACGGAGCATCTGCTTCTGGAACTCTACGCTGGCCTTCTACAGGTGACGCTCTTGACCCAGGAGGTCAATGTCTCTTTCACCCTGGAGGCACCAGCGGTCAATGATGGCCACTGGCACAAAGCAGAAGTCTCTCTGAAAGAGGCTCTTGAGTTCAAACTGTGGCATGAAGCTTGCCAAGGAGGCCTCTGCCTCTTCAGCCATCCCCTTGGCGAGACCAGCCCTGTTTCTCTTTTGCCCTCCTTTCTGAATATATATGTTGGAGGAGTTGAGGAGACGTTAATGATCAACTGCACAGGACACTTCACTGGCTGCCTGGAGGACTTGCAGATTGACTCCAAGATACTCTTACCCGAGGAGGTAGAAGGGCTACAGCTTCCTGGGTTTCAACTGGGTTGTGAGAGAACGGAGTGGTGTCAATCTCAGCCTTGTTCCCACGGTGGCCGGTGTGTTGACTTCTGGACGGACTTCCATTGCCACTGTTCTCGGCCTTATGAAGGCCACACTTGCTCCTATGGTGAGTAGCCTGACGGGGCTCCCGTTGTTTTTCTCGAGAGAGCAGGAAGTTGGGTAAGAAATAAAAATAATATTTTCAGAAACAACGTTAGGAGCTGCTGGTGGGCAGGGAATTCATCTGCTTGGTTTTGGTAGAACAACAGGAATGTGTTTGGGGTTCTTATCCAAGATGAGGGAAGACAGAGAGAAGGAAGTGCTATAGTCGTCAAATGGCCTCATGTAACAGAATTGGAGGGTGGCTCAGTGGGTTAGGACGCTGAGCTTGTCTGAAGGTCGGCAGTTTGGCGGGTCGAATCCCGAGTGCCGCATAACAGAGTGAGCGCCTGTTACTCGTCCCAGCTTCTGCCAACCTAGCAGTTCGAAAGCACGTAAAAATGCAAGTAGAAAAATAGGGACCACTCCGGTGGGAAGGTAACAGCGTTCTGTGCGCCTTTGGCATCTAGTCATGCCGGCCACATGACTATGGAGACCTCCTCGGACAACCGCTGGCTCTTCGGCTTTAAAACGGAGATGAGCACCAGCCCCTAGAGTCGGAAACGACTAGCACGCATGTGCGGGGGAACCTTTACCTTTTACCTTTAACAGAATTGGAAGGGAGCTTGGAGGTCTTCTAGTCCAACTCCCTGCTCAGGCAGGAAACTCTGTACCATGTCAGACAAATGGTTGTCCAGTGTCTTCTTGAAGACCTCCAGTGATGGAGCACCCACAACCTCTGGAGGCAAGCCCTTCCACTGGTTGATTGTTCTCACTGATAGGAAGTTTCTCCTTAATTCCAGGTTGGTGAGTTTCCATCCATTGCTTCTTGTCTTGCCTTCAGTTGCTTTGGAGAATAGCTTGACTCCCACTTCTTTGGGGCAGCCCCTTAGATATTGGAAGACTGCTATCATGTCACCCCTAGTTCTAAACTAGACACACTCAATTCCTGCAACCGTTCTTCATACCTTTTAGCCTTCAGCCCCCTAAATGTAGAGATTATACCAGACATTCATAGAGCCCAGAACTCCTTGGTCTTCTGAAATACTGTCACCCCAGCAGAAGACATTCTGAAAGCCCCCCAAAAGATGTGATGGCTGAACCCGTAGCAGTTTCCGAGGAATTTGGTTTTCTTGGCTTGGAACTAGGAAGCTTTTCTCTCTCTCTTTTCCAGAGTCTCCTGCAGCAACCTTTGGCCAGGAGAATTCTTCTAGCTTTGCCACCTTTGAGGTTCCCGACAGACTCGGGCCAAATTTTAACCTCTCCTTTTTTATCCGGACACGGAAGGCCAGCGGCCTCATATTCCAGATCGGCAAGGGAAGTGATGTTTTCCTTACTGTATACTTGAAGGATGGGAAGCTCCAGATCGAGGCACCATCTGCTGCCTCACTAGGATCTTCTGGAAATCTGGCCGATGGCACCAGGCACTTTGTGGTGCTCTCCTTCCAGGAAGGCCATGCTCGGGCCAGCCTGTTAAACAGAGAAGAAGACCTGGGAGATCTGGCCGTCAGCCTTCTTGCCGCTAATTTTGAGGTTCACGTGGGCGGGCTTCCTCCCCAAGAAAACCTGGACCCCTGGGGAGGATCTTTTAAAGGCTGCCTGCAGGATATCCAACTCAACCACCGCCAGATGCAGTTTTTCCCTCCTCCAGAGAACGGCAGCCTTCCACAGGATGTGTATGTGGGGCGAAACCAGAACGTGGTTCCAGAATGCCTGTCAGATAATGCCTGCAAGGTAAGGACCAACCAGACTTCAAGGGCCCCCGATGTACTGCGATATTGCTGAATGTGGGGAAAACATCTCTATGGGTGGGATGGAAACAATGCACTGGGTGGGCCAGAGACCAGCTTACTTGTAGCATTATAGCCTGAGAGGTTGTTAAATTGTGGAGGGACGTCAAACAGTTGATGATTTACAAGCAAAATAAGAGCTCAGCAGAGCCACTTGCTGAGTCTCACCTTGCGTCGTGACTCCCATGGACAAGACTGTGGCAAATTTGTCGGAGGAAGTGTTGTGTTGTGCAGCGGCTCACAGTTTCATGCTGAAACGCTTCAGCAGATGCAATTCAGGAAGCCTCTGGGGGTGGGGGTGGCAGCTTCTGCTATAATCTGGTTTGGAGATGATGGGCCAACTCTGATGAGACTAGCCTAGATGCTGCTAGAGATATAGCATTTCCTTGCTGTGTTCTTACTTCTCATGCGGCCAAAAGGAGAAAGATCTGGAGAACAAGACTAAGGAAAGCCAGCAAGGTGAGGTATGGATTTTCTCTTTATCTTCAACATGTCCATTGATGTCCCCAAGCTGTGTTTATAAAAAAAAAAAGCATCTCCAGCTACAAGGAAGCACCTTCGCTGCATGCCTTGTGGTCTTTCAACCTTGCCATGGGATGGATCTATGGGACGAGAGCGACGTTTCTCGAACTTGGCAAAATTCCGGGAGTTGAAGTCCACACATCTTCAAAGTTTATAGAGATTCTCAGTCCCCCAGGACCCAGTTGTCCCAAGAGGCAACTGGACTTTCTGGTTTTTCTTTGACGATGTTTCACTTCTCATCCAAGAAGCTTCTTCAGCTCTGACTGAATGGTGGGGAATGGAAGGATTTAAATATTCCTTACATACTCCCGCATGGATTTCCAGAAAACATTGCAGATTGCAGGAACCGTTTGCGCTTCAGTTTGAGATTCAGACAAGCCAGACTCTTCCCCAACAGGGAAGGGACCCAGGGCAGAAAACATCCTGTAGCCAAGAAGGCTCCACACCCATTTGCACCAGACCCTGAAGACACCTCCAAGTGGCCTCAACGACTCTCTGAAAGAATGCAAATGACCAGCAGTCTGCAAGGAGTATAAATCCTTCCATTCCCCACCATCCAGTCAGAGCTGAAGAAGCTCCTTGGATGAGAAGCGAAACGTCTTCAAAAAACACCACGGAAGTCCAGTTGCCTCATGAAAAAGAAGCTCTGGGACACACATCTTCAAGTTACCAAAGCTGAGAAAAACTAGGCTAGAGGCACCAGAAATGGGAATTATAATGGCTGAGGTTCTGAATTCTATTGCCTGGATCAAGTTTTGTGCAATGTGCATGGGGGTGGGGGTGGTTTGATGGTGTTTCTTGTCTACAGCACCCCTGGTTGGAACACCGAGAGAGGTTTACTCAGGTTGAGTCCAATCCTCCAATCCTCCTACCTCGTTCAATAATTAATCAGACCTCACCTGACACCTCACCTGACACTCAGCCTCCGTGGAGCAGTGGGCTAATGCCTCCTTAAGTAACACCAGCTGCCTGCAATTAGTGCAGGTTCGAGTCCCACCAGGCTCAAGGTTGACTCAGCCTTCCATCCTTCCGAGGTAGGTAAAATGAGGACCCAGATTGTTGGGGGGCAATTAAGCTGACTTTGTAATAATGCCGCTTGGGGGGTGTATGAAAGCCCTAATAAGCAGGCATATAACATAGAATGAAGGCTACTGCTAAGCTTGTAAGCCGCCCTGAGTCTTCGGAGAAGGGCAGGATATAAATGGAATTAAAATAAAAATAAAAAAAAAATAAAAAACGTCTTTTGCTGGAAGGTTAGTCTTCCAAGACTGCAAGTCTTGTGGAGAAAAGGACCATGAAAGCGTGGTGCCTCACCAATGTTCAAAATTCTGTGTGGCGCAGAGGAGTCAAAAGAGAGGAAACTGGATAGTTGTTAGTGGTGGGTAGGCACATATAGAAATTAAATCTGGGTGTACCAAGAAGTACAAAGAAGATGGTAGATAGGTAGTTATACCGAAATTCCATATCCACTATCAGCTCCGGAACCCATTTTCCTTAATCATTTAACCCAGGGGTCCCCAAACTGGACAACTTTTATGACTAGTGGACTTCAACTCCCAGAATTCCTCAGCTAGCCACTCTGGCTGTGGAATCTCGGGGGTCGATGTCCACAAATTGTAAAGTTGCCAAGGTTGGAGAGCCCTGATTTAATCCGCTGGCACTCAACTGCATGCTCCGTTTCATTTCCAGAGAGAAAACAGGCACCCCCTTTCTCTCCTGATCGTGTTTCTTTTATCTTTCAGTCTTCTCCTTGCCTCAACAGTGGTCTCTGCACTGTCACCTGGAATGACTTTAACTGCAGTTGCCCACCCAACTTTACTGGGAAATGTTGTGAGGAGAAAGTCTGGTGCCAAAGTGATTTGTGTCCCCCGCCTACGACTTGTGTGGATGTCCCTTCTGGTTATATTTGTAAGTGTTCATCTAGGAATTGCAGGCCACTGCAGAAATGTCCTTTCTTAAAAAAAAAAAAAGGGGGGGGGTCACACAGAATCTGGAGACCCTTTCCTTCTGCTCTCAACCTAGTACAAATCTGTGGTAGATCCCATTACACTCAGCCTGCTAAATTCTTTAAAAAGATGGCTTGGAGAATTACAATCCATGTCATGGGATCAGCCACAAATCCTGAACATTCTTCTTTGTAAGCCTCTGTACAGTCCGTTTTCCACTCCAGGAGAGCTCCTGTTAGGAAATTCTTGAATTTAAATTAAATTTAAGCAAGAGCTCTCTCTCTTCTCTCTCTTCTCTTTCTCTCCTCTCTGTCCTCTCCTCTCTTTCTCCTCTCTCCTCTGCTCTCTCTCTCTCTTCTCTCTCCTCTCTCCCTTCTCTTTTTCTCCTCTCCTCTCCTCTCTCTCCTCTCCTCTCTTCTCTCTCCTCTCTCTCTCTCTTCTCTCTCCTCTCTCCCTTCTCTTTTTCTCCTCTCCTCTCCTCTCCTCTCTCTCCTCTCCTCTCTTCTCTCTCCTCTCTCTCTCTCTCTTTTTTTTCTCTCTCTCCTCTCTCCCTTCTCTTTTTCTCCTCTCCTCTCCTCTCTCTCCTCTCTCTCTCCTTTCTCTCTCTCCTCTCTGTCTCCTCTCTCTCTCTTCTCTCTCCTCTCTCCCTTCTCTTTTTCTCCTCTCCTCTCCTCTCTCTTCTCTCTCTCTCCTCTCCTCTCCTCTCTCTTCTCTCTCCTCTCTCTCCTCTCCTCTCTCTCTTTTCTCTCTCTCCTCTGTCTCCTCTCTCTCTCTCTCCTCTCTCCCTTCTCTTTTTCTCCTCTCCTCTCCTCTCTCTCCTCTCCTCTCTCTCCTCTCTCTCCTCTCCTCTCTCTTCTCTCTCCTCTCTCTCCTCTCTCTCTCTCTTTTCTCTCTCCTCTGTCTCCCCTCTCTCTCTTCTCTCTCCTCTCTCCCTTCTCTTTTTCTCCTCTCCTCTCCTCTCTCTTCTCTCTCTCTCCTCTCCTCTCTCTTCTCTCTCCTCTCTCTCTCTCCTCTCCTCTCTCTCTCTCTCTCTTTTCTCTCTCTCCTCTCTGTCTCCTCTCTCTCTCTTCTCTCCTCTCTCCCTTCTCTTTTTCTCCTCTCCTCTCCTCTCCTCTCTCTTCTCTCTCTCTCCTCTCCTCTCTCTTCTCTCTCCTCTCTCTCTCTCCTCTCCTCTCTCTCTCTCTTTTCTCTCTCTCCTCTGTCTCCTCTCTCTCTCTCCTCTCTCCTCTCTCCCTTCTCTTTTTCTCCTCTCCTCTCTCTCCTCTCCTCTCTCTTCTCTCTCCCCTCTCCTCTCTCTTCTCTCTCCTCTCTCTCCTCTCTCTCTCTCTCTTTTCTCTCTCTCCTCTGTCTCCCCTCTCTCTCTCTTCTCTCTCCTCTCTCCCTTCTCTTTTTCTCCTCTCCTCTCCTCTCTCTCCTCTCTCTTCTCTCTCTCTCTCCTCTCCTCTCTCTTCTCTCTCCTCTCTCTCTCTTTTCTCTCTCTCTCCTCTCTCTCTCTTCTCTCTCCTCTCTCCCTTCTCTTTTTCTCCTCTCCTCTCCTCTCTCTCCTCTCCTCTCTCTTCTCTCTCTCTCTCTCCTCTCCTCTCTCTTCTCTCTCTCTCTCCTCTCTGAAAAGAATCTCAGGAGATTTGATTCGTGTCCACTTGTTAGTTCTCTTTTGGCCATCAAGGAACTTTCATTTTTGTTACACCTGATGTTTCCTCTGATTGATTTCTCTTCTCAATGAGCTCGGCTTATATATCTGGGTCAGCGTAGTATTTCCCTCATTCTGATGGCCTTAGACAGGTCTTTAACTTGAGTGTTTATCTTCCTTGAACTTCCTGGGAGAGATGATTGAGGCGCTCCTTGGTGTCTCCATTGGACAATCTTCCACTCTTGACCTTTCGATTACCATTTCATCTTGCAGGTCTGGCCAATGCCACGTTTGATGAGCGTGATGCAGTTAAATTCACAGCAAACATGTCTATCACCAAAGCTCTTCACAGCCTCCGCCTGGACTTCAGAACGCGGGACAACGACGCGGTCTTGATACAAGCCATAGAGGAAGTAGATTCTCTTCTGGTGGCCATTCAAAACTCTTCGCTCCTGGTTGAAATCCGGAGTGGGAATGGAGTCGAGGGGGTAAACTTTCTCAGGCCGATGCCCATCTCTGATGGCTCCTGGCACACCCTCTTCTTGACCATGGAAGAGCCCTTGGCCTCTTCATCAAGGTGGCACCTCCAACTGGATGATTCCACCAATACAACTCTCTTGGGAAACGCGGGCAGCCTGGATTTCTTAAAAAGCAACACATTGATTGTCTTGGCTGAAAACTTCACAGGTTGCCTTGGACATGTAGACATTGGGGGGCTGTTTTTGCCCCTGGCCAGCCACCCTCTTTACCCACAGCCAGAACAATTTGTGCAGGTGACCAGCAAGCCCATCCTTCTGGGCTGCCAAGGAGCAGACATCTGCTCTTCCAATCCCTGTCGTCATGCAGGTTCCTGCTTGGACCTCTTCAATGCCTTCAGTTGTGCCTGCCAGCCTGGGTGGGAAGGGCCACTGTGTGAGACCAACACGGATGACTGCAAATCCAGCCCGTGTCTTCACGGGGAGTGTGTGGACCAAGTGGGAGACTTCCAATGCACCTGTCATAAGGGTTTCATTGGGAAGCGTTGCCACATCAATGTAGATGACTGTGTGAGGCATCAGTGCCAGAACGGAGGGATATGCGTGGATGAAGTCTACAGCTACACCTGCAAATGCCCGCCGGAATACTCTGGCCCTCTGTGCGAGTAAGTCTGTAGGAAGTGTGGCTGGTAAGAATAAGAATTCTGGAGATGTTTTTTTCTCGCTCTTTCTTGGAGTTGGGACACAGCCCAAGGTGTAGGGGCTATAGGAATCTCGCCCCAATTTTCCTTTCCAACCAGATGCCTCAAACATGCTTTTCCAAAAGGCAGCTGGACTTTCCTAGTTCTTTTCCTTAAAAACGTTTCGCTTTTCGCTTTGAGTTCAAGACGTTCATCCAAGAAATTCTTCATCCAAGAACTGAAGAAGCTTCTTGGATGAGGAGCAAAATTTCAAGGAAAAGGTCCAGCTGCCTTTTGGAAAAAGCACCTTTGATTGGGATGATTGAGAATCTCTATAGAGTTAGACCGATTTTCCAACCAGACCATAAGGAAGCTACTTCATCTCAGTCTTAACCTCTGAACAGTGCAGGAGGACAATCACCTTGCTGACTACATAAATCAGGGGTCTTCAAACTTGGCCCTTTTATGACTCGTGGACTTCAACTCCCAGAGTTCTTCAACCAGCATGTCTGGCTGAGGAATTCTGGTAGTTGAAGTCCACGAGTCATAAAAGTTTGAAGACCTCTGACATAAATAGTGGGACACCAGAGGCGAGGACAGTGAGCTTGACGTACACACAGAGTGCTTACTACCATCTCAAAACCTGGGTTTGGTGTGCAGGAGACTTCTTGGAATAGCAATCTCTCTTTGCACATTCAGAGAGAACATAGGACTGGTGGAAGCTGGTGATGGGAAAGGTCTTTGTCCACAAAAAGGTCATATGGGCTGAAGGGCTGAACCCAGTTCAGCAGCTTCTAGCTGTCTTCCGGAGTTCCCCAGGAAGACCTTTCCTTTAACCTTTTAAAAGGTAAAGGTAAAGGTTCCCCTGCACATGCGTGCTAGTCGTTTCCAACTCTAGGGGCTGGTGCTCATCTCCGTTTCAAAGCCGAAGAGCCAGCGCTTGTCCGTGGACGTCTCCATGGTCATGTGATCAGCATGACTAGATGCCAAAGGCGCACAGAACGCTGTTACCTTCCCACCGTAGTAGTCCCTATTTTTCCACTTGCATTTTTACGTGCTTTTGAACTGCTAGGTTGGCAGAAGCTGGGACAAGTAACAGGCGCTCACTCTGTTACGCGGCACTCGGGATTCGACCCGCCAAACTGCCGACCTTCTGATCGACAAGCTCAGCGTCTTAACCCACTGAGCCACCTCGTCCCTTTTACCTCCTTTCAATTAGTAGCTGCTGGCATTAGAAGACCTGACCAGGATCACGACCACCAGCCAGGGTAAAACCAATTGTCCCATGGGCTCACCAAAGAGTTTTCTGGAAGAAGCCATTTCCTGAAGTCCTTAAAAAGCTCCATTTCCTCTTCTCTCCCCTATCAGACTGGAAGTCTGCAGATGCAACTTGATAAGTCAACTTCTTGAAGAACACCCATAAATGTTTGGTTTCTAAATCAAGATTCTTCTTCTTCTTTTTCTTTTTAATCCCAGGTGGCCCTTCCCCCCTGAACAATGTGGCAAGAACTTCACCTGTTTGAACGGTGGAAAATGTATGAGTGGCCCCTGGGGAGCCAACTGCAGCTGCAAGACGGGCTACACAGGGAAGAAGTACGATGACAGTTTTGGCTCTCCATCTTCCCCAATTTTCCAGGATTAACTCTGTCATGGTTCCATTCTTCAAAGAACCTCGAGGCATTGTTTACCTTAAGGAGTCTTTAATCAAAAGAGCATAGCTTCCGCACGTACATGTTGAAGGCGAAATCTGGATTCCCCTCCTCTAAGCACACAGTATCAAAGCGCAGTTCCTCCCTCTAATTAACCGTCATAAATCACATTCTCCAATTAGTTTGAATTGTAAGCTTTCCCTCCTGTTAAACAACCCGGCCAAATTCTTATCTTCTCTTATTTCAAAACAGCCTTGAGAGACATTCTTCCTACTCCCCCCAGCATCAACTAATTCTAACTCTAAGAGTAACACACAAGTTTTAAAGAAGCAAAGCTGCCTGTCCACATGTTGTCAAAGCAAGAACATCTGACGTTTAGCAGCGTTGACAAACTCTTTAAAACCCGCTTTGTCTCTTTGATCCTCACCCTGTTCCTCATTTCTTTTGAGGCGGTGTGGCTGATTCCTATCTCGTTTTATTTCCAGGTGTCAGATCAACATCAGTGACTGTGACCCCAACCCTTGCAAAAACGGGGGGACGTGTCAGCACTCCACGAATCGGTTCTGGTGTATATGCGGTGCCAACTACGGTGGAGAATATTGCGATGTTAGTGTAAGGGAGCTTCTCTCTTTTTGTACCAGAAAAATGGGTTGGGTTTCCCCACTACACTTCACTCAGGAAAGGAGTTACAATCTTTCCCAAGATTAACGCATTCCTCCTTACCCTCAATGCTCGGATGGAGGAAAGTCAACTTTCCATCCAACGTTTGCTACGCAGACAAGTTCTTGACCTATCATCAAGTCTGGTACAGGTAGTCCTTGACTTATGACCACAACTGAGCCCAAAGTTTCTGTGGTTAAATGAGACAGGTGTTAAGTGAGTTTTGCCTTGTTTTACAACCTTTCTTGCCGCAGTTGTTAAGTGAATCACCGCAGTTGATAAGTTAGTAACATAATCGTTAAGTGAATGCAGCTTCCCCATTCTTTGCTTGGCAGAAAGTCACAGAAGAGGATCTTGTGACCCCAGGCAATGGTCACAAGTACAAGTCAGGGGCTGAGCATCTGAATTTTTATCACGTGATCATGGGGATGCCACAAAGGTCGTAAGGGTGAAAAATAAGTCACTTCTTTTGGTGCTGCTGTAACTTTGAATGGTCATTAAATGAACTTATAAGTCGAGGACTACCTCTAGCTTCATGCTGGAAGCTTTGTGGTCTTCAAAATGTTTTAGGGGACATGGGGAAAAGAGAGTTTGAAAGATTAGGGCCTGAGGACTATCGGAAGATCTGGAAAAAGCTGTGGAGGAGACACAAAAAAACACAATGAGGCAATGTCTATGGAGATTCTCCGTCATCCAGATCATGGTTGTCCCAAAGGTGCTTTTTTCATGAGGCAACTGGACTCTCTTGTTTTTCTTTGAAGACTTTGCTTCTCATCCAAGGAGCTTCTTCAGCTCTGACTGGATGGTGGGGAATGGAAGGATTTATACTCCTTGCAGACAGCTGGTCGTTTGCATTCTTTGAGAGAGTCCTTGAGGCCTTTATCTGTGTCCTCAGGGTCTCTCCACATTCTGGACAGAGAGGACCGTTTGAAAGAGGGGTCAAAGAGGCCACCCAGGTCAAAACTGAACAGCCCTCTCTCAACAGAGGGGGAGGGATACAAGATCATCTATCTTCAGTCTACCACACTGTCCTTTCAGCAGTTCCAAGAAGGCTCCACACCCATTTGCACCACTCAGGTGACCCTGAGGACACGGATAAATCTCCAGGTGGCCTCAATGCCTCTCTTAAAAAATGCAAGTGACCAGCTGTCTGCAAGGAGTATAAATCCTTCCCTTCCGCACCATCCAGTCGGAGCCGAAGAAGCTTCTTGAATGAGAAGCGAAACGTCTTCAAAGAAAAACAAGGAAGTCCAATTGCCTCCTGAAAAAGCACCTTTGGGACAAGAAGGCAATTTTCCAAGCTGCTGGACTGGGTCCTTGCGCAAAAGGGCTCTTTAATGCAGTGATCCTGCTCGGGTATAGATTGTCCCAGATCCGTGTACTTTTTGAGGCACAGCTCAAAATCCACTTCTTATCTACTTAGACTTCTCCCTGTCCTGGTTTCTATCTGAGTGTTAGGCTGGCAGGTGTCTCCACCCTGGTATTTTTAGCACGGCTTACGCCAGCCTCACATGGCTTGGTGAGGAAGCTCGGCCAGGAGGAGAGAATTTCTGCAGCTGTATGTTGAGGTGCTTTAGGTCAGAGTTCCCCAACCTTTTGGGCACCAGGGAACGGTTCCTTGGAGAGAGGTTTTCCCGTGGACCGGAGAGTGCGTGGTTTTGTGTGCTGACTGCATCTCACAGATGGAGATTTGCTTGTTTGTGCAGACCAGTTATTGGCATGCCACGGACCGGTACTGCTCCACGGAACGGAGGTCAGGGACCCCTGCTTTAGGTAGCCCATGAGGGAACTTGGACAGACTTCTAGGAGCCCCTCAATGGCTCCAGTGACTCATGGTTGTGTGAACTGGCGAAATTGTCTCTCCAAGTTGCCGAGTTCCTCCGCTCTCCTTTCCTTAGTTCAGCCTCCCAACTTCTAAAGCCTGCAAAGAACTCTTGTGTTATCTCTGTGGCTTTTGGTGGTAGATGAATTCTCTTTATATGTATTGATGCCTCTTTAGGGACAGGATGGTATGTTGGATTTGATCTGGATTTACAGATAGTCCTCAACTTACAACAGTTAATTTGCTGACCGTTCAAAGTTACAATGGCAGCGGGAAAAGTGACTTACAGCAGCATCCCTGGGGCCACGTGATCAGACTTCAGATGGTTGGCAATTAGTTCATATTCTGGACGGTGGTCGTGTCCCCGGATCACGGGATCCCCTTTTGTGACCTTCTGACGAGCATTCCCTGAATAACCATGTCACTAGCTCAACGACTGCAGTGATTCACTTAGAACAACTGTGGCAAGGCTGCAAAATGGGGCAAAATTCACTTAACAGCCGTTAATTTTGAGCGCAGCGGTGAGTTGAAGACTAACTGTATTTGTTTATTGAGTTCATTTGCTGCCTGTCTTGCAACAAGATGACTCTTAACTCTTTACGAGGAAGACTTGTTGAAGGCTCCCGTGATTTGCTCTTGGTTCATCTGGGGTGGGGGCCTCACGTGACTTCCCCCTCATTCTCCCCTTCAAGGACCTCCGAGTGATGTTTATCCAGACTCACCTTCTCCTTGTTGATTTCTCTGGCAGAGAGGGAGTTTCCCAGGCCCTGCCTTCTCATTCCCCTTGGTTGAGGTGGCAGTGCCGGTCGTCTGCAGCTCCTTGTTTCTTCTCATCATCATCCTTGTCCTGATGGTCCTCACTGCCCGGAAGAGGCGCCAGTCCGAGGGAACCTACAGCCCAAGCCAACAGGAAGTGGCTGGAGCTCGCCTGGAGATGGACAGTGTGCTCAAAGTCCCACCAGAAGAACGTTTAATATAAGCAACAAGGGGACTTCATAAAGTTGGCACTTGGGAGTGTGAGCAGAGATCTCCTTGGCTCCTTCCAAAAGACCAGGAAGGCAGTGGAGTTGCACACCCATTGAGTGCCTGCCCACCTGTGCATCTGGGACCTGTGAGGACCGTTGCATCTGCCTTGTGGGCTCCTCTCTGCCAGCGGCAGCAGCTGGCCTCTCAATCCTACCACACCTGTCCACTCCCATGCCTCGGAGGTGCTGTTTCAACCCAACAGGCTGCCGCGGCAAGTCGCTGTGAGAAGGACAATCATCCACAGACCTCTGAGCATCATCCAACCTACAAGAGAATCAGTATGGAAGCCCTGCCTCGCTCCTCGGTGTGGTTTAAAGGTGGCTGTCTTTGTGATGGCCTCCAGGGTGGGTTACAAAGCGGTCATATCGGGTTGTAGGACATTCTCACAGGTCCTGCTTGTGCGTTGTGATGGTTCTGCTTTTGGCCTGGGAGGAAGGATTCAGAGGCCTCATTCCTAGAGGCAGGGATAGGACTTCCTAAATTGTCAGGATTGGCTAAAACAAGAAGGCCCGACAAAGACACAACAGCTGGGCAAATGCACTTCCTCCCTTTTGACATCTGAAGCCTATTATTAGATGGGTGCGTTGCCTATAGGACTGCTCTAAGGGGACTTGCTAACAGTGCTCCCATGACCAAGTTATGGACAAGGCTTACAAGGAACGTCTCCAGTGCTGTTCCAAATGGTCAAGAACATCTTGACCTATCCTGGTGGTCAGCCTTGAGGCCATGTCAGTAGGTCCATGCTTCTTGGAGCAGTTGGAACTACTCAGCTGCTTCTTACCACATCTGACATCTCAAGTGTGGCCGTAAAGAAATGGACTACTTGAGAAGCCAACAGATGAAGCCACCAAGAGACCACAGGGTATCAGCTGAGATGCTGAACGTCAACGCTGCCTCTGATGAGCTGAAGGCCAGTTGATAGGAGTTATGTCCAAACTCTGTGCCCCAGCTACTGTAGTGACCAATGTCCTCTGGGCCATGCCTGCAGCCGTACCAGTTGGCCAGAAGCTCAGAACTGTAGGACTTTGGTGTTGCGTAACAATCCACCATGGATGAATGTAAACTAGCTGAGAGGATACGAAGGAAAAAGCTCCAGGACTGCGTGAAGTGTGTTGTTTTGGACTGTGAAAGGCTGGGCAGCTCATTGCGGGGAACTCAACACAAACTGCACGCTGTTCATTAGTCACACAGCAGCTGCGAGACAGAAGAGGTGAGCAACAAAAATTGCTTAACCTCAATAACACACCACAAAAAGTCCAAAATCCTCTTCCTCTCCCACAGAACAAATATTACCTTATCATTACCCCTGTTGGAAGAGAGTCAAGTACCTACAATCTCTGTGACCTCCTCTCCACACATTCAGGTACAATACAGCATCCTAAAGTGCCTTGTAAACAAACCACTTGAAACGGCATTAACTGAAGACCTCTCAGCTTCACTTCACCTCACCCTTCAGTTATAATTTTCGATACACATAGCAATGATTCCACTCCAAGAACACAAGAGCCATCTTCTCTCAGCGGAAGTTCAGGTTTCTATGCTAAAATGTAGTGGATAGAAGCTTAATTCTTGCTAACAAAGACTCCTCCGTAGCGCAGGTTGACATATAAGCCCTTTAGCTGTTCCCTCCTTCCTCCTTGATGCATCCAGAGGGCATCCAAGGAGCTATGGAAACATGTGGTGGCACCTCTGCTCTCTCTTCTTCTCCTGTCCTCCATGAAGCAACCACAGAATCCTGATTGGAGAAAGTACACTTCGTGCTATACAGTGAACCAGACATTTGAATGTGTGGCTAACTATGGCTTAACAACTGTGGGCACATTAGTGCCATGACTATGAAGAACAGGGAGAAATATTTTCAGACACACTACGTACTCGCTAAAATTTAAACCTGGCTTAATCAGGGGAGGTGGTGGATTCCTACAGCTGGCTGCAAAAGGAGGAAGCTGTTGGGTTCCTCCTGATGTCGTGTTGTGGGATCACTGTTGAGAATATTTCAGATGTACAAATCCAAAGGAAATTGTTTCCCCAAGAGGCCAGTGTGGTATTTCAACCCCTATCTCAGACATAGATGCATGAGTGTTAGTTGTAGTAATTACAATTCATCAAGAAAAAAAGAAAGTACTGGCTGAAAAAAATGTGCCATCAGATTGGTTTCTCCCCACCAGTCACAAAACAATTCCCTCTGTATGGTGAGCACAGGAGAGAAGAAACATATCTTTCTTCTCCCAAAGACAGGAAAAGTCTAGAGAGAAGGAAGAAAAGTAGGGCCAACTTTGTTGACCTTGTACTTTGCAAGGCTCCTTGTTCATTACTCCATTTCCCCTGGAAGACCTCAGAGGTGTCCATTCAGAAGGTATCTCACAATCTGGGTAACGCAGACAAAGGAGCTGCCTAACTAGGTCATGCCTCCCTAACTTTGAGGGGGGGGGAAAATCCTTCCCATTTGCCAACCAGCCAATGCATCAGCAACAACAGCTTGACCAACTTTCTTTTGAAACGCCTGGGGGATCGTTGATGGAAAATTGAGGGCAAGGAACCAAATTCAGCAGATCATCTCTGACTGGAGATCCTCCAGCCTTTCTTGGTAATGACTCAACCCTCCTAAAAGAGGTTTACCTAGGACTAGAACGGCTACAAATTTCAAGGCATCAAGATTTATTGCAAATTTAGATGTGGGTCTGAGTCAGTCAGAATAGAGCAGGAAGGGGCCTTGGAGGTCTTCTAGTCTAGCCCCCTGCTCAAGCAGGAGACCCTAGACCATTTCAGACAAATGGTTGTCCAATCTCTTCTTAAAAACCTGCAGTGATGGAGCACCCACAACTTCTGGTGGCAAGCTGTTCCACTGGTTAATTGTCCTCACTGTTAGGAAGTTTCTCCTTAAATCCAGGTTGCTTCTCTCCCTGATTAGTTTCCATCCGTTGCTTCTTCTCCTGCTTTCCGGTGTTTTGGAAAATCAGTTTTAGTCTTAGCTTTACCGTCACTTGATTCACTCCTTGCAACACACTGATTCCTTGGGTTAGACGTATTCCGAAGGCTAGTCGTTACACCAAAGGGCTTCAATTTAATTTCCCGTCACGCCACACCAAACGTTTGCCCTCCTTTGCAAAGAAATAGCCATTCTTCCCTCTACTTGCTGTAAGCCCCATTAGATCCACCAGCGATGAAATTCTTTGGCCATTTTATTTATTTATTTTGTTTTCTAATGCGAGCTTACTTTTGATATTTAAATTTGGGGTTTATTTTTTCACGAAACGTTTGCCGCAGATGGAGCATCTGTTTACGTACACGTAGGAAACCCAGTCCTGGTAATCCCGGTTGTAAATTAAAAACGTACACAGAAAAATTAATCTGGGCTCTTTATCTTCAAGCGAGCCGACCTGGTAAGAGGTGTCCAAGAGTCCAAAATGGAAGGTAAGCCAAACTGCCTCATGAAAATAGAGAAACGGGCTTATCAGAATAGTTTATTTATCCAAAAGGATGGGGTTGGTGGTGGTCATGAAAGACTTTACTAGACAGAAGATGTTCAGATGTCAACGTAATCTTCACTGTCTTCTCTCTCTGAGCTGTTGTATTGATGGTTTACACGTTCTAATTGTACCTATGAGATTATGGGTTGTTCCAGCAAACAGCTGCTCCCCCATATTTAAATCTCTGCCATATTCTACGGCAGCAGAGTGTTCACACTTTGTTCTAATTGCACCTTTGTGGACAGAACATGAAGTTAGACTGATGTCTTTGGAGATTCTCAGTCAACCAGGTCATGGTTGTCCTAAAGGTGCTTTTTCAGGAGGCATCTGGACGTTTCTTTGAAGACCTTTTGCTTCCCATCCAAGAAGCTTCTTCAGCACTGACAGAAGGGTGGGGAACGGAAGGATTTATACTCCTCGCAGACAGCTGGTCATTTGCATAGAGAAGCGAGTCTTCAAAGAAAAGCAAGGAAGTCCAGTTGCCTCCTGAAAAAGCACCTTTGGGACAAGGTAGACCAGGGGTCTTCAAACGTGGCCCTTTGATGACCTGTGGACTTCAACTCCCAGAATTCCTCAGCCAGGCACGTGTGCCTGGCTGAGGAATTCTGGGAGTTGAAGTCCACAGGTCATCAAAGGGCCACGTTTGAAGACCCCTGAGTTGGACTGATCTAACACCAGCCCAGCCCAGCCCAGATGGTCATTCCCAGACACAGCCTGAAGATCGGTACTCTATTCCCAAACTCCATATACCAAACTTTTAAGAAGCAAAGCAACACTCGCCTGTTGGATGGACTTTTTAACTATTTTACTATCCAGAAGTAGGCAATATCAAAAACACACCTTTCCCTTCCCCCAGCCAAAGTGATCCTACAAAACACAGAAAGGGCCTTGTGAAATGCAACGGTTTCGGACAGAGGCGTGATGATGCCAGCAGAACGTCTAGAGGTGTCCCCTGACAATCCAGGTTTTGGCGGAATCTACAGGCTTAGTAGTTGTGGAGATGGAAGCCAAAATAACTCTCCAGCTGGTAGGAAAACGCCAAAAGGGTTCTAGAAACGGAAATTGAAACCCATTGGAAAGAAAAAAAGAGATAGCGCTTGAAGCGGGGCACCTTGCGGTTTTGTACGCAGTGAGTTCTTGTGGACGTAGACAACTGGCTAGCCTAATTTCCACACAACCGTGATGAAAATAACAACAAACTGCCCAGGACTTTTAAAAAAAAACAACCCTTCCCTCCCCCCCCCGCCGCCACAAATTTAAGTGAGGAAAAGAAACAGAGGCAGGTGTGCCAAGAGGTCCTTGAGCAGATCTGAATTCTGAGGCATGGTGGACCTTCCATCTTCCAAAACAGCCTGGAGGGGAAACATGATCTTCAGCAGGAGTTGAGACAGAAGACCAAGCAGGCAGAAGTCTTCTGCCTTCCAGCTTATGAAGCCCAAAGGCAATTAGTCCACAATCAGGGGTGAAAGTCATTTTGTCTATCACCACCGTCCTATCACCACCCCCACCCCCTCTGTTCCATCAGATTGACGCTGCTGTCCATCAAGACCTTTCATTCTAGCCTAGGATGGACACCCGTCCTCCTCCCATCAGGCTTGAGGAAGGAGACTGCCGAGTAACACTTTTGTAACTACACAATATACGTGTTTGTGTAACAGTTGCACAGTTATAGAAGGGTGTGAGGACGCCACGATCACGAGCCTTGCTCTAAAAAAGTAACGACTGCTGGTAGTGCTAATGTGGTTGATAGCCGTGAAGACGTGGTGTGTGTCGTTGCTTCCCTGAAAAGTGGTGCGGTGCTACCACAATGGACGCTAAACCTGGGGTGTGAAAAAGGGGTTGCTCTGTCAAGGGGACTGTTGGGCGCAGAGAATGGAGGGACCGGGAAGGGAATCCAAGGACAGCACGGGGCCTTGAACCCGTGCAGCTCACGGTAGTTTGGAGAAGGTACAAAAATAATAGTAATAATAATAACTGACAAGGTTCAGATCATGATCAACGTGGCTTGGGGTTGGGCATCCGGGCTGAAAATGTGATCTGGTATGGAAGCAGTTGCTCACGCTGGGAATGTGACAGGCTCATGATGAAGGGGGATGCAAGGTTGGCCAAGAAGAGACCAGGGATTGACCTCATCAATTATCTTGAGGAAAAGTCAAAGGAACATCAAGGAGCCCAGATCACCTTTCCAATGATGGGGGTGGGCGAAAAGGTGAAAAGGGGGGGTGTCTCCTTGCTCCTATTCAGGGCTTAGCCAGGCCCCCCTCCTAGCAGGTAGGAAGCCGTGCCAGCCAGTTGACCCTTCTTTGCTTGGGGAAATACTCACTGTTATATTAACCCAACACCCAGTAGTCCAGGACGCCATTGAGCTACGGGGCTCACTCAAATGTTTCCCATTGCCTTCTTAACTGCTCAACTTTACCGGGCATGATGGACACTTCCTGCTTGGTTTTGTTTAACAAGTCTTCAAAGGGGTCTTTAGTCGGCTGACTCTTAGACGGGCACAAGGCCGCGTCCCCAACCTTGGTCTTGGGGGGAACCAGTGGGAGGTTGCTGGGCCTCGCAGCCAGCCTTATCTTGGCCGCAGAATGAGTAAGAGGCAGTGTCCGGATCTTAGAAGGGCCACAGGGACGCGGGACGCCACCCTGGGAAAGAGACTGAGCTGCTGGCGGCGGGGCTGAGGGAGACTTGGCAAAGAGGTTGGGCATGGAGAGGGCCAGAGGGTTGGGGGGAGGCCTCTGCAGCTGGAAGAAGCTGGAGTTGGAGGTGATGTAGCTGGAACTGTAAGCGTGGCCCAGCGAGGGGGCAAATGGGCCGCTAGGGGGCCTGACCCCAGTGAGCGGCAGAGGCGTTGGCGTGGCCTGGACGAAGGGGTTGAGCGAGGGCTGCCCAAAGGGCGTCACAGAGGGAGGGTATCCCAGCAGTTGGCGAAACGGGGCTGACGTAGAAGGCATGAGGTCTTCTCCCGTGGGTGGGAAGCTGCCGGCAGGGCTGGGAGAGGAGGACCCCAGCTGGCTTCTGGAGCTTGACGGAACTTCTCCTGACTTCAGTGGGTCAAGAAGAGCAAGGAGGGAGTCGCTGTCTCCACTTGTGCCCTCTGCATTGACCTTGACGGGCTGGAGCATGTCTCCTTCAGTGACGGCACCGGACGAAAGCTGGACTTGGTGAGGAGCAAAACCAGCCAGTTGCCGATCCAGAGAGATGTTTCTGGCTGCAAAGGGCTCCTGCAGGAGCTCCGAAGCCAGGTCGCCAGGCCCTGCAAGGCCAGGGGCAGCTTCTGGGGGTGCCTGCTGCTTGGAAAGCCGGGGCGGAGGGGGCGGTGGGACGATGCCCAGCTCTGGCGTCTTCCTTCCCTGCGGTCGCGGGATGGTGATATTCCCTTGGGCAGCAGGGGAGCTTCCAACTTCCTTCTCGGGAACATCCAGGATGGCGTCTCTGCTCTGAGGTCTCCTTGGGACGGGAGGCACGTTTCTCAGCGGCCTCTCTGGAGACTTGAGGGAGAACTTTGTGGAAAGGGCCATGTCGTCATGGCCCCAGAACTGCTTATAAGGGTGAAAAAGCTTTATCCCTGGGGTGGTCCAGCTCTTTTCCGCAAAACCGAGATCCATCCGCTGTCGGAAAAGAGAAAAATCATGGTTATCTTTCTCCAAACGTCTATGGAGATTCTCAGTCATTCAGGTCGTAGTTGAATGAATGAATGAATGAATGAATGAATGAATGAATGAATGAATGAACGAACCTTTACTGTCAAAGTACAACCACGTATACATTGAGTTATCCCCAAGATGCTTTTTTTACGAGGCAACTGGACTTCCTTGTTTTCCTTCAACGACGTTTCACTTCTCATCCGACTGGATGGTGGGGAATGGAAGGATTTATACTCCCTGCAGCTCCAAGAAAGCTCCACACCAGTTTGCACCACTCAGGTGACCCTGAGGACACTGATAAAACCTCCAGGTGGCCTCAAGGACTCTCTGAAAGAAGGCAAATGGCCAGCTGTCTGCAAGGAGTATAAATCCTTCCATTCCGCACCATCCAGTCGGAGCTGAAGAAGCTTCTTGGAGGAGAAGCGAAACGTCTTCAAAGAACACCCAGGAAGTCCGGTCGCCTCATGAAAAAGAACCTCTGGGATCTTTCTCCAAACCTTCTGCTATTCCTCTCCTTTCCAACTGGCTCTCCAGCTGTGAGACTCCCTCCCACTACAGTAGGAGGAACCACCTTCCCCTTTGTGCCAACTGGGAGACCTTCATCCCATTTCCTCAAAACCCACTTGGAGAAAGTCTTCCCGGAGTCGCCCTTAAGTTCTCCTCCTTCAGTCAGCCAGTCAGTCTCCTGCCCTATCAAGGCTTCAAGATGCACCTTGTGAGTTCTTCACCACTTCCCACTATATCACCGCACCTTATCTTGTCCGTCTGGATTCTGGTCCGCAACTCTAAATCAAGTCACTACTACAGGCAGTTCTCAGCTTACAACCAGTGATCTAATGACAGCTGAAAATTAAGAAGGGCAAATGGAAACGAGTGTTTTATGGTGAGTTGTAAAACAGGGGTGCCTTGTCTTATGGTCGTAACAACTGACAACCAGGAATCCAGTTCCAATTATGAGGGGTCCTTGGTGCTCTCAGAGCTTCTAGCACTGATGATGTTCCTAGTTGGGTCACGAAACGTCTGCAAGAAAACAAGCAAGCTCAGAGAGCACCAAGCACTCCACAGTCCTCTTCTTCTTCCTCCTCCTCTTCCTCTTCCTCCTCCTCCTTCTTGTCCCCTCTTTGCATACCCAACTCCTTCTAGCACTGATGATGTTCCTAGTTGGGTAACGAAACGTCTGCAAGAAAACAAGCAAGCTCAGAGAGCACCAAGGACTCCACAGTCCTCTTCTTCTTCCTCCTCTTCCTCCTCCTTGTCCCCTCTTTGCAAACCCTAGTCCCTTCTAGCACTGATGATGTTCCTAGTTGGGTAACGAAACGTCTGCAAGAAAACAAGCAAGCTCAGAGAGCACCAAGGACCCTTCATTTCAACCCTGAGCTACACATATTCTCCTTCATTCGTTCCAATGATGGCTGGAAGTGAAGGACTACCTGTACCAGCAGCTCAGGTCTTCTCAGCCATTCCCACCCAAGTCCCATACCTGATAATCAAAGGAGCCCTGCTGGTCTTCTTCCTCCTTGGGAATCCTCAGATCTTCCAAGCTCCTGGCTTGGCTGAGTGGCTGCGGCTGTGACTCCACCACCAGTCCTGTGAAAATGTCTTCCAGTAGACTAATATCTGCAGGGCTTTCTGGGGTGGCTGGCTCCATCTGGCTGTCCTCCTGGGCTCTCTCAGGACAGGTGCCTTCTTCTCCGTCGCCGCTGTCGGATTCCTTCAGAGCGCGATAGGGCTGAGGCCTGTGAGAAGGAAAAGAGTTGGAAGTTCAGAGAGGGGATCCCTCTGGAGACATCTACCGACGTCCTTCCCGGTCAGAGAAAGCCAGAAGGACCCGATGGGTGTGTGATGAATGACAATTCCACATTATCTCCCAGCTAGGAGTTGAGGCTCTTAAGGACAGCGAGAAGCCCACTGGGATCTTCCCCAAGTGTGCTCCGTTGAGCAAAGGCCAAAAAAGTGAAGAGTGAGGCAGGCCACGGCTGACCCAAAGGTGCTTTTTTTTTCCACGAGGCAACTGGACTTTCTTGTTTTTCCTTTGAAGAGGTTTTGCTTCTCATCCCAGAAGCTTCTTCAGCTCTACTGGATGGTGGGGAACGGGAGGATTTATCCTCCTTGCAGACCGCTGGTCGTTTGCCTTTCTTTTGGAGAGCCGTTGAGGCCACCTGGAGGTTTATCTGTGTCGTCAGGGTCTGTCCACATTCTGGACAGAGAAGACCGCTAGTTTGAAAGAGGGGTCAAAGAGGCCACCTAGGTCAAAACTGAACAGAGGGGGAGGGACACGACATCATCTTGTCCAAGAGGTTCCATCTTTGGTTATGGGGGGAGAGGTGTTGCCTCCCGTTGATAGGGCGCGCAATTTAGGCGTCCTCCTGGATTCACGACTCAGTTTTGAAGATCATATTGGAGTCGTGGCCAGGAGGGCATTCGCCCAGGTTCGCCTGGTGCGCCAGTTGCGACCCTATCTGGACCGAGATGCCCTACGTACGGTCACTCATGCACTCGTTACCTCTCGGATAGATTACTGCAATGCTCTCTACATGGGGCTGCCCTTGAAGACCACCCAGAGGCTCCAGCTGGTGCAGAATGCGGCCGCGCGGGTAGTGATGGGAGCATCCCGATACTCCCATATTACACCCCTCCTGCGTGAGCTGCATTGGCTACCAGTTGTCTTCCGGGCGAGATTTAAGGTGCTTGTACTTACCTTTAAAGCCCTACATGGCTTAGGCCCGGGATATCTGCGGGACCGTCTGCTGCCGGGGACGACTTCCCATCGCCCAGTGCGCTCACACAGAGAGGGCCTCCTCAGGGTGCCGTCGGCCAGACAATGTCGGCTGGCGACTCCCAGGGGGAGGGCCTTCTCTGTGGGAGCGCCAGCCCTGTGGAACCAACTTCCCCTTGAGCTCCGGATGGCCCCGGACCTCCGGTCCTTTCGCCGCGACCTCAAGACGTTCTTTTTCCATCAGGCTGACCTGGATTGATGATGGGTTTTTAAAAGTCTTAATTTTAACTGTATAATTAATATTTGGGGCTGTTATTTAATTTTTTTAAACTTTTGTACTGTTGGTTTTTATTGTTGTTAGCCGCCCTGAGTCCTCTGGGAGATAGGGCGGCATATAAGTCCCATAATAAATAAATAAAAATAAAATAAAATCATCTATCTCCAGTCTACCACACGGTCCTTTCAGCAGTTCCAAGAAGGCTCCACAGCCATCTGCACCGCTCAGGTGACCCTGAGGATGCAAATAAGCCTCCAAGTGGCCTCAAGGACTCTTGAAAAGAAGGCAAACGACCAGCGGTCTGCAAGGAGTATAAATCCTCCCGTTCCCCACCATCCAGTCAGAGCTGAAGAAGCTTTTGGGATGAGAACGTCTTCAGAGAAAAACAAGAAAGCCCGGTTACCTCACGATCAGACCTTTGGGCAGTTCAGCAAGAACTCTGTTGCTTACACCACAAAACCACCCCAGTGTTCTGCTGGGGTTGTCAGTGCTTCCAACCCAACATAAGACACAGCCCAGCTGCAGATGGATGATGTCAAGCATGCATTTCTCACAGCGAAGCCAATGAAACAAGAAGGGCAGTCAAGACAAAGAGAGGGGAAAATCTTAGCCAGCATGAGACAGCAGGACTTTGAAGACCTGGGAAGCCCGAAGGATTCCTCTCTCCCAAGGTGCATAAAGTCAGGATGTGACCCAAATGAGACATGGGCTTCCTGGTTCCAAGATGACAACCTACTGAGTCAAGAAGTCATGCTGGGCCTCTGAAGGACCACGAGGAAAGGTCTTCCTTTGGCTCCAGATGACTCTACCTAGAGCATCCCAGATGAACTTTGGAATCTCGAATCCTTAAGGAATCCACAATGCTTAAAGCAATGTCTCCTCCATGAAGTAAGGGCAAGGTCTGTTAGGAGGAAGGCAGGACTGAGCAGGGAGCAAAGAAGTCTTCAAATCCTGGGATTCACATCTCACTCCTAGGTGAGGGGATGGTCGTGGAAGGCAAATCCAATTAACACCCCGCCAACTCACAGAGTTTCCAGGCATTCATGGACTGGCATTCATCCAGCTCTTCAAACGAGACTTGAGTTGGAAGGAAACACCCAAGAAGCAGCAGAAAAGAGCTGGGCAGAAGCCTCGACCATCTCTGGTGCCTCAACCCATGGGATAGTTCATTAGCAGAGAGGACCGCTCCATGCTCTGTCAGAGGAGGCATGTTTTGGGGCAGATAAAGACTTAAGTCACCCCATACTTTGGATTCCCATGTGCACTAAGCAGGCTGTCCTACCACAGCCAGAGAGCCATAGACACTGGAGAGTTTCGAACGCTCTGTCATTTTCCCCGGAGATGCTTCTAACTACCGATCCCTACTTCAACCTAGCTGCCCTTCAACCAACCCATTCAAAGAGCGGTTGACTCCCTTCCGTGCAGAGAAGATAGAATAGAGCTGAAAGGGACCTTGGAGGTCTTCCAATCCAGCCCTCTGCTCAAGCGGGAGAACCTACACCATCTCAGACAAGGGACTGTCTAGCCCCGGGGGAGGCCACCTTGGCTCTTTTAGGACTCGTGGACTTCAACTCCCAGAATTCCTCAGCCAGTCTGCCTGGCTGAGGAATTCTGGGAGTTGAAGTCCAGGAGTCCTAAAAGAGCCAAGGTTGCCTACCCCTGGTCCAGTCTCTCCTTGAAAACCTCCAATGGTGGAGCACCCACAGCTTCTGGAGGCAACGTCTGTTCCCCCGGTTAATTGTCCTCACTCTTAGGAAGTTTCTCCTTAATTCCAGGTGGCTTCTCTCCTTGATTAGTTTCCAACCATTGTTTCTTGTCCTGCCTTTGGGTGCTTTGGAGAACAATTTGACACCCCTCCCCCTAATTCTTGGTGGCAGCCCCTCAAACCTTCTCCCTTGATCCTTCGCAGGGCTCTCCATGCCTCGCCCAGATCCCTCTCCCGGTGCTTTCTGCTTGCAGTTGGCTATTCCCCTCAAGGGTGCTGGGGACGGGCAAGGCAGGAAAACCCAGCGCCAATCCAAGCCAGCGTAGGAGAAGAGCGAAATCTGAAGAGCCCTTGGCTGGAACCAGAAGGCGTTGTGCTTGTTGCCCAGGGGGTATATTAACGCGGGGGACATGAATGCGCGCGTGCACACACAGAGACAGGACACTCGCCACACAGAAGCTTCTAAGCCAGGGGAAGAGCTTGGTGGGTGGGTGGGCAGGGAAGCGACAGTCAAGATAGAGACCATTCAAAAGGAGCGGAGAAGAGAAAGCTGTCAGAGAACGCAGACACAGGCTCCAGGTCCTGAGGAAGCTCATCGCCGGAGGAATCCTCCAACAGGAAGACCGTATAGTGGCGGGTGGGCTTGACCAGGCTGAAGGAGAGACAGGGAGAGGAGAGAGAGAGAGAGAGATTATGTCGCCGGACCAGACCTGCAGCGGGAAAGAAAGCCAAACGACAGCAGTCAACATTCGAGGGAGAGAGAGAGAAAAAAAAATCCAGCCTCTTGGAGAAGGAGGGACCTCGGAAGGAGGAGGGTGGCCAACTCTGGAGAGCCTTTAGTGGCCCTGTGCTTTGACCTTGGCAATGGAATATAGAGGAGGAAGGGAGCTTGGAGGTCCACTAGTCCACCCCCCCCATCCCCGCCCAAGCAGGAGACCTTACAACCAGAGGTCCCCAACCTTTTTTAATTTAATTTTAATTTTAATCCCATTTATATCCCGCCCTTCTCCGAAGACTCAGGGCGGCTTACAATTTAAGCACAAACCAATGTGCTTAGCAAGTTTGGGCACCGGGGACTGGGTTATGTGGAGAGGAGAGGTTTTTCCGCGGACCGGAGGGTGGGTGGTTTTTGTGTGCTGCCTGCATCCCGCAAGGGGTGTGTGTGTGTGTGTGCTTTGCTTGTTTGTGCGGCCCGGTTGCTGGCCCCTGCCCTACATCATTTCAGACAGATGGCAGTCCAGTCTCACCCCACCAAATTCTCAGGAGATAAAGCAGAAAATAATAGAACGACAAGCGTTGGAAGGGACCTTGTGGGTCATCTAGTCCAACCCCACCCCCCAGCCCCACCCAAGCAGGAGGGCCTCCACCATTTCTGACAGATGGCGGTCCAGTCTCTCCTTGGAAGCCTCCAGTGATGGAGCTCCCAGAGACGTTTGCCAAGCGAGTTTTGCCCCGTCTTACGACTCTTCTTCGCCAGAGTTGTTAAACGAATCTGGCTTGCCCCCCCCTTCACTTTGCTTGTCAGAAGGTCGCAAAAGGGGACCCAGCAAAGGTCATCGACACCAACCAGTTGGCGAGCGTCTGAATTTTTGATCGCGTGATCATGGGGATGCCGCGACGGTCGTTAAGTGTGAAAAACGGACCTAGGTGCCGTTGTTAAGTTTGAACGGTCACTTAATGAAACGAGACAAGGACCTTATCTAATTCTCCTTTTGCTAAACACCAATACACACAACTCCATCCAATGGGTGTGTGTGTGTCTGGGTGTGTGTGTGTGTGTGTGTGTGTGTGTGAACTCTTCCCTCCAAATGGTGATGCCCCGACTCGGGGTTCGGATTTGAGCAAAACCCGCCACTGTGCTTAAAAAAACAACAGAGGGAGGCGTGCCAAAAAATGTCCAAGGCTAATTTTTCTTTTTCTCCCCTTAGCTCGAGGCAGCCAAGGCTGTTCCCTCATTAACCCGATTCGGTGGCTTCTCTCTCCCAGCGGCTGCCACCCGGCCACCGGCTCACGTTTTGCACACACAAAGAGTTGTCACGTGGAAAGGTGGCTGGGCCCGGGGCTGTCCATCAAACCCGAGGCTCTGCGTGGCTGCAAGGTTGCACGGGTCCTCGTCTTCCTCCCCTCCCCCCCCACGGGCTCCCGTGCAGATGGCTTGCTGATCTCCCTTCTAATGTTTAGTTTAACGTGTCTCCGGTTAGTGCCGGCATCTGACAGCCGTGACAGCCCGTAGCTGTCCCTTTTTAAATATCATGTCAGAAACACGGCACCATAAAGCCGAAGATGTGTTCCGCGGCGGCTCCGTCTCCCCGTTCGGAGGATCAGTGCTTCGGTTTTAATGAGGACAATCTGCATTTCGGGGGCTTCCAACCCCCCTCTCCCCGTTCCTCCCCCCCCCACATATGTCAGGAATGCCTGGACAAATCTGCAGCCATCTCGTGCTGCTGGCTGAAAACCAAGAGCTGACAAATGTAGATATTTCAAATTTAATTGACACCTAAATGTACTTAAGACAGATAAACGAGAGGGAGGAGGGGAGAAAAGGAGAGAGAGAGAGAGAGAGAGAAAAGGAGGAAAAAAAATAGTGAAGAATAGTGGGTGAAGAGTGGGCATTCAGCGACAAAAGAGTTTTGTCGGGAAGAGGCCGCTTCTGCGAAACGGGGCCCGTTGTTGCGCGAGCCTTTGGTGGATATGAGCAGGACGCTTTGGTGGATTTGCTGAAGAAAACCTGGTCCCCTTCTTAGAACAAGGGGGGGGGGGGGCGGGAAGCTCTGCCCCTCCCTTAAGACCTGGCCACCCAGGTGATACCCCCAGCCCAGCCGGCCCACCTGGAGAAAGACAAGAAAGAAAAGACGGGATGATTGCCTGGGGGAAGAATTTTGGTTATGCACTTCCACTTGAGAAATGGGAAGAGATTTGGTGGACTAATATGAGGCTGGTGGTTTCCACGTCATATAAGGAGAACATATACAAAATGCTTTATAGATGGCATCTCCCTCCGGCTAGACTTTCCAAAATGTTCCCTGGATTGTCGGCCGATTGTTGGAAGTGTGGTAAAGGGATTGGCACATACTATCACTTATGGTGGACATGTCCGGAAGTGGTTAGATATTGGATGAGGATCCAAAAATGGATAGAGGAAATCACAGGATGTTTAGTTGATCTTAAACCAGAGACGTATCTGCTTGGCTCCAGGCCTGGAAATATTAAGAAGGAAATATGGTATTTGGTTTTACATATCTTAACGGCGGCAAGGATGGGGTATGCTCAATTTTGGAAGGCAAATCAAACCCCGCCGGATGAAGTTATAATTAGGAGAATACTTGATTGTGCAGAAGCAGACACATTGACCAAGAAGTTGAAAGGTAAAGAAGAGACACCAGCATTTCTATCATGGAATAAATGGTATATTTGGATGGATAAAAGATTAAAGAAATGAGGGTGGCTTGGAGGTTGGTCAAAAATGAAGTGATATAGTCTTTGTTAATGAATAAGCTTTGGAGTTGGATGGTTATAAGAGACTTAATGAGTGGAATATAATTGTTAGTTTAGAAGTAGATATAATGTGAAATTTTTGAAATGGTTTTCAATTTTTCGATTTCTTCGTTTTTTGTATATTGTAAATGGTTTTTTTTTGTCTTTGTCGGTGTATGGTGTGTTTTTAACACGAAATGTAAATATGATTTATTTTTTTTAAAAAAAAAACAAAAATAAAAAACCAGGAGCTGGGAAGAAAGAGATGTCTCCTGCAAGTGAGCCAAGCTGGCAGAACCCAAACCCTACAGACTCTTGAGTTGGAGGAAAACACTGGCTATGGCTAGGGAAAAGGGGAACGTGCTGCAAAACCCTCGGGCATCCCTCGGGCTCTTGAGCCTGGAAGGTAGAAGATGTTCAAGGAGAACATCAAGAGAAGTGCTGGGATGGCGTTCTCTCTCGCCAAGAAACGGGGGTGGGGTGGGGGGGGTCGGGGGGAAGGCCAACCGGCAGCGTTTGAAGAAGGATGGAGAGATGAACAGAGATACTTCTTGCCCTAACAAAAGGTCTTCTAGATCCACAAACGGCGGGACAGTGTTGGGAGTTTCTCCCCCCTCTGTCCCGTCTCCAGAAAGACTTCCTTCTGGAGCAGCCAAAGGCATCAGCTGTCTTCTGTGAACTAGAGAGCGTGGAAAGGACGTTTGGAGGGACTTTAGGAATCAGTGACGGACCTTCCCTCCAGGCCTTTCAAACTCTGGAGAAGCAGCCACTAGAAGCTTTAGAATAGAATAGAATCTGGAAGGGATCTTGGAGGTCTTCTAGTCCAGCCCCCTGCTCAAGCAGGAGAACTGATACCATCTCAGACAAGGGACTGTCCAGTCTCTTCTTAAAAACACCCACCATATCTGGTGGCAAGCTGTTCCACTGGTTCATTGTCCTCACTGTCAGGAAGTTTCTCCTTAATTCCAGGTTGCTTCTCTCCTTGGTCAGTTTCCAACCGTTGTTTCTTATCCTGCCTTCTGGTGCTTTGGAGAATAATTCGACTCCCTCTTCTTTGTGGCAGCCTCTCAGATACTGGAACGCTGCTATCGTTGTCTCCCCTATTTCCTCTTTTCTCTACATTAGCCAAACCCAAGTCCCGCAGCCGTTCTTCCTATGTTTTAGTCTCCAGGCCTTGGATCATCTTCGTTGCTCTTCTCTGAATTTTTTTTCCCCAAAGCCCCAACGTCTTTTTTGGTAAAATGGTGACCAAAACTGGTCGCAGTTTTCCATTGCAAGGATACAGAAGAGATCTTTCTAAGACCAAAGGGGCTGAATATTATCAGAGCAACTTCTCTGGTCCCCCCACCACCACCCCGATATCAAATATGGGGGAAGCGGGCCCTTTCTCTTTCTGTTTTTCAAGAAAGAAGCGGGAGGCAAAAGGTAGAGCCACCTAATTTAGACTCTACCCTGGATGGTCCGAGGGGCGGTGAGGTTTCCTGTAGTCGCTGTGTTTCTATATTGTTTTGATTTGGGGAGAATCTGTGCAGACTCAGACCCTGGGGAGCAGCCTCGCCGCCTTGATGCTTTAACTGACATTGTTATGCATTGTTTTTCTTCTGCAAAAATGAAAGCGCCTTCACAGCAAACCCCCAGGGGTTGCCTAGATCCTCTGGGAATCCCAGCAAGGAGCCTTCAGACTCAGCTTAACACACACACACACACACACACACACACCCCTGCCTTACAACTACCCAAGTTCTCCATCACCCAAAAATGAAGCCCACAGGGAAGAGACTTTGTCACCTCGTTCCCTTGGGCCAAGCTTGTTTGTTTCACGCTGGAGGAACCAGCAGGCAACGTTCTGCAGATCCCTTCCTGGGTGGGATAACGGAGGTCTGCAGAAGGGTGAAAAGGTGGTGGTGGTGGGACTTGTCCTGCAGAGACTTGGGTGGTCCAGGAAACAGCAAATAAGAAGGAAGCCCCCAGGTCAAAATCAGCCAAAGAGGTCAGATCTTTTTCCCCACTGTCCTGCCCCGGATGGAAATGGAGACTTTACACCATCTCCCTTAAATAAGTACCATTGAATTCTCTTTCTCCGTGGCCAATTCTGCCTGGGATGACTTATCGGCAGGAAATTGCTGGCGTGTTTATAAGGAGACGTTCAAATCTTCTGTTTCCCACCAAGAGCTTCTCCACCTGTTTCTCCGCACTCTCTAAGGAGGAGAGTGTGAGTAGCAATTGGCGGTGGGTTGGCACTGTGGGTATCATGGTAAAAATCCACGGCACGGGGGAAGTCTGACTCACACAGTAAATCTCCTTTGTGGAGTTTTATTTCCCGGCAAAAGCTGGCGGGAAGGAAAGCTCAAGCACTCTAAACTTGGTTGCTCTTTTTTTTTCCACCCTTCAATCAGAACCGCTCTCTCTAACCTTTCCCATCCCGAAAAACCAGAAAGGAGAAAAAAATCCAGCTGGCAACTGACAGCAAAATAAATCTCGGCTGAGAGAGAGAGAGAGAGGAAAGGAAAAAAAAAAAACAGAAATATTGCACAGTTGGGCTCATAAGCTGCACGGTGGACCAAATCCTGGCCTGTTAGGGCAAAACAGGACGTTTTCCTTCTTGTTGAACGCGGTTGGTCACCCACAGCCAGACTGGACTCGGCATTTTTATCCACCTATCGAGTGACTCCTGGTTGTTGTTCGTGCTAGGGGATTTCTCACTTTTAACCCTACACTTTGCAAGTGTGGCCTTCGGAGGAGAAGTCAGGGCCAAGCGCCCAGAAGCAGGGGACAAAGGCTCTCTGGGTTTTGTCCACCAGAGGGCACTCGTGTTCCACTCAGCTTTTCCGAAGGAGGAATCTGAGAGTCAATACTCACTGCTCTGGGCTGGAGACAGTTGTCCTTCGAGCATCCACAGCAACGTTGCCTTTGGGTCTTCGGACAACTTGGGGTCTGGGCGGCCGAACCTGTTGGACACCAAGTGGAGATGTACCCGTGACTCTGACATGAATAGAATAGAATAGAATAGAATAGAATGGAATGGAATGGAATGGAATGGAATGGAATATGGAATATGGAATATGGAATATGGAATTTGGTATGAAATAATAGAATAGAATAGAATAGAATAGAATAGAATAGAATAGAATAGAATAGAATAGAATAGAATAGAATAGAATAGAATAGAATAGAATGGAATATGGAATAAGGAATAAGGAATAGGAATTTGGTATGAAATAGAATAGAATAGAATAGAATAGAATAGAATAGAATAGAATAGAATAGAATAGAATAGAATAGAATAGAATAGAATAGAATGGAATGGAATGGAATGGAATGGAATGGAATGGAATGGAATGGAATGGAATGGAATATGGAATATGGAATTTGGTATGAAATAATAGAATAGAATAGAATAGAATAGAATAGAATAGAATAGAATAGAATAGAATGGAATATGGAATAAGGAATTTGGTATGAAATAGAATAGAATAGAACAGAATAGAATAGAATAGAATAGAATAGAATAGAATAGAATAGAATAGAATAGAATAGAATAGAATAGAATAGAATAGAATAGAATAGAATAGAATAGAGAAAGGAATATAGAATATGGAATAGAATAGAATAGAATAGAACAGTACAGAGAATGGAATATGGAATAGAGTAGAGTAGAGTAGAATAGTCGAGTCGAGTCGAGTCGAGTCGAGTCAAATAGAATAGAATAGAATAGAATAGAATAGGATGGGATGGGATAGAGTAGAAAGGGACCTTGGAGTCCAGCTCTACCATTTCAGACAAGTGAGCTGGAGAAGCGATACGATGCACCCTTCCCCAATCAAAGAACTCACCACAGCACTTCTGGAAATGGCACTACCCTTTGCTAAAACCCACTGAGCGACTTTCCTGGGCAAGATACCTGCCTGGACCACATGAACTACAGTCCAGACAAAGCCATGGAGCCAACACGCTTGGCTTTTCATAAGCCGAAGCAAGCCCTGCCACTACGTAAAAACGTTCAGAGGGCTCGTTGGAAGGCCCTCCTTGGCCAGGCAGAAGCAGCACCAGCAGCAGGCGCCTTTGAGAGATGGACAGCTGGAGTAGGACTTCTCCAAAGGACTAGGGGGTATCTTCAGGGTAAGGTCCCCCCAAAAGTAAAGATGGCAGCCACAAACACCCGTGAGGCTCCTACCTCTATTTTGGGAGCCATTCCTTGCAGACACCCCCACCATCGAAACGTTGGCTGGAGCTGCGGAGAAGTCCTTCAAACTCCCAAATGCTACCATTGGTATATAAAAGCCAGCCTGAAATGCCTTCAGGCTACAGCCTCATGCGTGAATTAGGGGGGGGGGGAAGCCAACATTTCTCCTTGGCCCAGTCTCCTCCAGTTCTGGGAGAAATTATTAATAATAATAATATAAAGTTGGAAGGGACCTTGGAGGTCATCTAGTCCAACCCCCTATTGTCACGTTAGAAGAGTTCCCCCATGAATCAGGAATCCAACTCATGATTCTCGGTGCTATTTGACCAACTTGGGTTTCATCCACCAGGTGTGGGCAGGCGATTCAGTTCGTATCAGGCATCCCTGCAACTAAGGAACACATCTGAAATCTCTCCAAATCCCAGATTTTGATGCCCTGTAGCAGCCTTAGGACACCACGGATAAAGGGGGGAAAAAATAGAAGGGAGAAGGCTTCCTACTCAAGCACGAATCAAAGGGCAGGTGAAACGAAGCAGCTGCGCAGAGCTAAGCAAGGAGAAAGCAGAAGTGAGCTCGTGCCTTAAAGTTGGCAAAGACGAACCTTGCTCATTTTCGTCATATAGGGTCATACACTAGCTATAAGGGTCTCTTGTTTGACTAGGGTCGGACTAGACGACCTCCAAGGTCCCTTCCTATTCCGAGGCTGATTCCTTGAGGGTTAGAAGAAGCTCCTGGTCAGTCTTCTTTGAACTGTCAAGTGAAATGAAGCAAGGCGGTGCTCTTCCAACTCCCCAAACTTCCCTGAAAATAAGACCAGGTCTTAGATTCATTTTTGCTCCAAAAGACACATTCGGTCTTATTTTGGGGGAAATACGGCACTAAATGCATCCATCTGGCTGACAATTTCAACCGGGGCTTGTGGCTCGGTGGGTTGGGACGCTGAGCTTGTCGATCAAAAGGTCGGCAGTTTGGCGGGTCGAATCCCGAGTGCCGCGTTAACAGAGTGAGCGCCTGTTACTCGTCCCAGCTTCTGCCAACCTCGCAGTTCGAAAGCACGTAAAAATGCAAGTAGAAAAATAGGGACCACTCCGGTGGGAAGGTAACAGCGTTCCGTGTGCCTCTGGCGTCTAGTCATGCCGGCCACATGACTACGGAGACGTCCTCGGACAAGCGCTGGCTCTTCGGCTTTGAAACGGAGATGAGCACCGGCCCCTAGAGTCGGAAACGACTAGCACGCATGTGCGGGGGAACCTTTACCTTTACCTTATTATGAGCACCCTGAAAAAAAAAACCATGCTAGAAATATTCAGGGAAACACGGTACTAAATGCATCTACCTGGCTGAGGTCCTTAACTCGGGCTTATAGTTGGAGAAACAGGGTGTCCTTCGACTCCAAAACAGGTTAATCTCGGACTCTCTGATATTCTCCACCAACTCTTGAAAATTCTTTCTGCTACTTCACGGAAATAAGAGACGTCCTGTCTGCCCGTGCCCTCCTCCATCCCCACGGATGGGCTATCGCAACGTCGGTGTCTTCCCACGGGGACTCTTACAGTGTGCGGGCCCCAGGGGCTGAAGCCGATTTCCCAGTTCGCTGCAAAATGAGACGACACGCCCAGCTTTTTGCAAAACCAGGAAATGCGCCCAGATTTTTTTTTTTTTTTTTTTGGCCAAACGGGAAAATGTGCCCAGATTTTTATTTATTTTTAATTTTTTTGCCAACAGAGAAACTGCAGAGATTTTTTTTATTTTATTTTTTTGCAAAACGAGAAAAATATGCCGGTGTTTTTTTGTCCTCGGAACCGAGAAAGCCAGAGGTGCCTCTTGAAACGTTCTTCAGCTCCTTCTATGGAGGACCTCGTGCTGATCTGCACCGAGGCAAACCTTAATCCTGCCCCTCACCTGGGGTGGGCGACGGAGACTGTTGAATCCTTGGCCAAGGATTCAAGGATAGTTGCCTGCTTGGCCCTGCAAGTAAGCCAAGGGTCGTTCTAGGCAGGAGTCAAAGACCACTTCTTGGGCTTTCTACCCAGGAGGAGCCCACCCCACGGATGAGGGACGGAGGAAGAGGGGGAAGGAGCACCCACGGGTCCTCTGGAGAGAGACGGGGTCAGATGCCAGAAGCCTCCGAGCCCAACAAGGGACACACACACACACACACACACACGTCTGATTCCCTCCCTCCCTCCCATCCATCCATCCATCCATCCATCCACCCATCCAGATGAAGCTTAAAGAGTGGCGAATTTATGGCAGGATTAAGTTTGCGGGAACTTCCCGTGAACTTGCAAGGCGGAGGAACATCGGAGGAAAAGAACAACAGAGCTAATTAGAGGAGCTGGGCTGTCAGAGCAGGGCTGCATGGCTGAGTGCCAGCAAACAAAGGAGAAGGCTTGGCAATCAGCAGGATGGATGGAAAAGACTGCTTCATTAGGGATGATAAAACACAGGGAGGGAGGGAAAAGGGGAGAGGGAGGAAGCGGGCGGGGAGGGGGAGAGAAAGCCAGCTCCAGAGGGAAGGACGGGGAAGGGCGGGGGAGAGACTGTTTAATTAAGCCTAAAGCCGGCTTGTCACTTGCTGCAAACCCTTTCACCTTGGGGCTGGCCTTCTCAAGAGAGAGGACCTCTCTGCCAGAGATGGCAATTCCACCACTGGGGCGAAGGCTCTGTGTGTGTGTGTGTGTGTGTGTGTCTGTGTGTGTGTGTGTGTGTGTGTGTGTGTGTGTCTGTGTGTGTGTGCGCGTGCATGTACGTGTATGCCAAATCGCTTGGAAGACCTCTGGAAGGAGGGCGAGTGAGAAAAAGGCCACGTCCCAGTGGGATTTTAAATGTGCACTACCCAAGAAACGGGGTTAAATCTTATCCAATCAAAATAGACCTGGAAGGGACCTCGGAGGTCTTCTAGTCCAGCCCCCCTGCTCAAGCAGGAGACCCTGTGCCATTTCATAGCAGTGGCTGTGGAATCTCTTCTTAAAAACCTCTGACGATCAAGCAACCCACAACGTCTGAACGCAACCGTCTCTTCCACCGGTTAATTGTCTCCACCGTTAGGAAGTTTCTCCTTAATTCCAGGTTGCTTCTCTCTTTGATCAGTTTCCATCGTCTCTTGTCCTGCCTTCTGCTGCTTTGGAAAGTAAGTTGACTCCCTTCCTCTTCTTTGTGGCAGCCCCTCAAATACTAGAATACTGCTATCATGTCTCCCCTATTTCTTCTTTTCTCTAGACTAGCCAAACCCAAATCCTGCAATCGTTCTTCAGGTGTTTTAGTCTCCAGGCCTTGGATCATCTTAGTTGCTCTTCTTTGCACGTTTTCCAAAGCCTCAACATCTTCTTTTGTAAGGTGGTGACCAAAACTGGACGCCGCATTCCAGATGTGCCCTTACTAAGGCTTTACAATGCAGCACTTAATACTCCAGGTGATTTTGGTTCTACGCCTCTGTTTATGCAACCAAGGATTGTGTTCGCTTATTTTGGCTGCTGTCGCACACGGCCGGCTCGGAGTGATTAGACCACTTCTAACATAGAGTTTAAATTTCATTTAAAAAAACAAAAAAAGATTTTAGCCTCTTCTAAGTTCCTCTCTAGGCTGAAGCGTGCTCATTTGATGCAAACACCAGCTGCATTTCAGAGATTCTGAACTGCCACCCCAATCCTGGGCAACTGGCACCTTAGATGTCCTAATAACATTAGCCAAGGATTGTGTACGTGCTACATGAGTGTGCTGAAGCTACTACTGCAGTCACAACAGGCTACCTGCAGGTCTGGGGCCCATGATGGCTCGAAGAGGACCTCGGTGACTAATGAAGAATCTTGGTTCTAACATTGATCTAGAGGTACGTTTTCAGAAACTTGGAATTCTCACATGGAGAAATTCAATCTGTGGTTAAGACACACAGCTGGCTACAAGCATTCCTTCCACAAGCCAGGGTTCGCTCTTAAATTTGATCCATCCTGTTGACCACAAGGCCAAATGACCCATCACATGTCAAGATGACCAGGGCATCCAAGCTGAGGGTTGAAACCAGCTGGATCAAGTAAACTAGAATGAGAGCTGAGAAGAGCAACAAAGATGATCAGGGGACTGGAGGCTAACACATACCAAGAACGGTTGCTGGAATTGGGTATATCTAGTTTTATGAAGAGAAGGACCAGGGGTGACATGACAGCAGCCTTCCAGTATCTCAGGGGCTGCCCCAAAGAAGAGGGAGTCAAGCTATTCTCCAAAGTGCCCGAAGGCAGGACAAGAAGCAACGGATGGAAACCAATCAAGGAGAGAAGCAACCTGGAACTAAGGAGAAACTTCCTGACAGTGAGGAACAATTAACCAGTGGAACAACCTGCCTCAAGAAGTTGTGGGTGCTCCAACACTGGATGTTTTCAAGAAGAGATTGGAAAGACATTTGTCTGAAATGGTATAGGGTTCATGCTTAAGCAGGGGTGGACTAGAAGACCTCCAAGGTCCCTTCCAACATTATTATTATCTTTTATTCATTAAACATGAAACTCAGTCAACTGAACACTCAAACTGACTGGCGCTGATGGTTGACACGGGTTGCTGCCAGCATCCTAGGTATCAACCAGGTACCTCCTTAAAATGTAAGATGTTCCAAGTAGCGCAGTTTTTTGCAGCTTTGCTGGAGTTATTGCAGGAATTATTATTATTATTATTATTATTATTATTATTATTATTATTATTATTATTATTATTAATTATTATTATTATTTCAGCCCAACGTGGAGCAGAATACAGAATAACAGGGTTAGAGGGGACCTTGGAGGTCTTCTAGTCCAACCCCTTGCTCAAGCAGGAGTCCCTAAACCATTTCCAAACAAATGGCTGTCCAGTCTCTTCTCAAAAACCTCCATGACTTCTGGAGGCAATTTTCGTTCCACAAGATTGCACAAAAACATTTCGGCTGCAAACCAAGGTCACTTGAGGAAGATCTACTGCAGGGATCTTCAAACCTGGCCCTTTTATGACTTGTGGACTTCAACTCCCAGAATTCCTCAGCCAGGCACGCTGGCTGAGGAATTCTGGGAGTTGAAGTCCACAAGTCATAATAGGGCCAAGTTTGAAGACCCCTGATCTACTGGGTGGAAAAGATAGCAAATACGATGCAATTTCTTTTTTTTTTCTTCCCCCCCCCCCCCCCTTAGGTTGAAATAAAGCACTCAGAAAAATGGGATAGGGAATCGAAGCGCTTGAGCAACTGAGAGACCCGATCAACACCACCTTACAGCACACGGAGGAAGGAAAATGATCAACGCATAAATCCATCACCGTGACGGGTGGAGCTAAACACCCACTGTTAAATAGGCAGAGTTGGCGAGCACACACTGGCCTGGCCGTTAAGAGCAAGCGGACAAGGCTTTAGGAGGGTGCAAGGGCGTGGACAGCCGTGAAATTCCCACGCTACGCCACAGTTGGACCGAGGTGATTTTTCTCCACCTTGCTTTTAAGGCAGGGATGCAACGACGGGGTTCCGTTCCTTCTCTTGCCGCAGAAAACAAACAAACTAGGAGGGGAAAAAAAAAAAAGGCAGGGACATTTTCGTCCAGTGAAGATCCTGGATAAATATTATAAGGAGTGTTTTGTTTTGTTTTTTAAAAAAATAAAGTCAGAGAGGATTCTTGGCAAGAATAACGAACCCCAGTCTCCTTTCAGCCGCTTCAGTTCTTCTGTTACGATCTCATCTGTTCAGGTCTCACACCCTTGGGATCTTAGCGAAAACATCTCTTCCGGCTGGTTGCCTCCTCCAGATGTTGGAATGATAACACTTATACGGTAATTTCGGGGGGGGGGGGATTGGAGGGCGCCAGGTTGGCGATAGCTGCCCCGGGGGCCTGGCCTTATGGAGGTGGAAGAAGGCAAGTTCTCTGGCTCTATTCCAAGATGGCACGTGAGGTTCTCCTGCTTGAGCAAGGGGCTGGACTAGACAGCCTCCAAGGTCCCTTCCAGCTCTATTCTATTCAATGGGCCTAGTACAAGGTAAGGCGGCCTTTGGACGATAGCTAATTTCAGACAGCAGCAGAGAGGGAAATAATGCCAGGGGCTCTGCAGGTCTCCAGCAGGTACAGATGTGGCTGCAGATGTTAGCCAAGCCCTGCTTTTCTAGGGGTAAAGTAAACACCCCCGCACACACACACACACACACACCAGTTCAATGGGTCAAATCCAGCAGCAATATGCCTCAAAGGGTTAATACTGAGCGTGATCATATTCTCTTGTAACTCCATACAGGCAGTCCTTCACTTCCAACCCCAATTGAGCTGAACCTTTCTGTCATTAAGGGAGACCTTTGTTAAGTGAAGGGACGCGGTGGCTCAGTGGGTTAGGACTCTGAGCTTGTCGATCAGAAGGTCGGCAGTTTGGCGGGTCGAATCCCGAGTGCCGCGTAGCAGAGTGAGCGCCTGTTACTCGTCCCAGCTTCTGCCAGCCTAGCAGTTTGAAAGCACGTAAAAAATGCAAGTAGAAAAATAGAGACCACTCCGGTGGGAAGGTAACAGCGTTCCATGCGCCTCTGGCGTCTAGTCATGTCAGCCACATGACCACGGAGACGTCCTCGAACAAGCGCTGGCTCTTCGGCTTTGAAACGGAGATGAGCACCGGCCCTTAGAGTCAGAAATGACTAGCACAGATGTGCGGGGGAACCTTTACCTTTACCTTGTTAAGTGAGTTTTGCCCCATCTTACGGCCTCCCTTCCCCTTGGCTGCCAAGGGGATCGTTGCAGGTGGTTAAATGAGCAACCCGCTTGTTAAAATCTGGCTTCCCCGCTGACTTTTCTCGTCAGGCGGTCGCGAAAGGGGGACCCCAGGGCGCTGCAACCGTGGTTAAGTATGAGCCGGTCGCCAAGCCCCCGAATTTTGATCGCGTGATGGAGGGTTGATGCTGCAAAGGTCGCGAGCGAGTCTCCTCCTCTTCCTCGTACCCAGTCCTAACTTTGTTAAGCTTTGGGAATGCTAGAGTAAAAACCCGCCGAACCTTTGCAGGGAAGAATAAGCCAGGGTGAAGAAAAGGCACCCACGAGGAAGGAGAGCAGCTCCATAGGAGACAAAGCAGAACCTACTCCAGCTTGGCCGAGCGGGTGGCCAACTGTCCCTGTGTTGGTTTGTTGTGAGTTTGCCAAAGCCCAGCCGGCCGTTTTTAGTAAGGCGAAGAAGCGCGCAAAGGTTAGAGGCAGGCAAAGAGGCCTTTTACTCACGGGCCTGGCGGAGCGATGGATCTTGGGCTGTGGTGGTCTCGGCGGCGGCACGCTTGGCTGCAGCAAAGTGGAAACTTCAGTCATTAGACCCCCCCCAGGGTGCGGCTCTCGCCCCCCCCCAAAACAGCACCCTCAGCAGGACCTCAACTTACTAGGACAAACTCCTTGCAGGTAGAAGGGATCTCAGATCCTTTGAGCTTGTCGGGCTTAAGAAATGGAGCGGAGAGCAGGAAGCCAAGGAGATGTGGCTCATCCCTACATCTTGTATCAAGGCATTGTTGGATTTTTATTTTTATGATAGCTAGGCAGAAGTTGGAGGAACAGACTCCTTGTCCAAAGGTGTTTTTTTTTCCAAAAGGCAACTGGGCTTTCCTGCTCCTCTTTGAAGACGTTTCGCTTCTCATCCCAGAAGCTTCTTCAGCTCTGACTGGATGGTGGGGAATGGGAGGATTTATACTCCTCGCAGACAGCTGGTCATTTGCATTACTCCAGAGAGTCGTTGAGGCCACTTGGAGCTTTGCCCACAGCGAAGGGACCCAGGGCAGAAAACATCCTACACCCGTGGTGGCGAACCTATGGCACGTGTGCCACAGGTGGCACGCAGAGCCCTCTCTGTGGGCACGCGCGCCATCACCCCAGTCCTAGGCCTTCAGCTGGGTTTTATAAAACTTTGCTTTAGGCCTCCGCCGCCATGTGCAAAAAAAAAAAAAGGTTCAATCAATCGATCAATTTCAACTTCTCGTGGGGAAAAAAAAGATCTCGCAAAGTTGGAATTGACTGATTGAACTTTTTAGTCCCACCCAGTCTGCCGTGACCACCGCAGCCACGCCCACCCAAAGGGCCACGCCCACCCGGCACCCGACGATACGTAAGTGGGTTTTGGGTTGCAGTTTGGGCACTCGGTCTCTCAAAGGTTCACCATCATGGTCCTACACCAAGAAGTCTCCGCACCTGTTTGCCCTACGCCGGTGACCCTGAGGACACAGGTGAGTGAGTTTTGTCCCATTTTGCGGCATTTCTTGCCACGTTTGTTAAGTGAATGACTGCGGCAGTTAAATTAGTAACCTGGCTGTTAAGTCATTCTGGCTTCCCCCATGGACTTTGCTCGCCAGAAGGTCACAAAAGGTGATCACAGGACACACCCACCCTGGGATGCTGCGGCCGTCAGTTGCCAAGCACCTGCTTGTAAATCACGTGTTCACAGAGATGCTGCAACGGTCGCAAGCAGGGCCGTTGTCAGTTCGCAAGGTCAGTAAACAAAGTGTTGTAAGTCAAGGACTACATTTATTGCCTCCTCTCCTAGGTTAAAGTTAAAGGGGGTGTCAGAATCCATTTATATCACATTCATAAATGTATGTTTAAAACATTATCCCCCCCATGGATTCTGCCATCTCCCGAGGAAGGAGGAGCGGATGTGGATTCAGCCTGCCTTAGGTTATTTCAAAGACCAAGGGAAACCTTTTGAACTGGGGGAACAAAGGGGAGGGTTAGAGAAGAAGGCATCTGGCCTGTGTCTCCATTTGAATCTGTAAAGGAAGAAGGCAATAACCGTAAAGATCCGAAGTTCCCTTTTTTCCCACGAAAGGGATGACACGAAGTAAATGATGGGGGGCTGACCAAATGGGGTTGAGGGAAGGGGGGTTGAACCGGGAACTCTTTATAAAGTTTCAATCTGTAAAACAATACCAGGTCCTGTCTTGTATTTCCACAACCAAACATGCCCTAGTAAAAATTCCTTTTGGACTAGAACTGACTCCAAGAGTTTTTGTTTCCCTAAGACGTGAATTGGGGTGGGTCCTGACAGGGGGAGAGGCCTGCTTTTTCTCCCCTGCTTTTCGGGACCCCCGCTTTAAACCCCAAAGTCCTCGCCAGGTGCGACTCTTCCCGATCTGCATCCCCAGATAAATCTACTCCCTGGGGCCGGAGGCTTGTAAAATCTCCTTGCATCGGCTTCTTTCCCTTCTCAGCCGTGGCTGGAATTTGGTGCCTCTCTGGATGACAATATTTACCTGCCGAAGTAGGCCACGAAAGAGAGGGAAAAAAAAGGGACGGCTGGCATCCTGGGGGTGGGATGGGGGGGGTGTCTGCTCTGAATCCTGGACCCCCTCCCCTCTCGTGCTCAAAAAACAGATCCCCAAGACATGTACATTACACGGAAACCAGCCTCGGAGCTGTGGTTAATTTGTTGATGCAGCAAAATGCATTGTTTCCAAAAGGTCAGGAAGGGAAAGTGTGGTAGAAGATCAGCTTAATTACTTGCCCGAACTGGAGCTTAAATTACTGCGGCAGGCCTGTGGTTAAAGGACCAGCCGTAGAGGGGGGAGTAATTAAGCAATAATTAAGCTTAAGTGGCTCATTTAATGGACTACAACCACCTTGGCTTACAACATTCCTTGGGGGACCATTTGAAGTTACAATGGCGCTGAACAAAAGGGACTTATGACCATTTTTCACACTTACGACCGTTATAGCATCCCTGTGATCACCTGATCAAAATAACAGAGTCTTGGCAACGGACTCGTATTTATGACGGTCAGAGTGTCCCGAGATCACGTGATCCCCTCTAGAGATCCTCTGACAAGCGAGAAGCCAGATTCATTTAACAACTGTGTCGCTAACTTCACAACGGGTTCATATTTGTGATGGTCGCAACGTCCCGGGGTCACGTTATCCACATTTGCGACCGTCTGACAAGCAGAGTCAATGGGGAAGTCCAGGAATCAGACAGGCCAGGATACTCGGCACAAGCACACAAAGTGGGCAGGTTGCTCTAGCAACACTCAAGTCCTCAGAGTGGGATTATGTAGGCAATGCCGTCATGAGAGGCGAGGTTGCCTCCTCGCGAATAGTCTAGCTGACCTGCTTTGTGCCTCTCTGCTCTACGTGTCCCTGGATCATGGAGGTGTGGACTCCACCTCCTTCTCATTTGTAGCGGGTGGCAGCTGCTCCCAGTCCTTGCCTGGAGCCTCCTGGCCACTTTGCTGCAGCCTCAGCCTGTACTCCCACCCAGCTGAGGCTGTTCCATCAGGCTAGCACTCCCCGAGCCCTGATCCTGACCAACATTACAGAGTGCAGAGAAGAGCAACAAAGATGATCAGGGGACTGGAGGCTAAAACATATGAAGAACGGTTGCTGGAATTGGGTGTGTCTAGTTTAATGAAGAGAAGGGTGAGGGGGGACATGATAGCAGTCTTCCAATATCTCAGGGGCTGCCCTAAAGAAGAGGGAGTCAAACTATTCTCCAAAGCACTAGAAGGCAGGACAAGAAGCAACGGATGGAAACTCATCAAGAAGAAAAGCAACCTGTAACTAAGGAGAAATTTCCTGACAGTGAGAACAATTAACCAGTGGAACGCCTTGCCTCCAGAAGCTGTGAACGCTCCAACACTGGAAGTTTTTAAGAGATTGGACAGCCATTTGTCTGAAATGGTATAGGGTTTCCTGCCTGAGCAGGGGGTTGGACTAGAAAACATCCAAGGTCCCTTTCATCATCATCATCATCATCATCATCATCATCATCATCATAACATGAACCTCAGTCAACTGAACATTCAAACTGACTGGCGCTGATGATTGACACGGGTTGCTGCCAGCATCCTAGGTATCAACCAGGTACCTCATTACTACTAGTACTACCACTACCACTACTACTACTACTACTACTACTACTATTATTAGCATTATTATTCGGCTCTGCACTTTCCTCTATCAACTCAAACTCACCCTCCTCCTCTGAACTCGTGTCCGGAAAGCAGTCTGAGTGCGGATCCATGAAAGTGGACGCACCACTTTCAAAAAGTCAAGTCATGACAATGCTATGATTTAAACCTTCCCACCTCTACTGTTCCTCCAAAGGGCGTCACCAGCTGAAGGGGGCATCACAGGGGCAGACCCCAAGTTCTCTTCCTTTTCAAGAAAAAAAAACTGGCTACAAGATGCTTGGGCAAACCTTTGAAAGCTCCGCAAACATCACAACGAGGCCAGCCGGCCACTCACAGGAATGTCCCTCCATGAATGAATGAATGAACCTTTATTGTCAAAGTACAACCATGTATACATTGAGATTGGCTGAGCCTCCCTTCGTGCCCCCACCCCCAACTTACAGTGACACAAACCCTCCATCTTATTACACCATGTGAGCTAATTGCACAGCGCACCGGCCTCGCAAGTCAATTATGCATAGTTTATAAAATTATTTCCCATTCATTTCCCATTCCCATGAAGGTGCTTTTTCAGGAGGCAACTGGACATTCTTGTTTTTCTTTCACTTCTCATCCCAGAAGGGAATGGGAGGATTTATACTCCTTGCAGAGAGCTGGTCATTTGCATTTTTTAAAAGAGCCGTTGAGGCCACCTGGAGGCTTATCTGTGTCCTCAGAGTGGTGCAAATGATTCCTGCAGTCTGCAATTTTTTTCTGGAAATCTGTTCACGACTCAGGTGACCCTGAGGACACAAATAAACCTACAAGTGCCCAGCGACTCTCAGAGCCGAAGAAGCCTCTGGGATGAGAAGTGAAACGTCTTCGAAGAAGAACAAGAAAGTCCCGTTGCTTCCTGAAAAAGCACTTTAGGGGCAACCAGGACCTGGATGACGGAGAATCTCCATTGACCCCCCTCTGTGAAATCTTCTGAGACCAAGCAGGGGTGGGGGTGGGGTGTCTCCCCAAATTCAGGGTGCCAGTAAGAGGCTGATCTCCCACCCACCCCCAATATGCCAGAAAGCTGTCCATTCCGGGCTGCGGCGGGCGTTTAAAAATCACAGCTAATAGGTTAACAACTGTTTTTCCTTCGCCTTCAAATGAAGAATATCAGAAAGCCGAGGGAATATTCGGCTCTCCAATTTGTACCAGCCTCTCCCTGCTCCCTGCAATGTGTGTTTGACAGAGCTGACATTTTGTACCGCTGTGAGACGGGAGGAGCGCGTGTGACATTTTTATTCACGGTAGCGAACGCCCTTGTAATGATCAGCCCTGGTCGATGCGCTGACTGCAGCAAGCCTCCAGCCCTGCGAGAACAAACACAAGTCGAAGGGAGCAGCGGCTCGGCTGCCTTGTTAGACAGCGCCAGGATCCTAACGAAGAGCCGCGTTTGGAAAATTTCACTGTCAAATCCTCAAGGACACTGTCAAGCGGAGAACTAACGGCATACATTTCTGGCGGGGGAAAAAAAGCAGAAAATTCACCCAACGTGCAGGAAGCAAAAGGCACAAAGCTGGGCCGGTTTTTAAAACTTTAACTTCTTCTTTTTAACAACAACAACAACAACAACAACAACAACAACAATAATAATAATAATAATAATTAAAAAATCCCTGGCCATTCGCGATGCTTCGTCTTGTGGGGCTGGCCCCTGAGATATTGGAAGGCCGCAATCATGTCACCCCTCGTCCCTTCTCTTCATTAAACTAGACACACCCAATTCCAGCAACCGTTCTTTACATCCAAAGGTTGCTTGCAAACGCAGGGCAAAACCAGGAGAAGAACCTCCCAACCACCTTGCGTTGTGTTGGGGACAAGAAGAAGAAGAAGAAGAAAAGTCATTTGAGTACAGCCAAAAAGGTGTTTATGCTGTTGTCGTTTCCACCAGCAGGCGGTTGAGTTCTATGCATCCTCTTTGTGAGCAGATTAATGACTGCGACTGGTGGAGAACGAGACACCCATGACCAACTGTCAGCTCCAGTTGGGTGAGCCCTAATGAGTTAAAATTAAATGTTGCAGTTAGGCTCGGCAAACCGCCCCCCCCCCCCCCTTCGTCCCCTTCAGTTAATCTGTCACTTAATGAAGAAAAGTGCCTTGGACAGAGACAGCCGGAGCGAGGTGCTGGCTGACTTACAGCAGACTGATTAAGGATGTTCCCCCAACAGCAGCCAGTGGACTTCGGTGAACAAAATAAATAGACTGTATGCAAATGTGTTTGTCACTCTGACAGCACAACTCAATTAAGCCCGGCTCTGCTGGGGCTGGTGGCCTGCAAGCTTGCAGACGCCACTGCAGTGTTGAAACTGGGGGTATTGACCAGCCGTTGGTTTTGTCCATTATTTGGGACGGAGGGAGGGAGGAATATGCCTCAGGACTCCTTTTGCATCTTGCCATCTTAGAACAGAACAGAACAGAACAGAACAGAACAGAACAGAATAGAATGGAATAAAATGTAATAGAATAGAATAGAATAGAATAGAATAGAATAGAATAGAATAGAATAGAATAGAATAGAATAGAATAGAATAGAATAGAATAGAATAGAATAGAATAGAATAGAATAGAATAGAATAGAAAATATGGAATGGAATGGAATGGAATGGAATGGGATAGGATAGGATAGAATAGAATAGAATAGAAAATATGGAATAGACCAGAACAGAACAGAACAGAACAGAACAGAACAGAATTAGAAGCAGATCTGGAAGGGACCTTGGAGGTCTTCTAGTCCAGCCCCCTGCTCAAGCTTGGCACTCTTGAAGTTCCCAGGAGATTAATTTTATGTTCTTTTCATTTTCCATAGGAAGGGGTGAAAAGAGGAGTCCCAGATCTCTGATGGTCATTTTTTTAAAAAGAAAGAAAGAAAGAAAGAAAGAAAGAAAGAAAGAAAGAAAGAAAGAAAGAAAGAAAGAAAGAAAGGAAGGAAGGAAGGAAGGAAGGAAGGAAGGAAGGAAGGAAGGAAGGAAGAAAGAAAGAAAGAAAGAAAGAAAGAAAGAAAGAAAGAAAGAAAGAAAGAAAGAAAGAAAGAAAGAAAGAAAGAAAGAAAGAAAGAAAGAAAGAAAGAAAGAAAGAAAAGAAAAGAAAAGAAAAGAAAAGAAAAGAAAAGAAAAGAAAAGAAAAGAAAAGAAAAGAAAAGAAAAGAAAAGCAAAGCTAGGTCTGGGCCAGTCTGCGATGCCAGCTCACCCACAGAAGCTTCCAAAGGAACTTCTGCTACACGTGAGCATGAAGTTGAGTGGACGGGTCTTCAGCGCGCACACGGCGTCGCCCAATAAAGACTAAAATCCGGGTTGGCAATTGTACTTGAGCGGGGTGGCTACAGAAATTGCATAAATACATTCACACTTCTTGAAGAGCCTGGCCAGGCCTCTGTCTTGGCCAAAGACCATGTGGGGTGAAGAACTGCCGGTCTCGCTGGGAGGATGGGATGGAGAGAGATGAGTGTATCTCAGCAAAAGATTGCCTGGGATAGGTTTCAATGAAATCATCATCCGAATAACAGAATAACAGAGCTGGAAGGGACCTTGAAGGTCTTCTAGTCCAACCTCCTGCTCAAGACATTTGAATCACAGATAGACCAGCATCCTATGTCCACAATGGACATAAGAAGACACCTTTTTGGAAGTCTGCAATCAGGGTTAGGGCTGAGCCTTCTTTTTCAAAAGTTGCGCTCTCGTTGCATCTTAGAGTAGAATAGATCTGGAAGGGACCTTGGAGGTCTTCTAGTCCAGCCCCCTGCTCAAGCAGGAGACCCTATGCCATGTCAGACAAATGGCTGTCTAGTCTCTTCTTCAAAACCTCCAGTGTTGGAGCACCCACAACTTCTGGAGGCAGATAGTTCCACTGGCTAATTGTTCTGGCTGTCAGGAATTTTCTCCTTAGTTCTAGGTTGCTTCTCTCCTTGATTAGTTTCCATCCGTTGCTTCTTATCCTGCCTTCGGGCGCTTTGGAAAATAGCTTGACTCCCTCTTCTTTGGGGCAGCCCCTGAGATATTGGAAGACTGCTATCATCTCACCCCTCACCCTTCTCTTCATTAAACTAGACACACCCATTTCCTGCAACCGTTCTTTGTATATATAACCTCTATGTGCATTCACATGAGCAAAGGCAGTTCCTTCACGGGCTAATACATAGGACTGTTCTTTCAAAATGCAATATTTTTAAATATTACCACGCCTGTCTTCCAATATCACCCTGGATCTTGCATCCCTTGTATTTCCTCTCTAAGAAAGCAATTCTTTAATTACCTGCAACCTCTCAACGTGGCCCCTCCACTGATTCAAGAGTCGCCCAACCAAGACTACAACCGACGTTACCCGTTGGCGTATCCCTCTCTCCCTCGTCCCTGCCAAGCAGCTTGCGAAGTTAAATTCATTTTTGCAATTATAAGTCCCTTCCTCCTCCCGGCTGGCTTTTCACAAATTACAGCGGAGAGCATCGCAAAAACAACCGGCTTGGAGAACAGGAGAGTCAATATCGAAATATGAAGCGTGCTATTAAGGAGCCATTAATTGATTTTCCAAACCCCGGCCGTTGCTTTTTCTGCTCCAAGGGTGATGCGGTGCTTATTATCCTAAGAGATCGGCGGCTGACACCAAGACTGAACGAAAGACACCTGGAACCCAGGCAGAAGGAAGAGAGGGCCCAGGATGAAAAGTGGTGGTGGGGGGGGATGTTTTCTTTGGCAGGAGGGGAAGATGGGCACCCGGAGATGCAATAAGAGTCTTGGAAATGTGTCGTGGACTAGATATACTCCCAAACTTCAGACTGGCACCTGCTGAAAATCTTGATGACGCCACATGCCACTTAGGGAAATTAGCAGGCTCTGCCCACTGCTGAAGCTTTACAGTTTGTGAAGGCTCTGGTTATGAGTTTGATCTTTCATGAATTCTTCCCTTGGCATCCAGAGAACCACTGGTGGGGGGGGGGGAAGAGGACCCTAGACCAGTGTCTGTCAACCTTGGTGACTTTAAGACGTGCGGACCTCAACTCACACTAGCTGGGAAATTCTGGGCGTCCACATGTCTGAACGTCACCAAGGTTGAGGAACACCAGACATGTCAAACTCGCGACGTCGCGCAACGTATCGGAACTTTTTTTCCCCATTGCCGGCAAGGGGGTGGGCGTGGTTTCCTCGTGACATGTCTGGCCCGCGGGCTGGCAAGTTTGAAACCCCTGGCTTAGACCCATGGTGACTTCCTTTCAAGACTGGTAAAGAAATAAGGAACCAGGACAGACAACATAGCCCATCGATCTGATGGCCGTGAAGGGCCTTCCAATGAAGTCCCAAAAGAGGCAGGACCAAAATTGGGTGGTGGTGGTGGTAATAATCATTTTTCACTCAATTTTGGGAGGGAAGGATGGATGGAGAATGCCCTGTTCTTCTGCGTTCCTCCCTAGCCCGATCACGTAAAGTATCAACAACAACCGACTAAAATTGGGCTATTATTATTATTGCCTTCCAAACTCGGCGGTACAAAATGGGAGTGCTTCCAGAAGGTAGATGATGAGGTCCTAGAAGGCCCAATGGGGACCCACCATCCCAACTGACATGCTAGTCTAGAGGAAGATTCAAGTCACCTCCACAGCTTACCTGGCCAAAGTGAACGGTGATGGGTCTCCTCTCATCTTGGAGTCTGAGGTCCCTTTTTTCAGCCAGGGGAGATGGAGCTGTCCTTGAGGTGGAATCTTCCGGCATGGTGGAACAGCCATTTTCACTGATGTCCTGCACGGGAGAATACTGTCAATAAAATTACGTCGCCAGGAAGACCCTTGATTTTGAAGGGGAGGGCTCAGCTCAGGATGCTCGTTGTGACTTCTACAATTTCTCGGAAACGGGTAACTCCTAGGTTCATAGGTAATTCATCAGTGGGTTAAAAGCCAGGCAGGTCTACGGGAGCCAGCAGCTTGTGCACAGGGCTGATGGGATATTATGTGGGACATTCGTATAATGAACATACGAGATTCAGCCAAGCTGAGGACAGGGACGGCCGCCACACAATGTCCTCAAAGATTAGAAATAATGAAAAGGCTTCAGCGACCCACCGTGCAAAAAAAGCCAGCTGTGCTGGAAGCTTCAACTTTAAACTTCTTTGTGACAATGTCGGGCAACTAATGCCTGGTAAATACGGAGACATGTGACCTCAAGGCCGGCTGCTTTGATGGGCGACCCCGTGACCTGCCCCCTCAAGTTCTCCTCGGGCTTGAATACTCTAATGAGACCGGTAAGCTGATAGCCAATTAGGAAGCATTCTTTGGGGGGACACAAGGTGACCTAAACCCGCTGGTCCAACACAACAAAGCTCGGATGGACCTCGTTCCAGACAGAAAAGCAAAGGGAACTTTTGAGATCCAGCCAGTCAAGCCAAGGTTCTCCCCGAGGTACCCCCCCCCAAAAAAGTGTCACAGAAAATTAAGAACCCGTAAAATTTAAAATACAGGGACGCGGTGGCTCAGTGGGTTAGGACGCTGAGCTTGTCGATCAGAAGGTCGGCAGTTTGGCGGGTCGAATCCCGAGTGCCGCGTAACAGAGTGAGTGCCTGTTACTTGTCCCAGCTTCTGCCAACCTAGCAGTTCGAAAGCACGTAAAAAAAATGCAAGTAGAAAAATAGGGACCACTCCGGTGGGAAGGTAACAGCGTTCCGTGCGCCTTTGGTGTCTAGTTATGCCGGCCACATGACCATGGAGACGTCCTCGGACAAGCGCTGGCTCTTCGGCTTTGAAATGGAGATGAGCACCGGCCCCTAGAGTCGGAAACGACTAGCACGTATGTGCGGGGGAACCTTTACCTTTACCTAAAATTTAAAAAAGCAAGAGGGACACCGCACCGCCCCCCAAATCTAGGAAGAGACTTCATATAAACGGGACACCTCCATTTTGTCTCTTGTGGAACACGGCTCACTAAGCCAAGGCTCCAGACAAAAGGGAGAGTACTTTGTGTCGAAGTTGGAAGCCGTTATCTGGTTAGGAGGGAAAAAATAAGTTGACAAAGAAGGACAATGGCAGGGCTGGAACCCCATTGGAGGTGTCTGCAAGGCCACAGTTGAAGAACAGCAAGTGGGTCAAAAGCTCGTTTGCAGGTGGCTGCACAATGCAACCATCTGCAAGGGGGGCTCATGCTGTCTTTCTGCTTGTGCCCTTGACCTGGCCAAGTCTATGGAGCTGAGCATTCGACGGAGGCAATGCTGGGAATGGCCCCACCGAGGCCAATTTCCTTTGACATACACAATCAAGCAGCTGTTTATGGAGAGTATCAGCCATCCAAGTCACGGTCGTCCCAAAGGTGCTTTTTTTCACCCGTGGTTTTTCTTTGAAGACGTCTCACTTCTCATCCCAGAAGCTTCTTCAGCTCTGACTGGATAGTGGGGAATGGAAGGATTTATACTCCTCGCAGACAGGTGGTCATTTGCCTTATTTTCGAGAGTCGTTGAGGCCACCTGGAGGCTTACCTGTGTCCTCGGGGTCACCTGAGTGGTGCAAATGGGCGTGGAGCCTTCTTGGAACTGCTGAAAGGACTGCGTTGTAGACTGGAGGTAGATGATGTTGTATCCCTCCCCCTCTGTTGAGAGAGGGCTGTTCAATTTCGATCTATATGGCTTCTTTGACCCTTCTTTGTCCAAAAAGCTGGACAAACATTTGCCTTCTTTTAGAGAGTCGTTGAGGCCACCTGGAGGTTTGTCTGTCTCCTTAGGATCACCTGCGTGGCGCAAATGGATGTGGAGCCTTCTTGGAACTGCTGAAAGGACCGTGTTGTAGACTGGAGGTAGATGATGTCGTATCCCTCCCCCTCTGTTGAGACAGGGCTGTTCAATTTTGACCTAGATGGCCTCTTTGAGCCCTCTTTCAAACCAGTGGTCCTCTCTGTCCAAAATGTGGACCGACCTCGAGGACACAGATAAACCTCCAGGTGGCCTCAACGACCCTCTAAAAGAAGGCAAATGACCAGCTGTCTGCAAGGAGGATAAATCCTTCCATCCTCCACCATCCGCTTAGAGCTGAAGAAGCCTCTCGGGTGAGAAGCGAAATCTCTTCAAAGGAAAAACAAGAAAGTCCAGTTGCCTCGTTAAAAAAAAAAAAAAGCACCTTTGGGACAATCAAGCAGCGGCACCACACTCCGTTAGCCGTCCACTGCAGACAGCTGGAACAAAGCCAGAGGAATGACTGCAGATCCATTTTAATATCCCACCCCACAAACGAAGACAGGATAGGAAGGGAGCGCCATTTAATCTTCCAGGACCGTATTAGAGGAGGACCTCCCGAGACCCCAGGCTGACCTTTGCAGAATTCCACCCAGTATTTCTTATTTGCAATTCAAAGCCAAAGTTGGAGCAAACCGAGGGCAGAGCGAGACTATTGATTATATCCAAGGGGTCATCGTTGCCGCGCGCAGTTAAAGAAAACAGCCTTTCCTATCTTTGGTGCATTTTAAAATTTCTCCTGCCGCCGTCAGTCCGATTTGGCAACTGGAACCTCAAAGGTGAAATATAAGATTAGCTGTTCTCCTAACGTTGTTTTTTTTCCCCCCTTCGTGTTAATGCTAAGCAATAGAGAGTGGCAGTGAGGTTAGATCCTCAAATTAGTCAGCCAGAAGATGGAGGAACACCAGCCAGTCTTGGAGCGAGGAGGGGGAAGAAGCTCACTGCTTATTCTCCCTCTCTTTCCCGCGGGTTGAATTCCACTTATAAAACGGAAACCTGTGATTAAGGGTTAAAATCAGGAGATGTATCTGCGGAAGAGAAGTGGGAACTGGTTGACAACGGAGATGTCACTAGCTTGGATTTGAAGGGGGTCCTAGAAAAAAAAGAAGGTTGTTCCTGGAGAAGATCTGGGGAAGATCTGAAGGTCCCAGAACATGTCTTCGTCAAGTTGGCTTTGACAGGATGAAATTGCAGGAGGAGGAAGCTTCTTGGATGAGAAGTGAAACGTCTTCAGAGAAAAAACAGAAAGTCCAGTTGCCTCTTGGAAAAAGCACCTTTGGGACAACCATGACGTGGATCACTGAGAATCTCCACAGAGATACAGCAGAAAACAGGAATGTGAAGGAAAACAAAAGGTTGAAGAAGAGCAGCTGAAAGAACATTTAGATGCTTTTTCTTGGAAGCTTCCTTCAAACGTTCTGGCCCACTCAATGCCTTTCCGTGGTCTAATCTAGAAGAGAGTTTTCCGTAACTGAATTTAACAAGTGTTCAAAATGGTTCCCTTGCTGGACATGAAACTTCAGCAAACCTTCTTCACTTCCTTGCTTTCCTTTGATCCCCATCTTCTGCTTTTCTCCTCTTTCACCCTATCGAAACCAACCTGATGGAAGACATTATCTTCTCGGGGTTGATCCCCTACTTTCAGGTGAGAACAAAGCTTTCTGAATTATAAAATGCACACCCACCCACCCCCAAAAAAACCCCACTTGGGCTGTCAGATCAGCGTGCACCAGAAAGTGCCAAGAACGGGCACACGTTTCATCTGGAGCTGCGTGCTTCTTTTGGCGCCAGGCCACCAGCATACCGCAACCACACAATTTGCACTTGCTCACAGGGGAGGAAGGAGGAAAGAGGATTTTGAGGGCACCCTCAGAGGCCCGAAGTGGGCCGTCTCCATTCTTTTGGCCGTGTCCCATTTGGGGGGAGCGAAGGAACAGCCATTCCACGTCAGACCTTAATGTATTTGCTTTTTGTCTGTGAATATTTATAACAGTGGGAAAAATCCGGGACAGCTGGTAATGTATTTTGAAGTGCGTTAACAACACAGCACCAAACAGCTCTCTATTGATCACGTAATGCCTTTTTTCTTTTTCTTTCTTTTTTTTTCCCTCCTGGGCCAAGCATTTCTTCTGTCTTTCTTTCTTATTTTTTCTAAATACATACTTCAAGTACCTTTTGCTTCAAGCGATTTTTCACCTCCTTTATTCCCATTTTTGCATGATCTTTTGCCTGCATGAAAAAAAGGAGGGGGGGGGGGGAAAGAGGGTTGTTAGTTTAAGAGAGAAATCCCTATTTGGCTCCCCCAGACAAGGGGTTTTGCAGCCCACCCAGGTCCACCTTCTCTGATTACCGAGAATAGGAGTGGGAGGTGGAGAATGGACCATCACGGGGAAGACATAATGGGCATAAAAACAAATAAGGAGACCAAGAGGTTAAAAAAACAATCTTTAATGAGAGGGAGAGATTTTGTTGGTGGAGAATATCCTGGTTTTAAAGTGAGGATTCTTATTTTATCCCCTAATTATTTTTTATCTCTGCTGCGCGGTCTCTGCAAGGGACTTGAGTAAGTTTCCAACTTCTACGTCTGCCTAGCCTGCCGTTAAAAGAGACACTCTGCAGCTCAGTCCGAGCAGGAGATACCAATTCTGGGACCTCTCAGTTCATCCTGGGTCCCACCTAGAGAACCAGCCGTGCAGAAATTGGGTGGTGTCCAAGGAGCCTTTTTCATCAAAGCTTTGACTGCACCAAGTGAGGAAGGAGAGCAGAAGAAGCTCAGGGCCGACAGAGAAGGAACTAAGCATGATTCCTGCTCTAGAATTAGAATTAGAGTTAGAGTTAGAATAGAATAGAACACAACAGAATAGGGAATAAATAATGGAATGGAAGAATAGAATAGAATAGAATAGAATAGAATAGAATAGAATAGAATAGAATAGAATAGAATAGAATAGAATAGAATAGAATAGAATATGGAATAAGGAATAGAATAGAATAGAATAGAATAGAATAGAATAGAATAGAATAGAATAGAATAGAATAGAATAGAATAGAATAGAATAGAATAGAATATGGAATAAGGAATAGAATAGAATAGAATAGAATAGAATAGAATAGAATAGAATAGAATAGAATAGAATATGGAATATGGAATATGGAATAGAATAGAATAGAATAGAATAGAATAGAATAGAATAGAATAGAATAGAATAGAATAGAATAGAATAGAATAGAATAGAATATGGAATATGGAATATGGAATATGGAATATGGAATATGGAATATGGAATAAGGAATATGGAATAGAATAGAATAGAATAGAATAGAATAGAATAGAATAGAATAGAATAGAATAGAATAGAATAGAATAGAATAGAATACAGTAGAATAGAATAGAATAGAATAGAATAGAATAGAATAGAATAGAATAGAATAGAATAGAATAGAATAGGAGTTGGAAGGGACCTTGGAGGTCTTCTAGTCCAGCCCGCTCAAGCAGGAGAACCTATTCCATCTCAAACAAGTGACTGTCCAGTCTCTTCTTAAAAACCTCCAGTGATGGAGCGCCCACAACTTCTGGTGGCAAGCTGTTCCACTGGTTCCACAATTGTCCTCACTGTCAGGAAGTTTCTCCTTAATTCCAGGTTGCTTCTCTCCTTGATTAGTTTCCAACCGTTGTTTCTTGTCTTGCCCTCTGGGGCTTTGGAGAATAGTTTGACCCCCTCTTCTTTGTGGCAGCCCCTCAAATACTGGAATACCGCTATTATGTCTCCCCTATTTCTTCTTTATAGCTATTTTATACAACTAATGCCGCAAACCCTTTTGTATTACTTTTTTTTTTTTTTGCATTTTAGCATTTAACGGCTACGGGCCTCACAGTGTAAGGACTGAGACTATAGTATAGTCAGGCCCTGTGTAACCGACAGACCGGATGCCAAATTGTGATTTTAATATAGATACTTCCTTTAAAAAAACCTGTTATTTATTATTTTATTTTAGAATTTTTAACTGGAAATTCACGGAGTATTTTTTTTTTAATTTCCTCTGGTCTTGGACTGCAATAAGCTTGATTTGTTTTCGCTCTGGGGACTTACAAATTTGTAGACAGTCTTCATGGCAGGATTTGCCTTGGTCTTCACCGTGTTTAAAATGGCGCCGCTTCCCTTCTAAGCGGACAAAGGAAAAAGAAGCCATCAGGATCATACAGGAATGGAGCTGAGGGGGAGGGGGAGATTTTTTTTAATACATCCAGGGCAAAACTATAAATGTGGGGGCAAATGAATCCTCGTTCACTACGGCAGGTCTCTTACAGTGACCAAGGTCTCATAGGGAACCTTGGCTCTATTATGACTGGTGGACTTCAACTCCCAGAATTCCTCAGCCAGCATGGTGGAACCATGGCCCCTTCATGACTCGTGGACTTCAACTCCCAGAATTCCTGAGCCAGCATGGCTCAGCTTGGAAACCTCTCCCTTTCCCCTCAGCGTGGCTGGCTCAGGAATTCTGGGAGTTGAAGTCCATGAGTCATAAAAGAGCCAAGGTTGCCTATTATTAAGAAGGAACAGGGTGGAAATATTTTTGAGCTGAAAGTCGGATAGTTTTTCCTTCATTTTCAGTTCAATAGCTGGAATTCACCATGCAGGCAGTCCCATATTGCAGGGGTCCCAACCCCTGGTCCGTGGACCAGTACCGGGCCATGGCATGCCACCAACCAGTCCGCACAAACAAGCAAAGCCCCATCCGTTTCTCTCTCTCTCTCTCACTTTCTCTCTCTTTTCTTTTTCTCTTTCTTCCTTTCTCTGTCTCTCTTTCTCTTTCTTTCTCTCTCTCTTCCTTTTTCTTTCTCTTTCTTTCTCTCTCTCTTGCACTCTTTCTTTCTTTTTCTCTTTCTCTCTCTTTCTCTCACTCTTTCTCTGGCTCTCTTTTCTCTCTCCTCTCTCTCTTTTTCTCTTTCTTTCTCTTTCTCTCTTTTTCTTTCTTCCTTTCTCTCTCTCTCTCTCTCTCTCTCTCTCTTCTTCTCTCTCTCTCTCTCCTCTCTCTCTCTCTCTCTCTTCTCTCTCTCTCTCTCTCTCTCTCTCTCTCTCTCTCTCTCTCTCTCTCTCTCTCTCTCTCTCTCTCTCTCTCTCTTAAACCAGTCTATAAATGAGAGGAGAAAGCAACCTCACATCCTGATGTTACCTCCAAAAGAATCTGCAAGATTCTGACCTCTCAGCCGGAATACTGAAGCAGCCCAGTTTTGCTTTATTTATTTGGCAGGGCAAGCTGTCTTGAGCTGGGCAATGCCTTATTTTGTTAAATAAAATTTAGCATGCATAAAAGAAAGGACTGTCCCTCCCCTGCATGCACAGATGTGTGCGTGTGCGCATGCGTGTGTGCACATGTGCACAAACACACACACACACACAGAGGCAGACAGTACGCTGGACAGGGGGAACTATTCGTTTAAAGCAACAATTAATTTTCTTATATATTTGCCAGTCATCGAAAATTAACAAATACAATTGCAAAACATCTTAACATAAATGGCTCTATGGTTGAGATACTGACTTCCTCTCCCTCCTTCTCTCTTTTTTTTCTTTCTCCCTCACTCCCTTCCTTTCCTTCCTTCCTTCCTTCTCTCTCTCTCTCTCTCTCTCCTTCTTTCTTTCTGGTCCCGAATGGTATAGGGTCTCCTGTTTGAGCAGGAGGTTGGATGTGAAGACCTCCAAGGTCCCTTCCAACTTTGCTATATGATTACTGTTACTGTTATTTCCTTCCTTCCTTTTCTCCGTCTTCTTCCTTCCTTCCCCTTCTCCCTCCTTCCTTCCTTCCTCCCTCCCTCTCCCTCCCCCCCTCTCTTTCACATCAAAGCCTTCCTTTCTTTCGGCCCAATCCTTGAAACTCTGTCACTCTTTAAGAATGTCAGAGAAGCCAAGCAGTGTGTTCCAGAGCTGATTTTTACGGCTTTTCGCCTCCTTAATAATCAAGGATGCTCAGCCCTCATTCTTCACTGTTAAAAAAAAAATAATAATGGTG
>CM044368.1:7537085-7582085 GCA_024294585.1 Vipera latastei | reverse complement strand
AAGAGAAGGACCAGGGGTGACATGATAGCAGGGTTCCAACCTCTCAGGGGCTGCCCCAAAGAAGAGGGAGTCAAGCTATTCTCCAAAGCACCCGAAAGCAGGACAAGAAGCAACATCAAGGAGAGAAGCAACCTGGAATTAAGGAGGACAGTGAGGACAATTAACCAGGGGAACAACCTGCCTGCATAAGCTGTAAAAAATGCTCCAACACTGGAAGTTTTTAGGAGACTGGACAGCCATTTGTCTGAAATGTTATAGGTTTTCCTTCCTGAGCAGTGGGTTGGACTAGAAGACCTCTAAGGTCCCTTCCAACTCTTGTCATTCTATTCTATTCTATTCTATTCTATTCTATTCTATTCTATTCTATTCTATTCTATTCCTATTCCTATTCCTATTCCTATTCCTATTCCTATTTGTATTCTATTTCTTCTTCTTCTTCTATTATTATTATTATTATTATTATTATTATTATTATTATTATTATTATTATTATTATTATTATTATTATTATTATCTATTTCCCCCCAAATTCAGAGACTCTCCATTGCTAATTGCTTTTCTTCTGCTCTCCAAAGCAGGGCCAAACCCCCCCCCCCAACTTCCCCCCAAAACTCCAGAGGAATCCTGCTGTGTCTTCAAAGATCTCAGTCCCCCCCCCACCCCCGCCCCCCCACCTGGAGTAGGTCCTGCAAATTCTGCAGAGACTGTCGTCCCTGTGAGAGAGAGAGAGAGAGAGAGAGAGAGAGAGAGAGAGAGAGAGAGAGAGAGAGAGAGGGAGAGGGAGGGAGGGAAGGGGGGGGCTTTCCCGCAAGGAGGCTAATCCTCTGTGCAAGCATGTGACCGCTGCTGCCATCCACGCTGCGGCTTCCCTTTCACACCTCCGTCAGGGGAAGAGCCACCCCGATGCCTTTCATCCCCCCAGGAGGGGGAAAAGAGAGGAGAAGGGACCCTCTAATTAGACCATGTGGGCCCGGGGAAGCATCTGGCAGCAGAGCAGGGCAGTCGACACAGCTCGAGTTGTCGTGGAGACAAGCGCATGACCAGCACGGCACCACAACTCCAGGGCAGTGGTCCAAGCCGCACTCTTCACGCGTTCTGACGGAGAGCAGATGGGCTAGGAAGACACCGAGGAGGCGGCCTCCTGGCTCTGGCAAAGCTGCCACACACACCCCGCCATCCTTTCCATCCTGGATTTACAGACACGCACACAAACACACAAAAACACGCACGCCGAACGTTATCCTGCCAACACCAGCGAGGGCACACCTTTCCCAGCCGAGCAGCACCTGGCGTTGCACCGCAAGAGCCGGTCTGGTTCTCCAACCCTTGTCAAGAGTTGGGTGTGTTGGGTTGGGTAGGCCTTGGCAGAGCTGCTCTGCTCATCACACTTGCGCGGCGCCAAGTTTGTGGAGCAAACACAGGCAAAAAGACACGCACCGGGTCTCGCAGACGTGTGCCCGGAACTCGGCATCGTTGGGTGAAGTTGGAAGAGGCTTGCCTGCTTTCCTCTCCATTTTCACAGTCCCTCCAGGCAAAGGTTGATTCCCGCCCTCCTCCCCCCCCCACGACGCCTGCCTTGTCCTCTGCAAAGGGGGGACCTGGGAAATGGAGAGGCAGAACCCCCTTAAAACTGTTGCCCCCTAAAAAGATGGCAAGCTTATCACAAGCAGGCGGACTCGTGAGGGACCCGTGTGGCTTTCTCTCTTTTCTCTTCAGCTCTCTTTGCCTTGCGCGAGCGGAAAAGAAATTGGATCCAGCAGCATCATTTCGCCCGGAGTCAAGATCTTCTCTTTCACATCATGACCAACCAGCCGAGTTGCAACGGCTAGGAAAGAAGAGTAGACGCTGGCCCAGCAATTCCCAGGAGGGGCACCACCTGGTGATGCAACGAGGTCCAGTTCAGACCCTTTTAATGCTTTCCCAAGGAAACCCAGGCTTCCCTCTACCTTGCAAGCTGCCTTCAAAAGCATCCCCAGGAACGATTAGTATCGCTTGATAAAGCCTTATTGAGGCTACAGCTGGAATACTGCAGCCAATTCGGGTCACCACACTACAAAAAAGATGTTGAGACTTTGGGAAAGATTCAGAGAAGAGCAACGAAGAGGATCCAAGGCCCGGAGACTAAAACATACGAAGAACAGCTGCGGGACTTGGGTATGGCTAGTTTAAAGAAAAGAAGAAATAGGGGAGACAGGATAGCAGTGCACCAGTATTTGAGGGGCTGCCACAAAGAGGAGGGGGGTCAACTTATTCACCAAAGCACCCGAAGGCAGGAGGAGAAACGATGGTTGGAAACTCATCAAGGAGAGAAGCAACTTGGAATTGAGGAGAAGCGTCCTAACAGTGAGGACAGTTAACCAGGGGAACAGCTTGCCACCAGAAATCGTGGGTGCTCATCACTGGAGATTTTTAAGAAGAGGCTAGACCACATTACAAAAAAAAGACGTTGAGATTTTGGAGAAAGCGCAGAGAAGAGCAATGAAGATAATTAAAGGCCTGGATGCTAAGCCATATGAAGGAACGGCTGCAGGATTTTGGGTTTGGCCAGTCTAGAGAAAAGAAGGAACTGGGTGGGGGTGGGGGTGGGGGACACATGATAGAATGTTCCAGTATTTGAGGGGCTGCCACAAAGAAGACGGGGGTCAATTTTCCAAAGCACCAGAAGGCAGGAGAGAAGCAACCTGGAATTAAGGAGAAACTGCCTAACTGTGAGGACAATTAACCATTGGAACAGCTTGCCACCAGCTGTTGTGGGTGCTCCGTCACTGGAGGTTTTTAAGAAGAGACTGGATAGCCCCTTGTCTGAAATGGCATAGGGGTCTCCTGCTTCAGCAGGGGGCTGGACTAGAAGACCTCCAAGGTGCCTTCCAGCTCTATTCTATTCTATTCTATTCTATTCTATTCTATTCTATTCTATTCTATTCTATTCTATTCTATTCTATTCTATTCTATTCTAGAAGCAACCTGGAATTAAGGAGAAACTTCCTGACAGTGAGGACAATTAACCAGTGGAACAGCTTGCCACCAAAAGTTGTGGGTGCTCCATCACTGGAGGCTTTTGAGAAGAGACTGGACAGAAACTTGTCTGAGATGGAATAGGTTCTCCTGATTGAGCAGGGGGCTGGACTGGAAGACCTCCAAAGTCCCTTCCAAATCTATTCTATTCTAATTTTAAGAGTTAAAGGGTCTCCTAACAGGGCCTGTTAACAGCCACAATTCGGGTGAAACTCTCTTGCTATCTTCACCCGACGGAAGAGTCAGCTAAGCTCCACAATTCAGGGGGCTCAGCGTACCTACGTCTACCTGGGGGAGGCATCTCTGCCTGCTATTCTGGGGAGGGCGCCCCTCTCCAATGGAGAGCAGGAGACTCATTAATGAGGCTAATTAGGTGTAAAGGGGGGGGAGGGCTTGGCATCAGCTGCAGCTTATGGCAGCTCATCATTAATCTCTGTAATCTCCACTCCCAAACAGCCGCGGATCTGACTCCTCTGTGACTGACTGGCTGGTTGTGGCCAAGAAGCTTTGCAAGCTAACACCTGTCTACCTGGCCAAGCACCTTGGGGGAAGCTTAACCCCAGAGCTTCGGGGCACAAGAGGATTGTGCAAAGGTTGCTAAGTCTTATCGGGGAATAGTGTGGGAAGAATCGGCAATCTCAGCAAGATACGGGAAGGGAGCCGTGGAGATCCTACATAAGTACACAACTCCAGAGGAAGAACCTGGTGGGAAAGTGGATTTAAAGCAACTGCCCCCCCCACCACCACCAATGGGAAATGAAATCTTGGCCTCCTGCTTTTCGGTCAATCAATCAATCAATCAATCAATCAATCAATCAGAATAGAGCTGGAAGGCACCTTGGAGGTCTTCTAGTCCAGCCCCCTGCTGAAGCAGGAGACCCCTATGCCATTTCAGACAAGGGGCTGTCCAGTCTCTTCTTAAAAACCTCCAGTGACGGAGCACCCACGATTTCTGGTGGCCAGCTGTTCCACTGGTTAATTGTCCTCGCGGTTAGGAGGTTTCTCCTTAATTCCAGGTTGCTTCTCTCCTGCCTTCTGGTGCTTTGGAAAATTGACCCCCGTCTTCTTTGTGGCAGCCCCTGAAATACTGGAACATTCTATCATGTGTCCCCCCACCCCCACCCCCACCCTGGTCCTTCTTTTCTCTAGACTGGCCAAACCCAAAATCCTGCAGCCGTTCCTTCATATGGTTTAGCATCCAGGCCTTTAATTATCTTCGTTGCTCTTCTCTGCGCTTTCTCCAAAATCTCAACGTCTATTTTTTGGAATGTGGTGAGAAAAACTGGATGCAGCATTCCAGGTGTGGCTTTACTAAGCGGTAGGTGACCTGCCCAATCAATCAATCAATACAACCAGGATACACTGGTGATTCAGGGCATTGCGTTACTTGGTGTGAATAGTTTCCTGCGGTTCCAAAAAGACTAGAATAAAGGGATCCCTTTGGAGATCCACCCTCTTTGATCCCGCCTCTTCCTTTTCCATCACCAATACACATTTGCATTTGGCAAGTCCTGTAATTGGTTTTTGGTTTTTTGTTTTTTTTTGCATTTCAAACAGCCAAGCACTTGTGCTTTTAAGAGAAAAGCTCAAGGCTTATTTAGATTTTTAATTTCTTTCAGTAGGTCTTGAATGCTTGGGCTCCTGCACGATGCTTACAGGTACAGTTCCGATGCTCTGGTTTTTTATTCCATGTTATTATGTCTTTTCTGTTATACAGGGAACTGGTTTTGTCCATGAGGCTTTGCAGTGGGGTCACCTTCTCTGATGGTTTACTTAGTGGGTTAGTTGATATAGCCAAGAGTTGAAGAACAGATTATTCTATTCTATTCCATTCTATTCTATTCTATTCTATTCATTAATATATATTCTATTCTATTCTATTCTATTCATTAATATATATTCTATTCTATTCTATTCTATTCTATTCATTAATATATATTCTATTCTATTCTATTCTATTCATTAATATATATTCTATTCTATTCTATTCTATTCTATTCTATTCATTAATATATATTCTATTCTATTCTATTCATTAATATATATTCTATTCTATTCTATTCTATTCTATTCTATTCTATTCTATTCATTAATATATATTCTATTCTATTCTATTCTATTCATTAATATATATTCTATTCTATTCTATTCTATTCTATTCTATTCTATTCTATTCTAATCTATTCTATTCTATTCATTAATATATATTCTATTCTATTCTATTCTATTCTATTCTATTCTATTCTATTCTATTCTATTCTATTCTATTCTAATCTATTCTATTCTATTCATTAATATATATTCTATTCTATTCTATTCTATTCATTAATATATATTCTATTCTATTCTATTCTATTCTATTCTATTCTATTCTATTCTACTCTATTCTATTCATTAATATATATTCTATTCTGTTCTATTCTATTCTATTCATCTATTATTTTTTTTAATTCTATTCTATTCTATTCTATTCTATTCATTAATATATATTCTATTCTATTCTATTCTATTCTATTCTATTCTATTCTATTCTATTCTATTCTATTCTATTCATTAATATATATTCTATTCTATTCTATTCTATTCTATTCTATTCTATTCTATTCTATTCTATTCTATTCTATTCTATTCTATTCTATTCTATTCTATTCTATTCTATCCTAATTGGTGGTGATGATGATAACCCAGAAACTCTTCTTTAAAGTCAAGACAGATCATGTTTATTATTATTATATATTCCAACTGTGGTCTAACCTTAGTAAGGCCACACCTGGAATGCTGCATCCAGTTTTGGTCACTGCATTACAAAAAAGATGTGGAGACCTTGGAAAATGTTCGGAGAAGAGCAACTAAGGTGATCAAAGTCCTGGGGACTAAAACACATGAAGGACGGCTGCAGGATTTGGGAATGGCCATTCTTGAGAAAAAGAAGGACTAGCAGGGGTGACATGATAGCAGGATTCCAGTACTTGAGGGGCTGCCCCAAAGAAGAGGAGGGGGGTGTCAAATTATTCTCCAAAGCACCAGAAAGGAAGACAAGAAACAACGGACGGAAACTACTCAAAGAGAGAAGCGACCTGGAATGAAAACTTTCTAACAGTGAAGAACAATTAACCAGTGGAACAGCTTGCCACCAGAAATCGTGGGTGCTTCATCACCATGGAGGTTTTTAAGAAGGGACTGGACGGCCACTTGTCTGAAATCGCATGGGGGGGGGTGTCTCCCGCTTGAGCAGGGGGCTGGACTAGAAGACCTCCAAGGTCCCTTTCCAGCTCTTTTCCATTCTATTCTAAATTTTCTTGGCAACAATCCGGAAGCGACTTGCTTTCTTCCCTCTTTTGTCACAGCTTTCTACTCTAATTGAGACGCTTAGAATTTCTCCAAAAGGATTGACCACATGTAAGTCTGTTTAGCTTTGCCAGCTCAGTCAAGATCATCCAAAGGGGCTCGCTGGAGGGTGGTTTGGTGGCTTCCCTACCCCCACCGACAGCTTCCTTTATTCCTCGCTCCCAGGGTTTCAGCCGAAGCCTCCGCACGACCTGCGCTACGGATGAAACATACAGCCGTGTGGACTACAGAGCCACAGAAAGCAGCCAGCAGCCTCGGTAAGCAGAAAGCAAATTCCAACTTTCCCCCTTTGTTTTCAAGGAAAGAAAAAGAGTAATTGGTGACCGCAAGGCCAGTGCCAGCCTTCCCCTTCCCTTCTCACACCTCTGCACAAAGCGACGAAAATAGTTACAGCGCTGCAGGGAGGTGAACCTTGTTAACACTTATGCAAGAATCTAGGCGACACGCCGCATTCGTCTAATGCAGCTCCATGGAGACCAGAAGAGTTGATGGCCAATGTCGTTCTGCGCTTAATCCTCTAAAATGAACGATGCCGAGCGCTGGCACCTGATCCGGGAGGAATCCTGAAGTCATCACACATGCCCGCTTGACGGAACAGAGAATACTTTTAGCTCAGGTTCATACATTTCGGCTGCGGTTTGTTCTCCAAGCTTGTTTCGATATAATTCCTGAACGTTTCGTTATCCAAAGGGCATGGAATCAAGATCAGGCAAAGTCTTAGTAAAAAGGTAAAGGTAAAAGTTCCCCCGCACATGCGTGCTAGTCGTTTCCGACTCTAGGGGCCGGTGCTCATCTCTGTTTCAAAGCCGAAGAGCCAGCGCTTGTCCGAGGACGTCTCCGTGGTCATGTGGCCGGCATGACTAGACGCCAAAGGCGCACGGAGCACTGTTCCCTTCCCACCGGAGTGGTCCCTATTTTTCTACTTGCATTTTTACGTGCTTTCGAACTGCTAGGCTGGCAGAAGCTGGGACGAGTAACAGGCGCTCACTCTGCTACGCGGCACTCGGGATTCCACCTGCCAAACTGCCGACCTTCTGATCATTTTCTCTACGGAAGCCGAATAAAAGGTGATCAGAAGGCAACACTCAACCATTGTGGAAAAAACCTAGAATGGGGACAATGAGCAACAGGAAGACTTTATAATGCAGGGATGGCGAACCTTTTAGAGACCGAGTGCCCAAACCACAACCCAAAAAACCATTTATGTATCGTCGGGTGCTGGGTGGGTGTGGCCCATTGGGTGGGTGTGGCCCATTGGGTGGGCGTGGCCCATTGGGTGGGCGTGGCTGCAATGATAACGGCAGACTGGGTGGGACTAAAAAGTTCAATCAATCAATTCCAACTTTGCAAGATCTTTTTTTTCCCCACGAGAAGTTGAAATTGATTGATTGAACCCTTTTTTTTTTTGCACACGGCGGCGGAGGCCTAAAGCAAAAAGGTTTTATAAAACCCAGCTGAAGGTCTAAGACTGGGGAGACAGCGCACGTGCCCACAGAGAGGGCTCTGCACGCCACCTGTGGCACGCGTGCCATAGGTTCTCCACCACGGTTACAATGCCTTCAAAAGTAACTTGCAGGGATCTGGATCTGTCAATGTATTTTCCAAAGCACTGGAAGGCAAGACAACAAATAATGGATAGAAACTAATCAAGGAGAGAAGCAGCCTGGAATGAAGGAGAAACTTCCTAACAGTGAAGAACAATTAACCGGTGGAAGAGCTTGCCACGAGAAGTTGTCGGTGCTTCATCATTGGAGGTTTTTAAGAAGAGATTGGACAGCCATTTGTCTGAAATGGTATAGGACCTCCTGCTTGAGCAGGGGGCTGGACTAGAAGACCTCCAAGGTCCCTTCTAGCTCTGATTCTGATCTTCTCTGCTCCTTGGTGGAGCAGTGGGCTAATGCCTCCTTAAGTAACACCAGCTGCCTGCAATTAGTGCAGGTTCGAGTCCCACCAGGCTCAAGGTTGACTCAGCCTTCCATCCTTCCGAGGTAGGTAAAATGAGGACCCAGATTGTTGGGGGCAATAAGCTGACTTTGTAATAATGCCGCTTGGGGGGGGCAAAGCCCTAATAAGCAGGCATATACATAGAATGAAGGCTACTGCTAAGCTTGTAAGCCGCCCTGAGTCTTCGGAGAAGGGCGGGATATAAATGGAATTAAAAAAAATAAAAAATATTCAGAACAGCTTAACCAATAATGCTGGAGCTGAGAGCTGGTGGGCTTATGAAGGAAGAATAGAATAGAATAGAATAGAATAGAATAGAATAGAATAGAATAGAATAGAATAGAATAGAATAGAATAGAATAGAATAGAATAGAATAGAATAGAATAGAATAGAATAGAATAGAAAATATGGAATGGAGTGAAATGGAACAGAACAGAATAGAATGGAGCTGGAAGGGACCTTGGAGGTCTTCTAGTCCAGCCCCCTGCTCAAGCAGGAGGACCTATATCATCTCAGACAGGTGATTGTCCAATCTCTTTTTAAAAACTTTCAGTGATGGATCACCCATGATTTCTGGTGGCAAGCTGTTCCACTGGTTAATTGTCCTCACTGTCAGGAAGTTTCTCCTTAATTCCAGGTTGCTTCTCTCCTTCTTTAGTTTCCAACCATTGTTTCTCGTCCTTCCCTCTGGTACTCTGGTGAACACTCTTCTTTGTGACAGCCCCTCATATACTGGAAAACTGCTATCACCTCTCCCTTCTTTCTTCTTTTCTTTAGACTAGCCAAACGCAAGTCCTGCAGCCGTTCTTCGTATGTTTTCGCCTCCAGGCCTTGGATCATCTTAGTTGCTCTTCTCTGATTTTTTTCCAGATTCTCAACATCTTTTTTGTGATAGGGTGATCAAAATGGGCTGCAGTATTCCAGGTGTGGTCTTACTGGGGTTTTATAAAGCGGGATTAATACTTCGCGTGATTTTGATTCTATGCCTCTGCTTATTCAGCCCAGGATTGTATTAGCTTTTTTTGGCTGCTGCTGCACACGGCTGGCTCATGGTTAAGTGGTCGTTCACTGGGACTCCAAGGTCCCTCTCACATTTACTGTTTTTGAGCTAGGTCTCACCCAATCTGTATTTTGTGCCTTTGGTTTTTCCTGCCTAAGTGTAAGACTTTGCTAATAGGACCTGATCTTTCTTGCTCTCCCTGCTTTGTACAGCTGAAGCTCACGTCAGAAACCACACTGTTTTCCAAGCTGAAGCGTAGGATTTATGGAGCCAAAGGGATTAAGGATTAAAACCAAGCCCTGTTTCTTTAGAAGGAATGATGGATTTGAGTTAAGGAAGTCATGGCCACAGCTCAGGGAAGAGAATTTATAACCACCCACTTTATGGAAGGGCTGAAGAATGGAAGGCGGGGGCTCCGTAGGACATAGCCCCACACGTGGCGTTGAGGTGCGTTGTTGTCCACACTAGGCTTGTAACGTAAAGCATGGAGCCATCTCGAGTGCTTCTGATGTTCTTCTCTGCCGCAACTCAGTAGTAACTCTGCCAAAATGTTGTCTCCATCTGACAAGGAAGCTTCAAGGATGCTGTGTATGTCAGCCTTATGTTCCTTATGTTGTTTGCAGGAAACAAACCCACTTGAAACCACATCCATGATTTATGCATAGTTTTTTAGACTTGTCATCTCAAGAGCACAAGACTTCCTTTCCAAAACTTTCTTTTTTTGGCACCCCTTTTCCTTCCTTCATTTCAACCGGGTTTTTCACACATCAACTGTTCTAGTGAAGAATTCTCGCTTTAAACCATCAGTGGAAGGATAATCTCCTCTCCATATGAAAATATGTATTTTCCCCGACTCACAGGAGCATTTTAATACAAAATCCGCAAAGCTGATAACCAAGTTTAAAGCAGAGAAACACACACACTTGTCAGGGATATGCACAAAGCAGACCAGGTGAAGCCTGTGTGATGCGCTAATTTTCTTGCAAATAATAACAACAACAACAACAGCGATAATAATATGGAGCGAAGACAAGAAACGGAGTATCCAATTATCATAAAAAGCATTTACTCCATAATGCACCTCCGGGTGACTTCTAGGAACTCCAGCGCCCACTGAAATTTGAAGGCGCTTTCTAGTTGCTATCTGCATATATCTCCCGGCTGTGCCCGACAGGAGCTTATTTAAAGTAGCGAGCGCCCGAGTCCCAATTTGCAAAATGCATATTTCAGTCCCTGCAAAATTCTGCCGGCTTCGTTGGGGAAGAGAAAGCAGTTCAATTAGCGTTTCTCCACCCACCTTCTCCCGCTAGATGAGCGCGCCTCTTTTGAGCAGCACGACTCAACTAATCTGTCAATGGGGGAGGTTTCCCACCAGCACGTAGACCTCCGGTGTGGAAGATGTCTCTTATCATTAGGAAGCCTGGCTGCATCCTTCTCACCACCTCTGCGGCGTGATAGGCTGACAATTACGGCACAACCGGCAGTTGTCCCAACTTATCTGGAGCTGAAGTTGGGGGGGGGGAAGGAGTTTTCTGCGGCTGGTTTCGCGAGCCTTAGCGAAGCAACAGAATTAACAGAGTCGGAAGGGACCTTTGGAGGTCCTCTAGTCCTACCCCTGCTCAAGAAGGAAACCCTATACCATGGAGGGGTGCTTGGTGCTCTCCAAGGCTGCCTCTTTTCTTGCGAACATTTTATCTCCCTAACTAGGTAACTGAACTCTGGTGCTGGAGAAGACTCCTGCGAGTGCCTTGGACTGCAAGGCGATCAAACCGGTCAGTCCTAGAGGAGATCAACCCTGACTGCTCTTTAGAAGGCCAGATCCTGAAGCTAAAACTCAAATACTTTGGCCACCTCATGAGAAGGAAGGACTCACTGGAGAAGAGCCTCATGCTGGGAAAGGTTGAGGGCAAGAGAAGAAGGGGACGACAGAGAAGGAGGTGGCTGGATGGAGTCACTGAAGCAGGAGGCGTGAGCTTAAAGGGACTCCAGAAGATGGTAGAGGACAGGAAGGCCTGGAGGAACATTGTCCATGGGGTCGTGATGGGTCGGACACGACTTCGCAGCTAACAGCAACAACAAACTAGGTAACATCATTAGTGCTAGAGGAGGAAGGAGGAGGAGGAGGAGGAGGAGGAGGAGGAGGAGGAGGAGGAGGAGAAGCAAGCTCAGAGAGCACCAAGGACCCCTCATTTCAACCCTGAGCTACAAATATTCTCCTTTATTGGTATTTTTAAAGGAGTTCTTGATTCCAAAATAACAGAGCTGGAAGGGACCTTGGAGGTCATCTAGTCCAACCCCCTGCTCAGGCAGGAAAACCTACACCATTTCAGACAAACGGTTGTCCAAACTCTTCTTAAACCCCACCCCCAGTGACGGAGTGCCCACAACTTCTGGTGGCAAGCTGTTCCACTGGTTAATTGTTCTCCCTGTTAGGAAGTTTCTCCTTAATTCCAGGTTGCTTCTCTCCTTGATTAGTTTCCATCCGTTGTTTCTTGTCCTGCCCTCTGGTGCTTTGGTGAATAATGTGACCCCCTCTTCTTGGTGGCAGCCCCTCAAATATTGGAAGACTGCTATCATGTCACCCCTGGTCCTTCTTTTCATTAAACACGACATCCCCAATTCCTGCAAGCATATATTTTAGCTTCCAGGCCTTGAAATTCTGGCCCCTCCAGTCTGTTGAGACTCCTTGAGTGCTAGCTGCTTGCGTCAGTTTGTCAAGGGCCCTCCAAAGCTGATGGAACATTTTCAAAAGAATAAAATCTCTGAAAGCTCAGAGGAGAAGACCTGCTTACCGGTCTGCCGAGGGAAGAAGCAAGCGTGAAGAAGGAAAACATGGCTAAAGAGTTGAGGCCGCCATTGAACGGAGTGGAGTCTAACCATGGTTAGCGGTCAAAATGTTGGAAAAAAAAGGGACCGCAAAAAAATATGAAGATTTCCACACACCCCCAGAGGATGACGCATCATCAAGATAGACTTCCAAAACCCTCATCTCTTCCACCCCCTTGTAAGCCAGTATATAAACATATATAGTAAAGGTAAAGGTTCCCCTGCACATGCGTGCTAGTCGTTTCCGACTCTAGGGGCCGGTGCTCATCTCCGTTTCAAAGCCGAAGAGCCAGCGCTTGTCCGAGGACGTCTCTGTGGTCATGTGGCTGGCATGACTAGACCGCCAAAGGCGCACGGAACGCTGTTACCTCCCCACCGGAGTGGTCCCTATTTTTCTACTTGCCTTTTTACGTGCTTTCGAACTGCTAGGTTGGCAGAAGCTGGGAACGAGGAACAGGCGCTCACTCTGTTAGGCGGCACTCGGGATTCACAACCCGCCAAACTGCCGACCTTCTGATCGACAAGCTCAGCGTCCTAACCCACTGAGCCACCGCGTCCCTTAAATAAATAAATATATATTGCTCAAAAAAAAATAAAGGGAACACTTAAACAATACAATGTACTGATGGGTGATGGGTTTGGGTTTTACTGTTTTTTAATGTATTTTAACTTATTGCTGTAGTTGTTGGGCATCTTGTTTAATTTCTTTTAATATTTGTATTCTTGTTTTTTAACATGTATTGCCCTGTTCACCGCCCTGAGTCCTTCGGGAGAAGGGCGGTATACAAATAAAATATTATTATTATTATTATTATTATTATTATTATTATTATTATTATTATTATTATTATTATTATTATTATTATTAATAATAATAATAATAATAATAATTTAATAGGAGGATTTCTTATTTTCTGTTCCCTTTATATATATATATATATTTCTTGCCAACGTTTTTCTTTTCTAGCTCGTGACCCTCACGGAGAGGCGGCAAGCTGTAGTAGTTTGAAAAACAGCCCCCACCCAACTGGGAGGAAGAAGCAAGGCTGAAGTGTTCAGCCGATTTGTGACCGGTTAATCTTCTGCTTGAACAGCTACTCAAGGATTTGGAACCTGCACCTGGAGAACGACAATTTGCCCACTTGAAGTGAAGCTATTGGGGGGGGGGCAGCTGAAAACAAACACCCAGGAGCCTTATGGGGTTCTAGCAAATCAGCAATTCAATCCTCGAAGGAGCCAGCCCAATGAGCAGAGAAGTGGGAAGGGGCAGCTGATCAGGCCCGTCCTAAGAGGCTGCCTTCATTTCAACCACAGGAGATTTTTTTCCCCCCACCGGAATGGAAGAAATCACCAAAAAACAGCCAGGGAATTCTGAGTCAGGAATTCTGGGAGTTGAAGTCCATGAGTCATAAAAGAGCCGAGGTTGCCTACCCCTGGGCTAGACAGTCAGCTGCCTTGATTTTGCCTTCTTCGAATGAAGTAGGAAGGATCACCACACCAGGGGAAAAGTAGAAGAAGGAATGCTGTTGTTGGTGGTGGTGGTGACAGAATAATGACGAGAGGAGGAGAAGAGAAGAGAAAGAAAACAGAAGGAGAAGAAAGATGTGGGGAAGATAGAGGAGGAGGAGGGGGAGGAGGAGGAGGAGTTGGGGAGGAAGAGAAGAGGGTGGGAGGAGAAGGAGGGGGAGGGGGAGGAAGAGGAGGAGGAGAGGGAGGGGGAGGAGGGGGAGGGGAAGGGGAGAGGAAGAGGGGGAGGAGGAAGAAGAGGAGGAAGAGAGGAAGAGAGGAGGAGAGGAAGAAGAGAGGAAGAGGAGAAGGGGAAGGGGAGGAGGGGAAGGGGAAAGGAGGAGGAGGAGGAGAGGAAGAGGAGAGGAGGAGGAAGGGGAGGGGGAGGAGAGGAAGAACAGAAGGAGAGAAGGGGGAGGGGAAGGGGAGAGGTGTAGGGGGAGGAGGAGAGGAAGAGGAGGAGGAGAGGAAGGAGGAGGAGAAGGGGAGGAGGGGAAGGAGAGGAAGAGGAGGAGGAGAGGAAGAGGAGGGCGAGGAGGGGAAGGGGAGAGGTGTAAGGGGAGGAGAGGAAGAAGAGAAGGAGAGGAGGGGGAGGGGAAGGGGAGAGGTGTAGGGGGAGGAGGAGAGGAAGAGGAGGAGGAGAGGAAGAAGAGAGGAGGAAGAGAAGGGGAGGGGGAGGAGAGGAGGAGGAAGGGGAGGGGGAGGAGAGGAAGAACAGAAGGAGAGAAGGGGGAGGGGAAGGGGAGAGGTGTAGGGGGAGGAGGAGAGGAAGAGGAGGAGGAGAGGAAGGAGGAGGAGAAGGGGAGGAGGGGAAGGAGAGGAAGAGGAGGAGGAGAAGAAGAGGAGGGCGAGGAGGGGAAGGGGAGAGGTGTAAGGGGAGGAGAGGAAGAAGAGAAGGAGAGGAGGGGGAGGGGAAGGGGAGAGGTGTAGGGGGAGGAGGAGAGGAAGAGGAGGAGGAGAGGAAGAAGAGAGGAGGAAGAGAAGGGGAGGGGGAGGAGAGGAGGAGGAAGGGGAGGGGGAGGAGAGGAAGAACAGAAGGAGAGAAGGGGGAGGGGAAGGGGAGAGGTGTAGGGGGAGGAGGAGAGGAAGAGGAGGAGGAGAGGAAGGAGGAGGAGAAGGGGAGGGGGAGGAAGAGAGGAAGAAGAGGAGAGGGGGAGGAGGGGGAGGGGAGGAGGAGGAGGAGGAGAGGAAGAGGAGAGGAGGAGGAAGGGGAGGGGGAGGAGAGGAAGAAAAGAAGGAGAGGAGGGGGAGGGGAAGGGGAGAGGTGTAGGGGAGGAGGAGAGGAAGAGGAGGAGGAGAGGAAGAAGAGAGGAGGAGAAGGGGAGGGGGAGGAGGGGAAGGGGAGGGGAGGAGGAGGAAGGGGAGGAGGAGGAGGGGAAGGGGAGGAAGTGGAGGAGGAGAAGAAGGGGAGGGGGGGAGGAGGAGGAGGATTATTAGGCAATGCCTACCCTCTATATAATAATCACAGAAATGAAACAAAAAGCACATGGAAAGGAATCTGTTTGCCCGGATGAGAACTACTACTACACAGGCTGTCCTCCCAGCAGAACGTCCCTTCCGTGGAGCTGTGCGCCTCCAACGCGCACGCCATAAAAAATGGCACAGATGTTAAAATTCACTGACTTTAACAGCAAAAGTGGGATCCCGTGGAGAGAGAGGTATCAAATCGCCGAGGATTAGAGAATTACAACAGTCATTTTAAAGTCAAATTAGCCCCGGGGATAAAAGCTGGAACACGGTTGTGTTGTTAAACAACAACAGCCAAGCCCTTGAGCATCTATCTACCACAGCTTGCAAGTCGCCTCTTGCAATAATCAAGCCAATCCGCTCCAGGTTGATGGACTCTGGGCTAGCAAGATCTCTCGCCTGTCCCCAACATTGCAAAAACCATGTTAGGTAGACAACCTGCTTTTTGGAGAAACGCCACGTCCTTCCGAAAATCTGGCAACCCACAATCTTAAAGTTGGAGGTCCTCGTCGGTTCCCCCTCTCGCGTGTAGCCCTGGAAAAAGCCACCCAGGGCCTACAAACAGACCGAGCTCCCCACAAACCAAGTTTGTCTCCTTCTGAATCAAGCATTATTGGCAGCAGTCTCCAGAGGACGAGAAGATCACGGTAGGAAACAACAGTAAAGGCATAAAAGCTGGTTAGACAGAAGAAGACCAAAGACCTTTGTTGGAGATGGTTTCCAGGGGTGGAAAGAGGGAAACCATCTTCCCTAGGAGAAGACCTCAACTAGCAAGGTATAGGTAAAGGTAAAGGTTCCCCCGCACATGCGTGCTAGTCGTTTCCGACTCTAGCGGCCGGTGCTCATCTCCGTTTCAAAGCCGAAGAGCCAGCGCTTGTCCGAGGATGTCTCTGTGGTCATGTGGCCGGCATGACTAGACGCCAAAGGCGCACGGAACGCTGTCACCTTCCCACCGGAGTGGTCCCTATTTTTCTACTTGCATTTTTACGTGCTTTCGAACTGCTAGGTTGGCAGAAGCTGGGACGAGTAACAGGCGCTTCACTCTGTTACGCGGCACTCGGGATTCGACCCGCCAAAGGGCCGACCTTCTGATCGACAAGCTCAGTGTCCTAACCCACCGAGCCACCGCGTCCCTAGCAAGGTATAATCATGGCCAAAACTTAAATACAGGAGGTGGGGAATTGCTAGGGTTTCTGGGCAAGCCAGGATCATTAGATTAGATAAACTTTATTGTCATTTTTTTTCCCCCTGTGGACCCAACGGCACACACTTAAAAATGAAATCTAGTTGCTTGCTCGCAAAGTGCACACATGCATAACACATGTTTAAAACATACTATATACAGTATAACATGCATATAGGCCAGGGGTCTTCAAACCTGGCCCTTTGATGACCTGTGGACTTCAACTCCCAGAATTCCTCAGCCAAGCACACATCTTCAAACTTGGCCCTTTGATGACCTGTGGACTTCAACTCCCAGAATTCCTCAGGCAGGCACATGTGCCTGGCTGAGGAATTCTGGGAGTTCACAAGTCATAAAAGGGCCAAGTTTGAAGACACATCCCACCACCCCCGGTATACACCTACACCCTTACATATAAGCAACATATAAATATTAATCGCTCTCCATCTTGAATACGTAACAGAAGGAGGAAGTTTGAGAGTTCACAAGGTCGACACCGTATGGAACGAAACTGGATGTTCTGCTTCGGATGCCACGGAGCCCCCCTCCTCCCAGAAGGGAACAAGGAAAACAGGCCGTGGAGAGGGTGCGTGGCGTCCCAGACAATCCGGCGGACGCTGCTCAAGCGATGCTTCTGTGTCACGTCCTGGATGGGAGGGAGAGAACTCTGCCAACAATCTTTTCAGCCGTCCTCACCACTCTCTGCACCGCCTTCCTATCCGAAGCAGCAGGCTTCCAAACCAGACTGTCTCGTGGCTTGATCTGAGTTTGTCAGACAAACCTCTGACGGGGGGGGGGAGCCTGCAGGCTTCTTCTGGCCACCTCTCCCAAGATTGCAGAACACACCCCCCCCCCCCCGCACCTTTTCCAAACAGTTGCCTGCATCCCCACGCGAGGAAGACCCCCCAGGCTTTGCTGAATTCCCACAACCGCAGGCCACCGCTGGCCACGAGGTGGCACTGGAGGCAAACACAACAGGCCCTTTCCTCAAGAGGGGGAGGGAAAAAGTTTAGTGTTGCCCTGCTGCCTCTGTCTGTCCCCCCTCCCTCTCCCCCCCCCCCCGCGGCAGCATGTGATAGGGCTATAAATATTTAAAATGCCACAATATTAAGCAATTAAAGCGACTGTTTCTGTGCAAGGCTGCTTGAAGGATCTTTTTAACCTTTAGCATTTCACGGTTAACCAAAAAAAAAGAAGAAGAAGAACAAGCCACAAAATGCACACGGTTGTGTTTAAAGGAGTGGCACTTGACTTCACTCTCACGCCTTGCAGGCAGCAGAGCCAAAAAGGTGGGAGTTTGGGAAGGGCCAGCTGGATCAGGGGAGAAGCAGGATTTGAGCTGCCAGGACACAGGCACACCCCCCCACACACACACACAAAAAAAAACCCCCTCCGAAACTTGAGCAAATGTGTGCGCAGAGCCCCAATTTCCTGGCACAATCCCTGCCCTCCTCCTCCTCCTCCTCCTCCTCTTCTTTTATTTATAACAATAGTTTTATTAGTTTGTCGAAACATCAAATACAAAAAGCAATTCAAGGAAGTAATAGAGGAGTTGACAAAGGGGAAAACTTTATCTAGAAAAGTAGAAAAAGGGGGAAGGAAACAAACAAAAAAAAAAGACAGCGCAAAGAGGGAAGAAGAAGAAGAACAAGAAAAAAAGGCAGCAACTTCCGTCTCTCTTTAGCACGATGGAAGATAACAACATCACAATCACCAGACCCCTTGCCCTTCTCATTCTCACAACCAAACCACCACAAAACATCCTCTTCTCAACAGCAACACAAGCCAAAGACTAACCCCCCCCCCCCCCGCCTCTGTATTTCATTTCAGGTCAATCCTCCCAATTATTTCTTATTTTAATTACTTAATAAATCCAGCGATAAAGCTGCCCCCTTGCGTGGACATTTCTGGGTGGCCAACAAAACCAGAAACAAGAACAAACAAGAACAACCAACCAGTCACAATAAAAAATGGTCAAATGCAATAACAACATCTTGATATCCAAGGAGGGCAATCAAACTCAAAGGTGTACAATCACACTCGCAGCGTGCACGCACACACACACACACACGCGCACACACACAGAGAGAAAACTTACATTGATGGACTAGCAAAAAAGTTGTTGAGTCTTTGGAAGAAGTTCAGAGAAGAGCAACTAAGATAATCCAAGGCCTGGAGACTAAAACATACGAAGAACGGCTGCGGGATTTGGGTTTGGCTAGGCTAGAGAAAAGAAGAATTTTTTTGGGGGGGGGGGGTGGGACATGATAGCAGCCTTTCAGTATTTGAGGGGCTGCCACAAAGAAAAGGAGGGGGTCAAACTATTCTCCAAAACACCAGAAGGCAGGAGAAGAAGAGACTGGACAGCCATCGGTCTGAAATGGTATATAGGGTCTCCTGCTTGAGCAGGGGGCTGGACTAGAAGACCTCCAAGGTCCCATTCAGCTCTATTCTGATTCTGAGGTGCCATGGGCAAGCTGGGGGAGGGGCCTCCCTCATCCCCAGACCATCTGCTGAAGAAGACATGGGCAACTTGGATGCTGTCCGGATTCCTTATTTACACAACTGGGAATCCAAGTCACCACAGTGACGATGCTGACATTTTGCTGAGCTTTAGCGCAGGGCTTTTCAACCAGTGGTACGGGGACCACCTGTGGTACATTGGCACCTGGCAGGTGGTACGTGACCATCCTAGAAAAGTGGTAGCGGGGGAGGGGAATGAGCTGAACCGGTGGCAGCACCGCACAAGCCTGAGCGAGAGACGGCTGGAGCTGCAGGGCTTTCAGGGCTCAGCGGAAGCGCCAGGATCAGCGCCAGGATCCAGCTGGAACTCAGCGTTCATCCTGGCGCTTCTGCTGAGCCCAGAAGAAGCGCCGATCAGCTGGAATGTTGCAGCATCTCCAGGGTCTTGTGATTTACATTCAGATGCTTGGCAACTGATTCATATATATGACGGTCACAGTGTCCCAGGGTCATGTGAAGGGACCAAAACCTGCTGCAACCACCCAGCAGAGGAGGGGGGAATAAAAGCCAAACACCCCCCCCACACACACACACACCCGCTGCCAATCCTCAACAGAAATGCTCACAACAATGAAAACCTCGGACAGGAGGAAGAGCGCCGCGGGGCGGGTGGGCAGGTGTCTTGCTCGGCTGTGTCTTGGGGGGGCACTTTTTTCAGTGCCATTGTAACTTGTAAGCGAACTGTTGTAAGTTGAGGACTACCTGTACTTCATCACTTTTTGCTTTTTTTGGGGGGGGGATCATCAACTTTTTGACACCTTGCTAGGCGACTGGTGGTACTCAGATGTTGCCATATCCTAAAAGTGGCACAATGGGTGAAAAGGTTGAAAAGCCCTGCTCTAGAGAAACACACACACACACGCCGCACAAAAGACACCCGCTCTTCTCTTCGGCGTCAAGAGAACTGTCCTTCATACTTACTGGCTCAATCTTCAGCGCGTTTCGATAGCTCCCGAAAAAAGCGGCCTGGGCTTTGAGGAAAGCTCTGGCGACCCCATCCCCTGTGGTCATGGAGACCTTCTTCAACCGGCTCTTCAGTGAGGAAATCTGGGAGAAGAACAAGAAGGAGAAATCCTGAGGAGAAACTAAGCTTCAAGAAGAATCTTGAAAACAGGACCTGTAACGACTTAACAAGACGACTTTTATAAATATAATGGAAACACAAGCTGATCAGAAAATACGTTAGATGTTGATGTTATTATTATATGCATAAATACCAAAAAGGGAAAAAATCTGGGAGAAGAACAAGAAGGAGAAATCCTGAGGAGAAACTAAGCTTCAACAAGAATCTTGAAAACAGGACCTGTAACGATTTAACAAGACGACTTTTGTAAATATAATGGAAACACACAAGCTGATAAGAAAATACATTAGATGTTGATGTTATTATTATATGCATAAATACCAAAAAGGAAAAAAATCTGGGAGAAGAACAAGAAGGAGAAATCCTGAGGAGAAACTAAGCTTCAACAAGAATCTTGAAAACAGGACCTGTAACGACTTAACAAGACGACTTTTATAAATATAATGGAAACACACAAGCTGATCAGAAAATATGTTAGATGTTGATGTTATTATTATATGCATAAATACCAAAAAGAAAAAAATCTGGGAGAAGAACAAGAAGGAGAAATCCTGAGGAGAAACTAAGCTTCAACAAGAATCTTGAAAACAGGACCTGTAACGACTTAACAAGACGACTTTTATAAATATAATGGAAACACACAAGCTGATCAGAAAATACATTAGATGTTGATGTTATTATTATATGCATAAATACCAAAAAGGAAAAAAATCTGGGAGAAGAACAAGAAGGAGAAATCCTGAGGAGAAACTAAGCTTCAACAAGAATCTTGAAAACAGGACCTGTAACGACTTAACAAGACGACTTTTATAAATATAATGGAAACACACAAGCTGATCAGAAAATATGTTAGATGTTGATGTTATTATTATATGCATAAATACAAAAAAATGTTTACATTCAACTTGGTGTGCACTGAAAATATTAAGAATTATATTTATTTAACGTAGACCAAAGGAGAATATTACTGGAAGAAGAGTGGATCAAGAAATATATTGCCAATCAACATATTGATTAATTGTGGAAATTATCATTGATTGTTTTAAATATAGGAACCCAGACAACACACTGTTCACCAAGCACTGAAGATTGTTATTGTAAAAAATTATAATTTATACACACACACACACACACATGCACGCACACAAATAAAAGGAAACCATGCAGGGGTTGTGTTGCGATTGATGGGAAGAAGCGGAATTTGATAGGGCTGGATATTCAATGGTTGGAAGTTGAGAAGTATCTTTTTTTTTCTTTTAATTTAAAAAAAAATGAATTTACATAGAGGATTCCCTTACTATGAATTAGGATAAAAATTATGAGTCACTAGAGGTATATATTATTCCTCACAGCAATGAGAAGCAGTGATGGTCCAACTGATTCTTTTTATCCGAAGAAAAGAATATATTTAATCTTGCTTCTGTTTTGAAATTGCTTCCGGATTTTGCGCTTGCCATGAAAAAGGAAAATGAAGTCTTGATTGTGTTTTTGCTAATTAGATAGGTTTATGGTTACTCATCAAATCTGCAGATGACACCAAACTGTCAGGAGTAGCCAACACCGCAGAAGACAAATTCAGGATCAAAAAAGATCTTGACAAACTCGAACAATGAGCCCTATCCAACAAAATGAGTTTCAAAGAGGAGAAAAGCAAAGTCTTACACTTAGGTAGGAAAAACCAAAGGCACAAATACAGATTGGGTGAGACCTAGCTCAAAAACAGTAAGTGTGCGTGGGACCTTGAAGTCCTAGTGGACGATCACTTGACTATGAGCCAGCCGTGTGCGGCAGCAACCCAAAAAGCTAATACAATCCTGGGATGTATAAACAGAGTCACAGAATCAAGATCACGCGAAGTACTAATATCGCTTTACAAAGCCCTAATAAGACCGCATCTTGAATACTGCAGCCAATTTGGGTCATCGTATCACAAAAAAGATGTTGAGAGTTTGGAAAAATTTCAGAGAAGAGCAACTAAGATGATCCAAGGCCTAGAGGCTAAAACATACAAAGAACGGCTATGGGATTTGGGTCTGGCTAGTCTATGGAAAAGAAGAAATAGGGGAGACATGATAGCAATATTCCAGTATTTGAGGGGCTGCCCCAAGGCAGAGGGGGGGGGGCAGGTTGTTCACCAAAGCACCAGAGGGAAGGATGAGAAGAAGCAACCTGGAATTAAGGAGAAACTTCCTGACAGTGAGGACAATTAACCAGCGGAACAGCTGGCCTCCAGAAGCCGTGGGCGCTCCATCACTGGAGATCTTTAAGAAGAGACTAGAAAGTCACTTGTCTGAGATGGTATAGGTTCTCCTGCTTGAGCAGGGGGTTGGACTAGAAGACCTCCAAGGTCCCTTCCAGCTCTATTCCATTCCATTCCATTCTATTCTGAATTAAGGAGTAACTGGTGGAACAGCTTGCCTTCAGAAGTTGTAGGTGCTTCATCACTTGAGGTTTTAAAAAGAATCTGGACAGCCATCTGTCTGAAAGGATATAGGATCTCCTGCTTGACTAGGGGGCTGAACTAGAAGACCTCCAAGTCCTTTCCAGATCTATTCTGATTGATTGATGGATGGATGGATGGATGGAATATACAACTTGTTTAAAAAGGTAAAGGTTCCCCCGCACACGCGTGCTAGTCGTTTCCAACGCTAGGGGCCGTTGCTCATCTCCATTTCAAAGCCGAAGAGCCAGCGCTTGTCCGAGGACGTCTCCGTGGTCATGTGGCCGGCATGACTGGACGCCAAAGGCGCACGGAGCGCTGTTACCTTCCCACCGTAGTGGTCCCTATTTTTCTACTTGCATTTTTACGTGCTTTCGAACTGCTAGGTTGGCAGAAGCTGGGACGAGTAACAGGCGCTCACTCTGCTACGCGGCACTCGGGATTCGACCCGCCAAACTGCCGACCTTCTGATCGACAAGCTCAGCGTCCTAAGCCACTGAGCCACCGTGTCCCACTACAACCTGTTGGGAGACCCCCATATCTATCTTCCCGAAAGCAAACTGTGCCTCAAATGGGCCCCTTTCCTTTAGACCAGCAAAGCAGGATGGAGTCTAGTAATGACTTCACAGGAGACGATCCTAACACGGTTCTCCCCCTTTTCTCATTAGAGCAGACAGGGCTCAATTCCCACAGCCCTGATGCCAACGGTGCCCACCTGTCAACAGGTGCCACCCTTCACTCCTCAGGCATCCTCCAGGCTTCTCCGAAGCTCTTCCCACCTGTGCTTCAGAGGATGCTGCACTTAACCTTCACCGCCCTCTTCGTTTCATCCTGGAGGTGTTTAATTGCCTCTGATTCACAGAGCGGCACTTCAGGTGAACACAGCCTGATGGTCTCATTACCACTGACACAAAAGAACACTCCGTGACGGGAACTGAGCAACTCGCAGCTCGCACACTCGCTGACTTGGACAAATTCTCAAATTTGTGAGCAGAAGCCTCTGGGTTCCAAGTGTGCGTCTCCGATCCTCCATGTTCCTCCCAAATCGCAAGAGTCTCCACAGTGGGTGTCTACTCCACCTTGGTCACCTTACGACGTCTGGACGTCAATTCCCCAGAATTCCTGGCTGGGGTATTCTGGGAGTTGAAGCCCACCCATCTTAAAGCGGCCGAGGTTGAGTAGATACACCATAAACACCACCTGATATTTAAGACAAACATTTCTCGCTATCTTCTCTGTTCCACCTTCATGCACCTAGACCTGGCGGCTAAGCACCGTTTCCCTGACTGAGCCGGCCGTGTGCGGCAGCAGCCAAAAAAGCTAATACAATCCCGGGTTGTATAAACAGAGGCATAGAATCAAGATCCCCCTTCATGGATTACTGCCTTGTCGTGGCGAAGGGGCTTGCGTAATTCAATGAAGCTATGAGCTATGCCGTGCAGGGCCACCCAAGACGGACAGGTCATAGCCGAGAGTTCTGACAAAACGTGATCCACTGGAGAAGGAAATGGCAACCCACTCCAGTATCTTTGCCATGAAAACCCTATGGACAGTACCAAAAGGCAAAACGATATGACGCTGGAAGATGAGCCCCTCAGGTCGGAAGGCGTCCAATATGCTACTGGGGAAGAGCAAAGGGCTAGTACTAGTAGCGCCAGAAAGAATGAAGCGACTGGGCCAAAGCCGAAAGGACGCTCAGCTGTGGATGTGTCTGGTGGTGAAAGGAAAGTCCGATGCTGCAAAGATTTTTTTTCCATAGGAACCTGGAATGTAAGATCCATGAATCAAGGAAAGCTGGATGTGGTCAAACAAGAGATGACAAGACTGAACATCGACATCTTAGGTATCAGCGAACTAAAATGGACAGGAATGGGTGAATTTAATTCAGATGATCATCAGGTATACTACTGCGGGCAAGAATCCCTCAGAAAAAATGGAGTAGCCTTCATAGTCAACAAAAGAGTAGGAAAAGCAATACTGGGATACAATCCTCAAAATGACAGAATGATCTCAGTTCGAATCCAAGGCAAACCATTCAATATCACAGTAGTCCAAGTCTATGCCCCAACCACCAGTGCTGAAGAGGATGAAATTGACCGGTTCTATGAAGCCCTACAGCACCTTATAGAACTAACACCAAAAAAATGATGTCCTTATCATCATGGGGGATTGGAATGCTAAAGTAGGAAGCCAAAAGATAACTGGAATAACAGGCAAGTTTGGCCTTGGAGTACAAAATGAAGCAGGGCACAGGCTGATAGAATTTTGTCAAGAGAATACGATGGTCATAGCAAACACTCTTTTCCAACAACCCAAGAGACGGCTCTACACATGGACATCACCAGACGGTCAACACAGAAATCAGATTGACTATATGCTCTGCAGCCAAAGATGGAGAAGCTCTATACAGTCAGTAAAAACAAGACCAGGAGCTGACTGTGGCTCAGACCATGAGCTTCTCCTTGCAAAGTTTAAGCTTAAACTGAAGAAAGTAGGGAAAAGCACTAGGCCAGTCAGGTATGAATTAAATCATATCCCTGTTGAATATACAGTAGAGGTGACAAATAGATTTAAGGAATTAGATCTGATAGACAGAGTGCCTGAAGAACTATGGACAGAGGTTCGCGACATTGTACAACAGGTAGCAACCAAAACCATCCCAAAGAAAAAGAAATGCAAGAAAGCAAAATGGCTGTCTGAGGAAGCTTTGCAAATAGCTGAGGAAAGGAGGGAAGCGAAAGGCAAGGGAGAAAAACATAGATATGCCCAATTGAATGCAGAATTCCAGAGAATAGCTAGAAGAGATAAGAATGCCTTCTTAAATGAACAGTGCAAAGAAATAGAAGAAAACAATAGAATAGGGAGGACCAGAGATCTTTTCAAGAAAATTGGAGAGATGAAGGGAACGTTTAATGCAAAAATGGGCCTGATAAAGGACCAAAATGGCAGGGACCTAACAGAGGCAGAAGAGATTAAGAAGAGGTGGCAAAATTACACAGAAGAACTATACAAGAATGAGCTTAATGTCCCTAATAATCACAATGAGGTGGTCACTGACCTTGAGCCAGACATCCTAGAATGTGAAGTGAAGTGGGCCTTAGAAAAGCTGAGCAACAACAAAGCTAGTGGAGGTGACAGTATTCCAGCTGAGCTATTCAAAATCTTAAAAGACAGTGCAGTAAAAGTGCTACACTCAATTTGCCAGCAAATTTGGAAAACTCAACAGTGGCCACAGGATTGGAAAAGATCAGTTTACATTCCAATTCCAAAGAAAGGCAGTGCCAAAGAATGTTCAAACTATCGCACCATTGCACTCATCTCTCATGCTAGTAAAGTCATGCTTAAAATCCTACAAGCTAGACTTCAGCAGTATGTGGATCGAGAACTACCAGAAGTACAGGCAGGATTTCGAAGAGGCAGAGGAACTAGAGATCAAATTGCCAACATACGCTGGATCATGGAGAAAGCTAGGGAGTTCCAGAAAAACATCTACTTCTGCTTCATTGACTATGCTAAAGCCTTTGATTGTGTGGATCATAACAAACTGTGGCAAGTTCTTAAAGAGATGGGAGTACCAGACCATCTTATTTGTCTCTTGAGAAACCTATATGCGGGTCAAGAAGCAACAGTGAGAACTGGACACGGAACCACTGATTGGTTCAAAATTGGGAAAGGAGTCCGGCAAGGCTGTATACTGTCGCCCTGCCTATTTAACTTATATGCAGAGCACATCATGAGAAAGGCAGGGCTAGATGAATCAAAAGTTGGAATTAAGATTGCCGGAAGAAATATCAACAACCTAAGATACGCAGATGATACCACTCTAATGGCAGAAAGTGAAGAAGAACTAAAGAGCCTCTTGTTGCGGGTGAAGAAGGAGAGTGCAAAACTTGGGTTGAAACTTAACATTAAGAAAACCAAGATCATGGCATCTGGCCCTCTCAATTCCTGGCAAATAGATGGGGAAGAAATGGAGGTAGTGACAGATTTTATTTTCCTGGGCTCCAAGATCACTGCAGATGGGGACTGTAGCCAAGAAATTAAAAGACGCTTGCTCCTGGGGAGGAAAGCCATGGCAAATCTAGACAGCACACTAAAAAGCAGAGACATCACCCTGTCAACAAAAGTGCGTATAGTCAAGGCTATGGTCTTCCCAGTTGCAATGTATGGCAGTGAAAGTTGGACCATAAGAAAGGCTGAGCGCCAAAGAATTGAGGCCTTTGAACTATGGTGCTGGAGAAGACTCCTGCGAGTCCCTTGGACTGCAAGGCGATCAAACCGGTCAGTCCTAGAGGAGATCAATCCTGACTGCTCTTTAGAAGGCCAGATCCTGAAGCTAAAACTCAAATACTTTGGCCACCTAATGAGAAGGAAGGACTCACTGGAGAAGAGCCTAATGCTGGGAAAGATCGAGGGCAATAGAAGAAGGGGACGACAGAGAATGAGGTGGTTGGATGGAGTCACTGAAGCAGTAGGCGTGAGCTTAAATGGACTCCAGAAGATGGTAGAGGACAGGAAGGCCTGGAGGAATGTTGTCCATAGGGTCGCGATGGGTCGGACACGACTTCGCAGCTAACAACAACAACAACAAAGAATCAAGATCATGCAAGGTATTAGTACCACTTTATAAAACCCGAGTAAGGCCACACCTGGAATGCTGCAACCAGTTTTGGTCATCATATTGCAACAACAACAACAAAAAAAGATGTTGAGACTTTGGAAAAAGTGCAGAGAAGAGCAACTGAGATGATCAAAGGCCCGGAGACTAAAACATATGAAGAACGGCTGCGGGATTTGGGAATGGCCAATCTAGAGAAAAGAAGAATTAGGGGGGGGACACATGATAGCAGTATTCGGTATTTGAGAGGCTGCCAAAAAGAAGAAGAGGGGTCCACTTATTTTCCAACGCACCAGAAGGCAGGACAAGAAACAATGGATGGAAACTAATCAAGGAGAGAAGCAACCTGGTATTAAGGAGAAACTTCCTGACGGTGAGGACAATTAACCAGTGGAACAGCTTGCCTCCAGAAGTTGTAGGAGCTTCATCACTGGAGGCTTTTAAGAAGAGGCTGGACAGTCACTTGTTTGAAATGGTACAGGCTCTCCTGCTTGAGCAGGGGGCTGGACTAGAAGACCTCCAAGGTCCCTTCCAAAAATTCTGTTCTGATTCTTCTCCATTATGGGGTTTCAAACTTCTTTACCATGAAAAATAGCACACACGCATCCTAATCCACTGTCCTTGAGCGGCCTAAGTTCCCACTGGGCTGGTTTAATGACCATCATAAAGTTTCCCAGTTTCAGGGCAAGTTCTTAACATGACAAGGGAAGGAAAAATGCTACATACAACAACTCGAAGCCAACGACTTTCCTCAACGCTAAACGAATCAACAAAAAAGACCGAGGCAGCAAGGCCAGAAAAAACTATTAACACAACAACAACAACAACAACAACAAAACAAGTTATGGTTTAAGTAAGAAAGGAGGTGCAGACTGAGCTTTCTAGAAATCTGAGACTTAACTCGGTAGATATATTCTTGTGTATGCTGAACGGTTGTTACAAAAGGTGGTAACCTGAGGACTAGCTGTACCTTCAGCAAAGCAGCTTGTTGGCCATTTCCTCTCTCTCATATTGCAGGGCACTACGAGGGTCGTTTTGAAAGCCCCCACAGACCAAGATAAGAAGAAAAAGCACGGGTAGATGGTGGTTCCGTGGACAGCATTTGCAACAGATGAGAACCATGAGCTCTTCAAGGTTCCCTTATTTCTGCGGGACAGAGAAGAGTCCTTCCAGGCTCAAATTCTTGAGAATATGAGGTGTCAAAAGCATCATGTTCTACACGTTCTACAAACGTTCATCACGTTCTACACGTTCTACAAACTTGGCCCTTTGATGACTTGTGGGCTTCAACTCCCAGAATTCCTCAGCCAGGCACACATCTTCAAACTTGGCCCTTTGATGACTTGTGGGCTTCAACTCCCAGAACTCCTCAGCCAAGCAGACATCTTCAAACTTGGCCCTTTTATTTTATTATTTTATTTTATTTTAATTCCATTTATATCCCGCCCTTCTCTGAAGACTCAGGGTGGCTTACAAGCTTAGCAGTAGCCTTCGTTCTATGTATATGCCTGCTTATTAGGGCTTTCACACACACCCCAAGCGGCATTATTACAAAGTCAGCTTAATTGCCCCCAACAATCTGGGTCCTCATTTTACCTACCTCGGAAGGATGGAAGGCTGAGTCAACCTTGAGCCTGGTGGGACTCGAACCTGCACTAATTGCAGGCAGCTGGTGTTACTTAAGGAGGCATTAGCCCACTGCTCCACCAAGGAGCAGTGGGCTAATGGACTTCAACTCCCAGAATTCCTCAGCCAAGCACACATCTTCAAACTTGACCCTTTGATGACTTGTGGGCTTCAACTCCCAGAATTCCTCAACCAGCATGCCTGGCTGAGGAATTCTGGGAGATGAAGTCCACAAGTCATCAAAGGGCCAAGTTTGAAGACCTCTGAGAGTCTGGATCCAACCCCGCAGTTTCATCAAAATGGCCGACTGAGGAATTCTGGAAGGTGAAGTCCACAAGTCATAAAAGGGCTACGTTTGAAGACCCCTGGTCTGGATCCAACCCCGCAGTTTCATCAAAATGGCCGACTGAGGAATTCTGGGAGTTGAAGTCCACCAGTCATCAAAGGGCCAAGTTGGAAGACCCCTGAGAGTCTGGATCCAACCCCACAGTTTCATCAAAATGGCCAACTGAGGAATTCTGGGAGTTGAAGTCCACCAGTCATAAAAGGGCCAAGTTGGAAGACCCCTGAGAGTCTGGATCCAAGCCCGCAGTTTCATCAAAATGGCCAACTGAGGAATTCTGGGAGTTGAAGTCCACCAGTCATAAAAGGGCCAAGTTGGAAGACCCCTGAGAGTCTGGATCCAAGCCCGCAGTTTCATCAAAATGGCCAACTGAGGAATTCTGGGAGTTGAAGTCCACCAGTCATAAAAGGGCCAAGTTGGAAGACCCCTGAGAGTCTGGATCCAAGCCCGCAGTTTCATCAAAATGGCCAACTGAGGAATTCTGGGAGTTGAAGTCCACCAGTCATAAAAGGGCCAAGTTGGAAGACCCCTGAGAGTCTGGATCCAAGCCCGCAGTTTCATCAAAATGGCCAACTGAGGAATTCTGGGAGTTGAAGTCCACAAGTCATAAAAGGGCCAAGTTGGAAGACCCCTGAGAGTCTGGATCCAAGCCCGCAGTTTCATCAAAATGGCCAACTGAGGAATTCTGGGAGTTGAAGTCCACCAGTCATAAAAGGGCCAAGTTGGAAGACCCCTGAGAGTCTGGATCCAAGCCCGCAGTTTCATCAAAATGGCCAACTGAGGAATTCTGGGAGTTGAAGTCCACAAGTCATAAAAGGGCCAAGTTGGAAGACCCCTGAGAGTCTGGATCCAAGCCCGCAGTTTCATCAAAATGGCCAACTGAGGAATTCTGGGAGTTGAAGTCCACAAGTCATAAAAGGGCCAAGTTGGAAGACCCCTGAGAGTCTGGATCCAAGCCCGCAGTTTCATCAAAATGGCCAACTGAGGAATTCTGGGAGTTGAAGTCCACAAGTCATAAAAGGGCCAAGTTGGAAGACCCGTGTTCTACACTCTTGGGAAAATTGTCCACAAGTCAACATGCTCGCCAAGCTGTCCTTGCAAGATGGCAGGGTCCCTACCGCCACCGTGCCCTCAGTGTGGACGACAGTCTCACAAGGAAGGAACAGCTTCTTCCCCAGAGTCGTCGCAGAGACACACAACCGGGATTGTGTGTCTAAAGAACATGTCTATGCTCTTGGCAGTTCGGGATGAAAGGTCAGATTTAAGCTATCACCATGTTTCAAAAAGCGATCTGTGCAGCGCGGCATAATGAAATGGTTCACTAAAGGTACGAGAGGAATTTATTTTAATTAGATCCGTGGCTTTTGAGTTGTCAACATGAATAAAAAGCAAGGGGAAAAAAGACCGAACTTGCAAAACGCGGTATCAAAAGAAGGGCAGAGGGACCGGAGGAGGGGGGGGGAAGCCTCCTTCAAGGCAAGCGGCTATTGAGAAGTGGGGGCGAACAACGGCCGAATTAAAATAAATAAATAAAAATTACAAACTTTGTGCTCAACCAATTTTAAAAAAACAACAAAACCCGGCGAGGGATGAGAGAAATCAAGTCTTTGATGGTGTCCTTCTCCAAAAGAAGGGGAAGATAGCCAAATCAACGAGAAGCGAAAAAGATGCTTCACAAAGCAGCAAACAATTATCGCGAGCCAATTAGCTTTTTTTTTCACAAGATGGGAGGGCTGTAACATGGTGATGAGCTGGAATAAAGGCTGCCTTGCAGAGCTTGGCGGTGGCCCTGACATCCTTCTACCAACACAGTTCCACCTTGGTGAACTTCCTGTCATAAATCCTCTACGAGCCAGCAGTGTTGCAGCCCTTGCCCAACAGGCTAATACGATCCTGGGTTGTATAAACGGAGGCATAGAATCAAGATCACGCGAAGTATTGGTACCGCTTTATAAAACCCTAGGAAGGCCACACCTGGAATACTGCAGCCAATTTGGGTCACCGTACTGCAAAAAAGATGCTGAGACCTTAGAAAAAGCTCAGAGGAGAGCAACTAAGATGATCAAACATACGAAGAATAGTTGCAAGAATTGGGAATCGCCAGTCAAGAGAAAAGGACTAGGTGGGACATGATAGCAGTCTTCCAATCTCTCAGGGGCTGCCCCAAAGGAGAAGGGGTCAAATTATTCTCCAAGGCGCCTGAAGGCAGGGCAAGAAACAACGGATGGAAACAAATCAAGGAGAGAAGCAACCTGGAACTAAGGAGAAACTTCCTGACAGTGAGGACAATTAACCAGTGGAACAGCTTGCCACCAGACCAGGGGGAACCCCTTCCCTCATCCGATCCTGGCGAGCCACTTTTACCAAATACGAATAAAAAGAGCCAGGAAGAAAACTAAGTGTACTCACTATATCATTTGGGAGGCTTTGCAGGTCATCAAAAGGGGTTTCCAATGTGTTAGTGTCCACGTTCAGGATGACCACGTCATCCAGAGAAATATTTCTGACTTTCTGAAAAGGAAATAGAGAGAAGCAAGTGATTTATTTATGCCCCAAACTCAAGAGGTCCCTGTCGTTCAGCTTTTTTCCAAAATTCAGATGTCTCCCAATTTTCCCATCCCCAAATGCACGTAGGAATCTTTCCAAACACCCGACCTGGAGATTCCTAGCTTAGTTATATTTTTGTTTCTAAAAAAATCCGAACAAATGGTTTCCTTTTGCTTTTAGTCACGTTCGTCTAGATGTGTCCTCCAAAGGGCTTTATTATATGTCTGGATACCAAATTCACGATGACTTCTCAAGTCTTCCACAAAAATTGAACACTCAAATGTGGCACCTAGAATTAAGGCCTGAATGGCCTATTTGAGTAGGCCCTTGTTCGTGGATCGTCAACGAGCGAAATTTAACAACTAAAAGAATGATCTTGTCTCTTGAATTGTTACCAAAAAGCCTCCCCAGCTTTTTGTAATCTGAGTTGTTGAACTCTGTGCCATGCGGAGGCCAACAGCAGATCTGAAATAAACCCGTCCTTCTTTGCTCAGGAATATTTTCCAGAGAGCAGGACTTCAGCCTTACTTTACTACTACACGAGTAGATTGAAATAAATGCCCATCTCTCAAAGCAGATAATGGTCCTTAAAATTGACGCCAGTGATGTATCTTCTTTGACAAAGGGATAAAACATGTCTTTTGGCTCTTAGGGGCATCAATGAGGACTTGTCCCCTTGACAAAACAACAACAAACAACAACAACAACAAAGTGGCACCCTCAATTAATCAACCCAAGTAGTTTATCGACTGTTCCAATTCTGCAGTCCTTTCCAGTCCGCAGAATGAATGCTTTGAGGAAAAGCCGAGAGCACGCTTTCAATCTTTGAGCAGTTCTTCTGCAAGATTTGCAAAAAAACAAACAAACACCCTTTTAGGAGTGCAACGGTCCCCGTATGACGTTGTGTGATTTCGCAAACATCCCAAACAGGGCTGTGGAAACCTGCAAGCTACAGAGAAGTTGCAAGCAACAACAACGTATTGATCTGGTGGTTCACGAGGGGATAAGAGACCGGATATCTCCTTTTACGATTCCGTAAGGAAATCTTTAATTAAAATCACTCTCTGATTTACAGTCTGAAATAGCTACTTCACAGACTGGGCTGCACGTGTCCTTTGACCTCTGCACCCTTTGATCCAAGGGCAGCAGTTAGCCTGTCTTCCGCCCACTCACCTCGAATCCTCCCATGCTTTTTCCACCAGCCGACCAATTTTGACAATGAGAAGATATTCTTATCTTGGAAGATGCCTCCACATTTTATTGGTGGCTAACATAGGGACATGGCTGTGAAAGCTGGACCATAAGGAAGGCTGAGCGCCAAAGAATGGAGGCCTTTGAGCTATGGTGCTGGAGAAGACTCCTGCGAGTCCCTTGGACTGCAAGGCGTTCAAACCAGTCAGTCCTAGAGGAGGTCAACCCTGACTGCTCTTTAGAAGGCCAGACCCTGAAGTTGAAACTCAAATACTTTGGCCACCTAATGAGAAGGAAGGACTCACTGGAGAAGAGCCTAATGCTGGGAAAGGTTGAGGGCAAGAGAAGAAAGGGACGACAGAGAATGAGGTGGGTGAATGGAGTCACTGAAGCAGGAGGCGTGAGCTTCAATGGACTCCAGGAGATGGCAGAGGACAGGAAGGCCTGGAGGAACATTGTCTGTGGGGTGGCGATGGGTCGGACATGACTTCGCAGTTAACAACAACAAACAGAGGGACATATTCCCTTTAAGCTGATCTAAAATCACAAATGGCCCTGAAGGACATCTTTGAAACTCCAGAATGACAGTTTGGTCTATAGACTTTATAGCCCGGCAGCAATCAATCCCCAAGGAGAAGTGGCTTCAGCTTCAGTTGAAGATGAAACCCTAGCAATTTTTTTCCACACACCGGATCAGGGGTGCACAACTGCCAAATATTTGAAAACTGGGAGAAATACTGATGCAGCCTTCCAGAACTCAGCTCTGGTCCATGAAAAATGTCTGATTCGAAAGACGCTGGTTGATCATCTCAAGGGTTCCCAGATCCTATGAGGCCTTCTCCAAAGTGGTAGCCCAGATGTATAGAAAGTGTATCTCCTGCTAATTCTGGAGACCATGTTCTCAACAAAATTTGGAAGATGATGTATGTAGACCACGGCTCTTCAAACTTGGCCCTTTTATGACTTGTGGACTTCAACTCCCAGAATTCCTCAGCCAGACACGTTGGCTGAGGAAGTCTGGGAGTTGAAGTCCACAAGTCATAAAAGGGTCATAGTTCCCTCACGCTGGCTGAGGAATTCTGGGAGTTGAAGTCCACAAGTCATAAAAGGGTCATAATTCCCTCATGCTGGCTGAGGAATTCTGGGAGTTGAAGTCCACAAGTCATAAAAGGGGCAAGTGTGAAGACCCCTGAGGTAGACCCTTGCTTGAAAAGTGTTTGTAACCCTGTCAGAACATCCTTCATGTCTACTCTCAACTGCAACATCTTCTAAAGCAGTGTCGGTCAAAAAAAAATGTTACAATAAGCAACAAATCCTCTAAAATAATGTTTGGAACTCAACCCTGCTGATTCATCCCACAATCAGCTGTTAGCTGTTCTCTGACTTAGATATGAATTCTCCACCAGACGTTGGGCAGGTTCTCAGGTGTGGGGAAAGCAAGTGAGAATCTACTGAAAGATCTTCTGAGGTCCAAGGCCGAGAAGATTTCCATCAACCAGGAAAGTGAGTAAGACCTTTACTTCTTGAGGCCCACAAAGGAGCGCCTGAACTGATTTTGGCTCCAGCCATGAAAACGGCAAAGGAGAGGGAGCAAGGATCAGGGCGGGATGCTCTGATTATCTTATCTGCTGGCAATTTAACAGAGCTTATCCTTCTGTTTCCGGAATTTGAATGGCTAGTGCCGTAGAAAAAGTCTTCCATTATTCATACCACAGAACCCTCCATCTGTCTTGTGCGTTGCCTTACGAACTCTCTGGCTCCTTTGAAGTTGCTTAAAGAGAAGGCTAAAATAGAAATCCTACGCTGAATGAATGATAAGGTGATGACAGAGAACTTGGGAAGGAAGGAATCGTGACAAATTCAGAAGACCCCCCCACTTTTGAGAAACAGAGGTGGGTTTTTAAATCAGAAACCAGGTCTCTGGACCAACAAACACCCCCCCCCCAATAACTTTATCTTAGTGGAGAGTTTTCCAATTATACCAAATTAGACCCAACAAACTATGGATAGGTTTAATATTTATGATGATTAGGGGACTGGAGGCTAAAACATACCAAGAACGGTTGCTGGAATTGGGTATGTCTAGTTTAATGAAGAGAAGGGCGAGGGGTGACATGATAGCAGCGTTCCAATATCTCAGGGGCTGCTCCAAAGAAGAGGCAGGACAAGAAGCAACGGATGGAAACTAACCAAGGAGAGAAGCAACCTAGAACTAAGGAGAAACTTCCTGACAGTTAGAACAATTAACCAGTGGAACTACCTGCCTCCAGAAGCTGTGAATGCTCCAACACTGGAAGTTTTAAGAAAAGACTGGACAGCCATTTGTCTGAAATGGTATAGGGTTTCCTGCCTGAGCAGGGGGTTGGACTAGATGACCTCCAAGGTCCTTTCCAACTTTATTATTATTATTATCATTATCATTAAAATAAATAAAAATAAATATAAAAATAAAAATAAATAAAAAATAAATAAATAAATCATCATCATCATCATCATCATTATTCTCAAGGAACAGTCTATCTGCATCACAATCCAAATCCTACATTTTCCTGCAGTATAACAGATTGACAGAGTTGGAAGGGACCTTGAAGGTCATCTAGTCCAGCCCCCTGCTCAAGCAGGAAACCCTCTATCCTTTCAGACAAATGGCTGTCCAATATCTTCTTAGAAACCTCCAGTGTTGGAGCATTCATAACTTCTGGAGGCAAGTCGTTCCACTGGTTTATTGTTCTCGCTGTCAGGAAATTCCTCCTGAGTTCTAGGTTGCTTCTCTCCTTGATTAGTTTCCATCCGTTGCTTCTTGTCCTGCCTTCAGGTGCTTTGGAGAAGAAGCTTGACTCCCTCTTCTTTGGGGCAGCCCCTCAAATATTGGAAGACTGCACGACTCCTTCATGTCATTAAACTAGACCTACCCAATTCCTGCAACCCGTTCTTCGTATGTTTTAGCTTTCCCCTCTCCTAATCATCTTCGTTGCTCTTCTCTGCATTCTTGCCAGTCTCCTACAATTTCTCGTATCTTCCCCACCCCCTCAAATGCCTGAAATGGTTTATAGCTGAAGAGGAAATAGCTGACGGGTGCCTGACGGCTACTGAAAAAGTTTCTGCCAGGAATGTCTGTATCACATTGAGAGGGGAGGTTTATGACACTTCAACCCCCAGTTTCCAGGCTGCACAGGCCAAAGGGACTTACCTCTATCAGGCTTAAGTGTACTCCTATGAGGTAAGGCATCGGAGCGCTGGAAGGAAAGAGGAAAGATTGCTTGAATCCGACGGAGACAGAAATTAAGAGTATTAGAAGCCAGAGTCAGTTTGACCAGGAGGACACAGCCTGTGCTCACTTTACTTCTCTGGAGGATTCATTTGATTCATTTGATTCCCAGATATGTTGAAACAAACCAAAACAGGTTCTGTTCCTCTTTTAAGAATCAAAGACGTGTGATCGTCGCATCGATTTGATATGTGATCCCACATCAAATTTGATTTTCAAGTTTCTTGAAGGGGTGTGTGTGTGTGTGGGGGGGTCTTCCCGATCCTTTAAAAGTTTTGTTTTGTTTGTTGGCACGTCCACCACATAAGGTAGAATGTTCCTTCTGCCTATTGCCGTTTGCAGCATTTATAGCTATATAATTTGTCTATATAGGGACGCGGTGGCTCAGTGGGTTAGGACGCTGAGCTTGTCGATCAGAAGGTTGGCAGTTTGGCGGGTCGAATCCCAAGTGCCGCGTAACAGAGTGAGCGCCTGTTACGCGTCCCAGCTTCTGCCAACCTAGCAGTTCAAAAGCACGTAAAAATGCAAGTAGAAAAATAGGGAGAACTACGGTGGGAAGGTAACAGCGTTCCGTGCGCCTTTGGCATCTAGTCATGCCGGCCACGTGGCCACGGAGACGTCCTCGGACAAGCGCTGGCTCTTCGGCTTTGAAACGGAGATGAGCACCGGCCCCTAGAGTCGGAAACAACTAGCACGCATGTGCGGGGGAACCTTTACCTTTTTTAATTTGTCTATTGTGGCAATCACTGACGGAGCTAGGCGCCGCCCCTAAAATATTTCCATTTTCTCTTCAACGGTGGTTTGGGAATCGAAGAGCAAGGAAAAAGTGCTGGAGGAAGCCATTGTGGGGCGCTTAGGCTCTTGGAAATCAACTGCTCTTATAAAATCATGTCGGCACCAAATCAAACTGTTCCCCCCACCCCTCCGCCAGCCTGAAGCTGTCACCTAAATTAAATTGTAAACTAGAACAGCCAGCAAACTCAGGAGAAGAAAGCCTTGTGGTGGCTTCACGCACATCTGGAAATGAGGGCCCCTTTGAAGGTTAACCTGGTAAAAGACTTTGCGCCAGAAGATTGCACCCATTATCCACTGGAGTTGCGGAAAGAGGGAAACAGCTAACTACAGGCCTGCAAGGGGGGGGGAAGTTGCTTTGAGAGGAGGGAATGAACGGCAGCTCCCCTCTTCCAAGAAGGATGCAGAATTTCTACTCCTTGCTTCCTGTTGGTTTGCATTTGCCTGTCCCTTCTCTCTGAGATTTTAATGATCAGAATACGATGGCGCCTTTAAGTGCACGGCAGCATCGTCTCAGGTATAAAAGCCATGCCAGATCAATGGGAGCCGAGAGAGCGGTAAGTCATTTGTTCAGCGGCAGAAAACTTCAGGCTGCTTGCAGCAAGCAGCTGACGGGGGAAGACGTCAGCTTCTCTCCAAGCACTTGCCGACGACGTGTCCCTAATTAAGTAGGTTCGGCCAAAAAAAAACAACCCGACAGCAGCGCTACTGCAGCTTCTTCGGCAGCGTGGAGACTAGCCAGGTCTAAAAACTCAGCAGTAAGTCTTAAAAGGCTGGAAATGTCTCGTCCGGAGAACTCCAGCAAAGCTTGGTGATCAAGAAGTACAGGCAGGGATCACGGTTGTGTAAAACCAGTAAAATCTGCCCTTTGCTGGGGCATCCAGAAGAACAACCTGTCACAAGCAGGGAAGGTAGGGGGAAGACGACGACGAAGAAGACAGGAGAAACTGTAAAACTTAATTAACTGCTTTGTGTGGATCCCTCAGTCTTCTCAATTAATCAAGGCGCGCAATTGGGGACCGGGAAATATTTAATAGGGATGTCAGAATCAAAAGCATCTAAAATATTGCAAAATACCCCGAGGCTCGGAGGGATGGGGGAAGAACTGAAGTGAGTCCCCAATCCCCCAACCCAGATTTTCTATTGACAAGGAGAGGGAATATCGCCGTTGCAGAAGACATATGTTGCTAGCATCCGTCCCGTCCCGACCCACGCGCCTGCCCTGGCAGATTCAGCATGACACTGTCTCTGAAAGTGCCACCTGAGTCTTGCACCTGGTGGTCTCTGGTGTGGAATGGGACACCTCGCCACGGCCAATTTACCACAGGACAATTCACCACGGCCAACTCACCACCGCCAATTCGCCACAGGACAGCTTGCCACGGCCAATTCGTCACAGTCAATTCACCATGAGCGATTCACCACGGCCAACTGACCACGGCCAATTCGCCACAGCATAACTCGCCACGGACAATTTGCCACAGACAATTCACCACGGCAACTCGCCACGGACAATTTGCAAACAGACAACTTGCGATGGCCAACTCACTACGGGACAACTCACTGTGGGACAATTCAACAATTCAATTTAATTAGTTAAAAGTTAAACAAATATTTTTTTTTGTATTTTTGTCATTCACGTTTCATTTAGTCCCTCCTTTGGCATCCTTTCTTTAAGGATTGATTATGTGCTGCTATTTCCTCGATATTAGTGTAACTCTTGTTCCGTGGTGAATTGTCTCATGGTAAGTTGACCGTGATGAGTTGGGTATGGCAAGTCGTTGTATGACTCCATCTGGTGTACAGGCAGTCCTCGACTTACAACAGTTCATTTAATGACCATTGAAAGTTACAATGTCACTGAAAAAGGTGACTTATGACCGTGATCAAAATTCAGATGCTTGGCTACTGCTTCACACTTATGACCTTTGCTGTGTCCCAAGGTCACGTGATCCCCTTTTGTGGCCTTCTGACACGCAAAGTCAATGGGGAAGCCAGATTCACTTAACAACCGGGTTACTAACTTATCAACTGCAGGTGACTCACTTAACAGCTGCAGCAAGGAAGGTCGTAAGACGAGCCAAAACTCACTCAACAGATGTCTCACTTAACAACAGAAATTTTGGGCTTAATTGTGGTCGTAAGTCAAAAACTCCCTGTAGCTCCTCTCCAATTCTGCCACCCTCTCCCAGTTAACCTGAGCTTAAGCCCCTTCATTCAAGAAATTGAAGATTCTGCCCTGTTGGGCCTCTTGATGCTCTTGAGGTTGGGCTTTCCGAGTCCAAGAGCTGGTTATATTTGGGGGAACGTCAGAGCTGGAGAACCCTGACCTCAACACTGGCTTGCAGGTTTTAGTTGAAGCTCCATGGTTTGCATTGATTTCAAAGCGGAAAAAGGCCCACCCCAATAAGCCCACCCCCAAAACACTAGAAAGAGAAGAGAAGAGAATAATAACTTTGTCCCTTTAAATGTACACTAATCAGCATACATTAAAATGAGATTTCCTTGCATACAACTCTCAAAGGGTAACCACCTCCAATATACACTGCATAAACAAACAAACAAATAAATATTATGCATATACCCACATGCACCCACATATGTGACCCAGAGAAAGAACACTGTCTAGTTCGGATGCATACGTATACATGGCAAGAAAAACGAATCTTGCAAATTTACTAGACGGATGGCATAGGGAACAGAGCTGTTATGGAATCTGGTAGTCCTGCTATAAATCCTTCAAAACCTCCTCCCAGAGGGGAGCAACAGAAACAGACCATGAAGTGTGTGTGTGTGTGGGGGGGGGTCTTTAACAATCCTTTGAGCTCTAAGCACATATAAGTGCTTATAAGCAGCGTCCTGAATAATGGGAAGAGGGCTTCCTATAATCTTCTCCACTGTCCTCACCACCCTCTGCCTGGACCTTCTATCTGAGGCTCTCCTAGCACCAAACCAGACAGCGACGCGGTTTGTTAAGATGCTCTCAATGGGCCCTCTGTGAAAAGTGGCCAGGACAGGAGGAGAAAGCAGCCGTAGGTTAAAACTGGAGGACTGAACCGATGCAAACTTCCTAAAGTCTCAAAATACAAGCATTTGGGAACTATTTGCAGTTCTACACAGTTCTTTCCCGGTGATCTAATGTCTCAAATTATCCCAAGAGTATCAAATGACCATTAAGTATCACCAGGAAACTCTGGAACGGGGTGGGCTGAAAAACAGCCAAAGTCCAGTTGCAAAACAATCACAATTTCCCCCCTCCCTTTGCCACCTGCTTCCTCTCTTGCGCTTCACAAGACACAACTGGATCACAGCTGCAACCTTCCCCCTTCCCCCCCTCCCCCGCTCCCCAAATACCGACTCGATGTTTACATTTTAAACTCATAAGCAAATTAAAAAAAGCAGAACCTGGGATCATAATCCCCGGGTCATCTTCTTTCATTCCACTTCTCCAAAATCTCAGCGGGAAGGACGGAGGAGTTTGGGGGGAACAAAAAAAGATCCTTTTCATTTCCAAAATTGAGACAGCTATTTCAGGTGGGGTGGGTGGGAGGAGGGCATGTATTTAAGCTACACAAACTAGGGCTAAATTGATTTATCCAGGCAATTATCACGTACGATTACTATTCTAATTGAAGTTCACATCAGCCTACCCTAGTCAGTTATGTTGGCGAAAGGGCAATTAATTTCTTCCCGCTAATTACAGCTATTTTGGGGGGGGGGCGTTGTCATTCTAAGCTACATTCCTAAACTGATCATTTTGATTTTCCTCCCTCCTATCCTGGTGTTTCCCCCTCTTCCAGGACGTTTTTTGGGGACACAGCCCCCATCCTGGAGAAAAATTCTAAGGGTGGTTCCATGTGCATCTGAATGTGTTTCCACGTGCCATTTCTTAGCTTTCTCCTTTTCGATTTTTTACTTCACCGTTATAATAATAATAATAATAATAATAATAATAATAATAATAATAATAATAATAAGAAGAAGAAGAAGAAGAAGAAGAAGAAGAAGAAGAAGAAGAAGAAGAAGAAGAAGAAGAAGAAGAAGAAGAAGAAGAAGAAGAAGAAGAAGAAGAAGAAGAAGAAGAAGAAGAAGAAGAAGAAGTTGGAAAGGACCCTGGAGGTCATCTAGTCCAACCCCCTGCTCAGGCAGGAAACCCTATACCATTTTAGACAAATGGCTGTCCAGTCTCTTCTTAAAACTTCCAGTGTTCGAGCATTCACAGCTTCTGGAGGCAGGTAGTTCCACTGGTTAATTGTTCTAACTGTCAGGAAGTTTCTCCTTAGTTCTAGGTTGCTTCTCTCCTTGACTAGTTTCCATCCGTTGCTTCTTGTCCTGCCTCTTCTTTGTGGCAGCCCCTGAGATATTGGAACACTGCTATCATATCATGTTATAGCTAGTTCTCAAGTTACAACAATTCGTTTAGTGGCCGTTCAAAGTTACCACGGCACAGAAAAAGCGACTTACGATCATTTCTCACACTGAACGACCTTAGCAACATTCCTCACGGTCATGTAATCCAAGTTTCAGACGTTTGGCATCCAACTCGTAGTTATGATGTTTGCAACGTTCCAGGTCACGCGATTCCCTCTGGCGATCTTTCAGCAAGCAAATTTCAAAGGCGGGGGGGGGGGGAGAGCTGGATTCACTTAACGACCGTGTCACTGATTTTAACAACGACAGTGATTCGTTTGAAACTGCGCCAAGAAAGGTGGTAAAATTCATTTAACAACTGTCCCACTTAGCAACAGAAAATTTGGACTCCGTTGTGGACTTACTGTGAGAGGGACCTTGAAGTCCTAGTGGACAATCGCTTAAAGACGAGCCCGCCGTGTGTGGCAGCAGCCAAAAAAGCTAACACGATCCTTGGTTGTATAAACAGAGGCGCAGAATCAAAATCACGTGAAGTATTAGTACCGCTTTATAAATTCTCTAGTAAGGCCACACCTGGAATCCTACATCCAGTTTTGGTCACCGTGTTACCAAAAAGATGTTGAGACTTTGGGGAAAAAGTGCAAAGAAGAGCAACTGAGATGATTAAAGGCCTGGAGACTAAAACATATTAAGTACAGCTGCAGGATTTGGGAATGGCCAGTCTAGAGAAAAGAAGGACTGGGGGGGGGGGCGGGGGGGGGGGCGGATAGCAGGATTCCAGTGTTTGAGGGGCTGCCACAAAGAACAGGGTCTCAAATTATTTCCCAAAGCACCAGAAGGCAGGACAAGAAAGAACAGATGGAAACTAACCAAAGAAAGAAGCAACCTAGAATTAAGGAGAAACTTCCTTAACAATGAGGACAATTAACCAGTGGAACAGCTTGCCACCAGAAGTCGTAGGGGCTCCATCCCTGGAGGTTTTTAAGAAGAGACTGGACAGTCACTTGTCTGAAATGGCATAGGTTCTCCTGCTTGAGCAGGGGGCTGGACTAGAAGACCTCCTAGGTCCCTTCCAGATTCTATTCTGATTCTGACTTTCCGGATGTGTTGTTTTTAATGGTTTGATCGTTTCCGAACTCTAAGCCGCCCAGTGTTGCTGGGTTGGAGTTGAGCGGCTCTAAAAAAAGAAAAGAAAAAAGAGTTAAATAAACGACATAAATCTGGGGAAGAGTCTCTCCGTGTGCCAAAACACGGGCCGGTTTCAAAACACGGGCCGGTTTCTTTTGATGTCCATTCTGTCTCTGAGGACCCAGACTGTTGGGGGCAATAAGCTGACTTTGTAATAATTTGTATTTGTATTTGTATTTATTAAATTTGTATACCGCCCTTCTCCCGAGTGACTCAGGGCGGTGAACAGGGCACATATAAATAGAGGATACAAAAATTTAAAAAAGAATTAAATAATCGCTTGGGGGGTGGGGAAAGCCCTAATAAAGCAGGCATATACATAGAATGAAGGCTATTGCTAAGCACATTGATTTGTGCTTTAAATTGTAAGCCGCCCTGAGTCTTCGGAGAAGGGCGGGATATAAATGGGATTAAAATAAAATAAAATAAAATAAATAAAATCTTCACAGCCACCTCTGTGTGGCAGGGATGTGACCCAGCAGCTCCTTGTAGTGAACACCTGAAGACGCCACCATCAGGAGCGGCTTCTTTCTTTGTGTTAATTAGGAATGCACAACCACATCCTATTAGGCCAGGAAAAGCCGACGACAACGCTGGTCTTGCAAACGACTGGAAACCAGCCTTCCAAACGAGGAAGGCACTTAGCCTTGAAATCATCTGCCGCGCGGAACAAAACCCGCCTTGAAATTTACATGTTTCAAGCAAGTTCAGACACCTCACTTCCAACGCTACTGAGATTCCCGCTGCTTCCTTAACGCGGGAAGACCCCGGAGATCCCTTCTCATCCACCCCCCCACCCCCCGTGCCGTTTCCCCCCCCACACACACTTCTTAAACTCAAAAGCCGGCGAATGGATTAGCTACCCAAGGCCGGTTGGGCAGCCTTGGAGGATAATGAATGGATGCCACTTTGAAGAGGGGAAAAGTAAAAAAAAAAAAAAAAAGCAAGGTGTTCTTCCAGAAAAGGGGGCACCCCTCCAGCAGCCACCTCCCTCCCTGTATTTCTCTTAAAAGGCCCCCCAAGATGTGAAATATGCAGCCCAGAGATTGTCAGCTTTCGTGCTGTAATGTCCAACGAGGGGCCATGGGAAGGAACAGAGAGCTGATGCTTAGGGAGATGTGGTGAGGGCATCAGAAGATCACTGGGTGCATTTATGCTGCTCTTTTCTGCACACTTTCCAGAGTCTCAACATTATAAAAAAGATGTTGGGGCTTTGGAAAAAGTTCAGAGAAGAGCAACTAAGACGATTAAAGGCCTGGAGACTAAAACATACGAAGAACGGCTGCGGGACTTGGGGTTTGGCTAGCCTAAAGAAAAGAAGAAATAGGGGAGACACGATAGCAGCGTTCCAGTATCTGAGGGGCTGCCACAAGGAAGAAGGTCGCAAAAGGGGATCACGTGACCCCGGGACACTGCGACCGTCGTAAATGTGAGTCAGTTGCCAAGCATCCGAATGTGAGTCACGTGGCCCTGGTGGATGCTGCAACGGTCGTGTGAAAAATAGCCGTTAAGTCCACTTTTTCCCCCAGTGTCACGGTAACTTTGAACAGTCGCAAAAGAAACGGGTGTAAGAAGAGGACTAGCAGTATATGCACATTTAGGTTGAACCCTTCAGAAAACTTACATAGGTCTTGACATCGTTGAAACCCCTCAGATCCTCAGAAAGATTTCTAGGAAAGAGCACATAGTCTTACCAGCAGTAGTCCAACAGGTGAGGAGGCAGGACAGGGATGTAAACGTGTTGCCAAAACATTGGGTAAAGCAAGGAGGCTGAGCCGTGGACGCAGGCAGTTAACTGAAAGAATAAAAAACGACAAATATCAGCTCAGCTGGGCAAAACGGGGAGATCCATCCCAAGATTATTCCAACACAACTCCACCGGTTGGTGAGCTCCAGATGGAGAATGGAGAAAGTACCTCAGTGGACTCTCTCGTTGATAGCTGAGGCTAGATTTTTGATCCTTTGCCGGGGTTGAGAACGTTGGGCAAAGTTTTGGGCAACGTCAGAGCAGAGCAGAGCAGAGCAGAGCAGAGAAGAGGAGGAGAGAAGAGAAGAGAAGAGAAGAGAAGAGAAGAGAAGAGAAGAGAAGAGAAGAGAAGAGAAGAGAAGAGAAGAGAAGAGAGTGGAGTGGAGTGGAGTGGAGTGGAGTGGAGTGGAGAGGAGAGGAGAGGAGAGAGAAGAGAGAGAAGAGAAGAGAAGAGAAGAGAAGAGAAGAGAAGAGAAGAGAAGAGAACGGAGTGGAGTGGAGAGAGAAGAGAAGAGAAGAGAAGAGAAGAGAAGAGAAGAGAAGAGAAGAGAAGAGAAGAGAGAGAAGAGAAGAGAAGAGAAGAGAACGGAGTGGAGTGGAGTGGAGTGGAGTGGAGAGGAGAGAAGAGAAGAGAAGAGAAGAGAAGAGAAGAGAAGAGAAGAGAACGGAGTGGAGTGGAGTGGAGTGGAGTGGAGTGGAGAGGAGAGAAGAGGAGAGGAGAGGAGAGGAGAGGAGAGGAGAGGAGAGGAGAGGAGAGGAGAGGAGAGGAGAAGAGAAGAGAAGAGAAGAGAAGAGAAGAGAAGAGAAGAGAAGAGAAGAGAAGAGAAGAGAAGAGAAGAGCAAGGGAGTGGAGTGAAGAGAAGAGAGTGGAGTGGAGTGGAGAGAAGAGAAGAGTGGAGTGAAGAGAAGAGAAGAGAAGAGAAGAGAAGAGAAGAGAAGAGAGTGGAGTGGAGTGGAGTGGAGGAGTGTGAG
>CM044368.1:7428019-7518958 GCA_024294585.1 Vipera latastei | reverse complement strand
TCTAACTAACTGGCGGGGAACGGAAGGGGTTGATACTCCCTGCAAGCGTGGCCCCGGATGACTCCAGAGACGCTTCTAAGGTTAAGAGTAGACCCATGGGAGACAACTCCAGGGAAAGAAGACATTGGATCAATGAAGCTTCGCAAGGAAGGGGAAAAAAAAAAACGTGGAAGGGAGATGGCCGCAGGGTGGAACCCATCAGGCACAGCCTTTTCCCTCCCAACTTACAGTAACATATTCTGCAACCCTCTCGGATTGCTAAATATATTTTATCTGCTGCCTACAGGACAGTACGGGTCTTTTCCCCTTGAGGGATTGTCCTGTTGTAGAAGCTGGTGGTGACCGTCCTGTTGGCCAATTATTGGGACCCTTGGGGGGGCTCCAGCCCCATCCCCCTTAGGGTCTGTGGTCTGGACTAATTAATTGGGTTGGGGGTTTGCATCACACGCAACCCCTCTTAATCCATTTAAGCGTCTGCTAGCAGTAGAGCCATACGATTTGCAATGCAATCCTTGTGGCGTTAATTTTTTTTTTAATTGCTACCATGGGGGGTGGGGGGTGGGGTGGGGGAAGGGAAGCGTGGGTTTTTAAAGTCGTGGTGACCGGTACAAGTCTAATTGGAACTACATCTTGCCTGGTGCAAGGAGAATTGAGCTAGGCTTAGGTGTCACTGGGCAATTTTATTCCCATATTGACAACTGAAGCGGAGCGTTGGAAGCGAATCAAGACTGCTTCCCTTTTCCGTCGCGTATTCTGCAATCTTGATGGAAAAAACCCTGTGCTCACGTTGGCAGCGGGGAGTGAAACGGGTATCTGGTCTGACCCCAGGGGAAGGAAAAAGAAAAAAGGAAAAGACACGAGAGGACGAAAAGTATTCTTCTGCTACTGCAAAAGGGGGTAAAATTTAGCAAGCACCTTCAAAATGACCCCAGTTAGGTTGAGTGACCCGGTGGCTCAGTGGGTTAGGACGCTGAGCTTGTCGATCAGATGGTCGGCAGTTTGGCGGGTTGAATCCCGAGTGCCGCGTAGCAGAGTGAGCGCCTGTTACGGCGTCCCAGCTTCTGCCAACCTAGCAGTTCGAAAGCAGGTAAAAATGCAAGTAGAAAAATAGGGACCACTCCGGTGGGAAGGGAACAGCGCTCCGTGCGCCTTTGGCATCTAGTCATGCCGGCCACATGACCACGGAGACGTCCTCGGACAAGCGCTGGCTCTTCGGCTTTGAAAACGGAGGTGAGCACCGGCCCCTAGAGTCGGAAACGACTAGCACGCATGTGCGGGGGAATCTTTACCTTTACCTTTTTAGGTTCAGAAATGTTTTCATAATTAGCCCAAGGCAGTCATTAGGCGAAGCTTTGGAAGGGATCGGGAATGGCAAGCGCCACCGTTTCAAAGAGGAAAAGAAAAAGTTCCAAACAAACTTTCTGGATCATAAATACGTCGGGGAGCATTTTAAGTTGTCCTTCCGCAAAGGACTTTTTTTCAAGCTGAAAACGTCAAATAATTCTGGTATGCTCTGCTTTGTGATATATTTTTTTTGTTAAGTAATTGGACTGGCCAATAACGGGGGGAGGGGGAGGGGGAGGGGGGAGGAGGAGGAAGAGGAGGAAGAGGGGGGTGGAGGAGGAAGGAGGAAGAAGAAAGAGGGGGGGAGGAAGAGGAAGGAGGAAGAGGGGGGAGGAAGAGGAAGGAGGAAGAGGGGGAGGAGGGGGGGAGGAAGAAGGAAGAAGGAGGAGGGAAGGAGGAAGAGGGGGAGAGGGGAGGGGAGGAAGAAGGAAGAAGAGGGAGGAGGAGGAAGGAGAAAGAGGAAGGAGGAAGAGGGAGGAAGAGTGGGAGGGGGAGGGGAGGAAGTAGGAAGGAAGAGGAGGAGGAGGAAGACAGAGGAGGAGGAGCAGGAGGAAGGAGAAGGAAGAGGGGAGGAGGAGGAAGGAGGAAGAAGAAAGAGGGGGGAGGAAGAGGAAGGAGGAAGAGGGGGAGGGAGGGGGGAGGAAGAAGGAAGAAGGAGGAGAAGGAGGAAGAGGGGGAAGGGGGAGGGGAGGAAGAAGGAAGAAGAGGGAGGAGGAGGAAGGAGAAAGAGGAAGGAGGAAGAGGGAGGATGAGGGGGAGGGGGAGGGGAGGAAGAAGGAAGAAGAAGGAGGAGGAGGAAGACAGAGGAGGAGAAGCAGGAGGGAGGAGAAGGAAGAGGGGGAGGAGGAGGGAAGGAGGAGAAGAAGAAGAGGGGGGAGAGGAAGAGGAAGGAGGAAGAGGAAGGAGGAAGAGGGGGAGGAGGGGGGGGAGGAGGAAGGAGGAAGGAGGAAGGAGGAAGAGGGGGGAGGAGGGGGGAGGAGGAGGGGAGGAAGAAGGAAGAAGGAGTAGGAAGGAGGAAGGAGGGGGAAGGGGAGGGGAGGAAGAAGGAAGAAGAGGGAGGAGGAGGAAGAAGAGGAAGGAGGAAGAGGGAGGAAGAGGGGGGAGGGGGAGGGGGAGGGGAGGAAGAAGGAAGAAGAAGGAGGAGGAGGAAGACAGAGGAGAGGAGGAGCAGGAGGAAGGAGAAGGAAGAGGGGGAGGAGGAGGGGAGGAAGAAGGAAGAAGAGGGAGGAGGAGGAAGGAGGAAGAAGAGGGAGGAAGAGGGGGAGGAAGAAGGAAGAAGAGGGAGGAGGAGCAGGAGGAAGGAGGAGGAAGAGGGAGGAGAGGGGGAGGAAGAGGGGGGAGGAAGGAGGAAAGAGGAAGAGGGAGGAAAACAGGGGGGAAGAGGGGAGGAAGTCGGAGGGGGAAGGAGGAAGAGAGAGGAAGAGGAGGAAGAGGGAGGAGGAGGAGGCTACAGTGCTGGAAGCGATGCTGTATCGGCAACCAAGGCCTAAGTGGAAATGCTGCTAACGGCCACCAACAACTGCAAATTAAAAAGCCGTCTTTAAGTGCCTGCAAATCAGATACGGAAGCTCAGAAGACCAGGAGAGACCAGCACGTCGCAGGGTGTCCCGGGGTCGACAAACCGTAGAGCCCTCTCAGAGGAGATAAGCATTTGTCACCAGATGTCTTCCTCTGGCTAAAACGCTGCCTGGGCTGACACAACAAGCTAATCCGGACCAGCACAACACAACCGCCCGCCCCCCCCCCCCCCCCCGCCCAGCAGCACACAAATCCTCGCAGCCAAAGCACGAGCTGCCCGGACAAGATGGCGGATGCCTGAAGATGCTTGCGGCGGTGGCTTAACCTGGATGTGAAGAGACCTAAAATACAAATAGAATCGCTCGATCTTCCTCTGGAAATCAGATCTGCAGGAAAACAGGGATGTCCAGTCACCTCTGTGCCCCACACACACACACACACACACACAAACACACAGCCTTGGACTGACCACAGCCAGAGACCAAAGGCTACTCTTGGATGGGCCTCTGGCCTGATCAACCAGAGGTCACTGTCCTCAAAAGCTTAAACTGAGTCAAGAGTTCACTCTTGGGAATGTTTCACTGCGAAATGAAACAGCTGCTTCGGATTTCAAGCAAGGCAGAAAAATATATTATTATTATTATTGTTATTTTTTCTGCATTTCCCCCCTTCAGTGATAAGGGATAGGATAGATCATTCTCCTTCCATGCTGGAGCCTGAGGCTATGAGCAAAGCGTTGATTTCAAAGGCGGATCGGGCCTGGCCTATTGCCTACCGGACGTGTCCTAGTTAGTACAACAGAAATTGGACTGATTCTGGTGCCTCAGTCTGAACACGAAAACCCTGCTGGAGAACTGAATGGTGGCAACCCGTCTTCAAAGAATGGAATAGAATAGAATAGAATAGAATAGAATAGAATAGAATAGAATAGAATAGAATAGAATAGAATAGAATAGAATGGAATGGAATGGAATGGAATGGAATGGAATGGAATGGAATGGAATGGAATGGAATAGAATAGAATAGAATAGAATAGAATAGAAATAGAATAGAGTAGAGTAGAGTAGAGTAGTAGAGTAGAGTAGAGTCAAGTAAAATAGAATAAAGTAGAATAGAATAGAATAGAAATAGAATAGAATAGAATAGAATAGAATAGAATCGAGTAGAGTCGAATAGAATCGAATCGAGTAGAGTAGAATCGAATAGAGTAGAGTAGAGTAGAGTTAGAGTAGAGTAAAGGTTCCCCCACACATGCGTGCTAGTCGTTTCTGACTCTAGGGGCCGGTGCTCATCTCCGTTTCATAGCCGAAGAGCCAGCGCTTGTCCGAGGACGTCTCCGTGGTCATGTGGACGGCAATGACTAGACACCAAAGGGAGCACGGAACGCTGTTACCTTCCCACCGGAGTGGTCCCTATTTTTCTACTTGCATTTTTACGTGCTTTCGAACTGCTAGGTTGGCAGAAGCTGGATGACTAAACAGGCGCTCACTCTGTTACGCGGCACTCGGGATTCGACCCGCCAAACTGCCGACCTTCTGATCGACAAGCTCAGCGTCCTAACCCACTGAGCCACCGAGTAGAGTAGAGTAGAATAGAGTAGAGTAGAGTAGAGTAGAGTAGAGTAGAGTAGAGTAGAATAGAATAGAATAGAATAGAATAGAATAGAATAGAATAGAATAGAATAGAATAGAATAGAATAGAATAGAATAGAATAGAAATAAAGAATGGAGAATAGAATAGAATAGAATAGAATAGAATAGAATAGAATAGAATAGAATAGAATAGAATAGAATAGAATAGAATAGAATAGAATAGAATAGACACACAAGGAATTTTTCTCTGAGTGGGTAAGTTCTCAGTGTACATACAAGCAATCATCATCATAATCAACATAAAAACATGGAGATCGTCATCTCTTCCCCAGTCCTGAGCACCCTCCTGAAAGAACACAACACAACAAAGAACACCACCTCTTCTCAGAACCTCCTAAGAGTTCGTTTCAATGGGTTAACCGGGGCTGGATTTCAAACCTTCTCATCTTCTTAAGGAGGTAAGAGGAGGGTCTATAAATAAGGCCCTAACAGAAGATGCCCTTCTCTGATCAACCAAGAAGGACCAAGATTTGTCCAAATTAGAGTCAAGAGGGAAAGAACACAACTCAACCATAGACCATTCTTCAGGTGCTCCAGTAGACCTGGAGAAGATCCCAGAGGATAATTACATCATGATCATGATTATCAACAATGCTTGGGGAGGATATGAAGACTTGAAGTCCACAAGTCTTAAAATTGCCACGGTTGGGGCCCCCTGATATATAAACCATCTATTGACGCAACAGAGATGAGCAAAGGGGTGGGGGGGTGGGAAACGATGGATGGAGATCCTTGGGTTTTGAACCCTGGGTCAAGAACCACTCACCAAAAATGTCGTTAGGACAGAAGACAGAGGGGCGTGGCCAGAGAAAAACACAGCATTCAAAATGCCTGCCATGTATTCCCTGCTCGTTCCATATGAATATCCCTCCTGCCTTAATGCTATTCCCCACTGGTGTGTTAAGAAGTACACAATGTTGAGGCTCCTGGAGGGGTTCACCCAAGGCTTTTGGGTGTGTGTGTGTGTGTGTGTGTGAGAGAGAGAGAGAGAGAGAGAGAGAGAAAGCCTCAGACTGTGCCGCTTTGTGGTGGGAAACCCTTTTGACTTGTTAATTTGCCCAACACAACCCCACAGAAGTAAAATACCTGCAAGGCTTGCCACTGGATCCTGGAGAAACACAATTTAATATCAGATGATGCCTTCTAATCTTTGAAGGGGAAAAAAAAAATTTTTTTTTTCTCCCGCACACACCCCAAAGCTGAAACAGCTGTTTCTTCCCACTTCAAGACAGGCTTAATGAGTTGGGAAGTTTGTATAATAAATATCCTCCCCTTTGAATGTGAAGGTTCCACCATTAACATGCTTTGATCCCCCTTTTTCTTTTAAAAAGACTGGCAGAGAGAGAGAGGCACCAGATCCCTAATTCACGGCGGCTCCCTTCCCAGCGATGAGCTTCCCAAGGTCAGGGGCAAGCAGGAGCTGGGTGGGAGAGGTGGGACAGGGGCGGGAGGAGGGAGGAGGGAGCGGCCGCAGGTTCTCCGTTTTGCTGGCCTGTTGTTGGAGGAGGAGGATGGAGGAGGATGGAGATGGAGGAAGAGTAGAAAGGGAGGAGAAGGAGGAAGAGGAGAACGGAGATGGGGGAGGAGGAGGAGGAGGAGGAGGAGGAATAGTGGAAAGGAAGGAGGAGGAAGAAGAGGAGAATGGAGATGGGGAGGAGGAGGAGGAGGAGGAATAGTGGAAAGGGAGGAGGAGGAGGAAGAGGAGAATGGAGATGGGGAGGAGGAGGAGGAGGATGGATGATGGAGGAGGAACAGTAGAAAGGGAGGAGGGAGGAGGAGGAGGAGGAGAATGGAGATGGGGAGGAGAAGAGAAGGAGGAGGAGGATGGAGGAGGAATAGTGGAAAAGGAGGAGGAGGAGGAAGAGGAGAATGGAGATGGGGAGGAGGAAGAGGAGAAGAAGGAGGATGGAGGAGGAATAGTGGAAAGGGAGGAGGAGGAGGAAGAGGAGAATGGAGATGGGAGGAGGAGGAGGAGGAGGAACAGTAGAAAGGGAGGAGGGAGGAGGAAGAGGAGAATGGAGATGGGGAGGAGGAGGAGGAGGAGGATGGAGATGGAGGAACAGTAGAAAGGGAGGAGGAGAGGAAGAGGAGAATGGAGATGGGGAGGAGGAAGAGAAGGAGGAGGAGGATGGAGGAGGAATAGTGGAAAGGAAGGAGGAGGAAGATGAGGAGAATGGAGATGGGGGAGGAGGAGGAGGAGGAGGAATAGTGGAAAGGGAGGAGGAGGAGGAAGAGGAGAATGGAGATGGGGAGGAGGAGGGAGGGGAGGATGGAGATGGAGGAACAGTAGAAAGGGAGGAGGAGGAGGAGGAGGAGAATGGAGATGGGGAGGAGGAAGAGAAGGAGGAGGAGGATGGAGGAGGAATAGTGGAAAAGGAGAGGAGGAGGAAGAGGAGAATGGAGATGGGGAGGAGGAAGAGGAGAAGAAGGAGGATGGAGGAGGAATAGTGGAAAGGGAGGAGGAGGAGGAAGAGGAGAATGGAGATGGGGAGGAGGAGGAGGAGGAGGAACAGTAGAAAGGGAGGAGGAGGAGGAAGAGGAGAATGGAGATGGGGAGGAGAGGAGGAGGAGGATGGAGATGGAGGAACAGTAGAAAGGGAGGAGGAGGAGGAAGAGGAGATGGAGATGGGGAGGAGGAAGAGAAGGAGGAGGAGGATGGAGGAGGAATAGTGGAAAGGGAGGAGGAGGAGGAAGCGGAGAATGGAGATGGGGAGGAGGAAGAGGAGAAGAAGGAGGATGGAGGAGGAATAGTGGAAAGGGAGGAGGAGGAGGGAAGAGGAGAATGGAGATGGGGAGGAGGAAGAGAAGAAGGAAGAGGAGAATGGATGAGGAAGAATAGTGGAAAGGGAAGAGGAGGAGCAGGCGGAAGAGGAAGAGGAGAATGGAGATGAGGAGGAGGACGAGGATGGAGATGGAGGAGGAATAGTGGAAAGTGGAGAGGAGGAGGAAGAGGAGAATGGAGATGAGGAGGAGGACCAGGATGGAGATGGAGGAGGAATAGTGGAAAGTGGAGAGGAGAGGAAGGAGGAGAATGGAGAGGAGGAGGAGGAGGAGGAGGAGGAGGAGGAGGAGGAGGAGGAGAGGAGGAGGAGGAAGAGGAAGAAGAAGAAGAGAAGAAGAAGAAGAAGAAGAAGAAGAAGAGAAGAAGAAGAAGAAGAAGAAGAAGAAGAAGAAGAAGAAGAAGAAGAGAGGAGGAGGGAGAAGAAGGAGAAGGAGAAGGAGGAGGAGGAGGAGGAGGAGGAGGAGAAGGAGAAGGAGGAGAAGAAGAAGAATCTGTTGAGCTCAAATATTCAGCTCTACTACAGGACTACCTGCATTCCTATCTGATCTTCTAAAAGCCATTTTTAGATGGAGGCAATTCAATAGTTTTAAGGGATGACAAGTGGGCTCAAGGCCAGAGAAGGTCTAGAGCACGGGTGTTCAAACTTGGCCCTTTTATGACTGTGGACTTCAACTCCCAGAATTCCTCAGCCAGGCCCACTGGCTGAGGAATTCTGGGAGCTGAAGTCCACAAGTCATAAAAGGCCAAGTTTGAACACCCCTGGTCTAGAGCAACGGGCTTACTCTAAACGTCTTCCAACTGAACACCGACAGCTCCCAACTGAAGCCTCCTCTGGGATCCAAAGCCTCTAATAGAAAAACAACAGGAATTCTCTTCACTCTATCAAATAGTCCTGGGGAAAACTTTTTCCTGCATTTGCCTCTCTAGGCTTGGAATTTGAGGGAAAAAAGAGAGCAAAACTGACTATTTTGCTTTGCTTATAAATTCTTAAATCAAGCACCCTCATTCCCAAACCCCAACGCAGGATAATATCTTTCCCTTGCTAAGCCTCTTGTTAATTTCCCTGTTCTGTCCTTGCAGAGCATCTGCCCATTACAGGGAGACATTTTCACACTTGCAAGCTTAAGGTATGCGCGCGCGCACACACACACCCACACACAGAGAGACACACACACGCATCACCATAGCAACAATTATGTATATTGATGAGATACTGGCATGGCTGCCACAGAAGAGACCTTGGTATCTTGAAACATCAGATCATAATGTGGGAAACGCCACTTTGCTCACAAAGTTAGATCCAGCTTCATTACAGGGTGAGGGAGAGGGAGAATTAACACCGGCCCCCAATGTTGGAGAATAGAATAGAATAGAATAGAATAGAATAGAATAGAATAGAATAGAATAGAATAGAATAGAATAGAATATGGAATATAGAATAGAATAGAATAGAATAGAATAGAATAGAATAGAATAGAATAGAATAGAATAGAATAGAATAGAATAGAATAGAATATGGAATATAGAATAGAATAGAATAGAATAGAATAGAATAGAATAGAATAGAATAGAATAGAATAGAATAGAATAGAATAGAATAGAATAGAATAGAATAGAATAGAATAGAATAGAACAGAATAGAAATACGGAATGGATAGAGTAGAGTAGAATAGAGTAGAAAATAAGAACAGAAAATGGAATAGAATAGAGTAGAATAATAATTAGAATAGAATAGAATAGAATAGAACAGAACAGAACAGAACAGAACAGAACAGAACAGAACAGAACAGAATAGGAGCTGGAAGGGACCTTGGAGGTCTTCTAGTCCAGCCCCCTGCTCAAGCAGGAGACCCTATACCATTTCAGACAAGTTACTGTCCAGTCTCTTCTAAAAACCTCCAGTGATGGAACACGCACAACATCTGGTGGCAAGCTGTTCCACTGGTTAATTGTCCTCACTGTCAGGACGTTTCTCCTTAATTCCAGGTTGCTTCTCTCTTTGGTCAGTTTCCATCCATTGTTTCTCGTCCTTCCCTCTGGTGCTTTGGTGAATAATGTGACCCCCTCTTCTTTGGGGCAGCCCCTCAAATACTGGAAGACGCTGTGAGATGTTAAAATATCAATCCTTTTTGCAGACAGAGCAGGGACTTCCTCGCTACACTGTTCTTCTCCAGTGATGGAGCACTGAAGACAACTTCTGTCCCACTGATTGACAGGTCTCACTGTCAAGAGAATTTCTCCTTATTTCTAGGTTGAGTCTCTCCTTGAACAATGGATGGGAACTGATCAAGGAGAGAGTCAACCTAGAAATAAGGAGAAATTTTCCGACCGTGAGAACCACCTTCTTGAGGCGCGTCAGTCCATCTCATCTACAAGAGCCATCTTGATCTTTTTGCAGAAGAAGAAGAAGAACAGGACAGCAGTGTCGGAAGGGACCTCGTAGGTCATCTAGCCCAATCCCTTGGTCGAGCAGGAGACCCACTTCAGACAATGGGCTGTCCAGTCTCTTCTTGAAAGCCTCCAGTGATGGAGCAGTCCCAACTTCTGAAGGCAACTCCTGTTCCACCGGCTGGTGGTTCTCACGGTTGGAAAATTTCTCCTTATTTCTAGGTTGACTCTCTCCTTGATCAGTTCCCATCCGTTGCTCAAGGAGAGACTCAACCTAGAAATAAGGAGAAATTCTCTGACAGTGAGACCTGTCAACCAGTGGGACAGAAGTTGCCTTCGGAAGTTGTCTTCGGTGCTCCATCCCCGGAGAAGAACCTCGCCTAGCCAAACACACCGAGGTGAAAGGTTTTGCACCACTTGGAAGTCCCGCGATCCACCAGCCAGCCGCCAAACACACACATCTTTCGAGAAAGAGGCTGGACTGTGTCAACCCAACAACCTCAAGGCCGATCTTCTCAGCCGCTTTTCTGTAGGACAATGGCCTTCCGAAGATGCTCCGAGAACTCCACTCCGCCGCGGGGCTAACCTTTCCAGCCTCCACATATGGTTCTCCTCCCCTCACACCTCCTCTTTCCCACCCACCCCACCCCCCCACCTCCGCTCATTATCAGCTGAATCCCCTCCCGGGGAATCTTGCTGGTTCTTGTTGTTAGGAGAAGGAAGTGGGCCTCTGATCCCCTCTTGGCTGCTTCTGTCATCAGCGGAGGAGAGATCTTTGGCCCCTTAAACAGATGTCTTCTAGGCTCCGGGAAGCCAGCCTCCAAACGGAAGCGCTGACCAAGGTTGTCCTGCCTCTTAGGTGGCATATCCCACCCACCCACCTCCGTATCCCCTTTCCTTCTTTGAAGAGGAGGAGGAGGAGGAGGAGGAAGAGGAGGAGGGGGTTGTGGAGAAAGAGCTGGGCTTTCCCCCCCTCCCAAGTGAAGTGCTAATGCGTTGTGCATTAGCGCTAAAAGAAGAGGGCAAACTTACCCAGGGCCGAAGGGTTAATAAAAAGTGGCAGGATTTAACAACTACTATCCCAGTTGCCTGGCAACTGCAGAAGGTGCCTTAGGAAGGCTTAATTAATGAATGGGGAGGGGGGGGTAAAAAAGGGTTTCCTGGTAAATAAAAGCTGGCTCTATGGCCTGCCTGCCTGCCTTCCCAACAACTTTCCGTTCCATCCAGGGTAAGCTTTCCAAACCCCGCCGAAAAAAAATATCTCCAGATTCTTTTCCGGTCTCGGGTTGGGGTTCCTGCTCCAGCTTGGCCCCCCCCTTTTTTCTTTTTGAGAATTGCTTCTTGAAGAAACACTAAACGCACCCAGGAATGGATGCACGGCCAAAGGTTGGCACGGAGAAACTCTTCCTAAATTTTAGGACAGACTGACCGGTCTTTGGCAGGAGCAAAGGAAGACCGTGAAAGCAACGCAAAGGGGCACCCAAGGCGTGAATTCCACCACAAGATGCGTGTCTCCTCCCTTCAGGGGTCCACCTGTCCCACAGTTGTCCTCTTCCCCCCCCCCTTTTTGGCAGGAAAATTTAGGAAGCCTCCCTCCACGGAGAAGTAGCCATGCATTCTGCTGAGGCTTTGTTCTGACCAAGAGGCTGGCCGGATCCTTCCACGTTTGCTGCTGGGTTGTTTGGAAAGGAAGGGAAGTCCGGATGGGTAAAAATTACAGGACATTGAACTGAGCTTAAAAAGGACCGCTGTCTTTCCCATCTGCTTCCCGAACAAAACTTTCTGCTTTCCCTCCCCCTCCCCACCACCCAGGTGACAGAAGGAAACGTGGAACCATTTTTCGATTTGTGGTCCCCCCCAGAATCTGTTTCGGGATCGCTGTTCGGGGTCACCACTGGCCCTGCAGAGAATCACAGAGTCACACTGGCCTCCACAAAGAGGGGGGGGGTTCAATATATTTTCCAAAGCACCGGAAGGCCAGACAAGAAATAACGGATGGGAACTAATTAAGGAGAGAAACGACCTGGAATTAAGGAGAAATTTCCTAACAGTGAGGACAATTAACCAGCGGAACGGCTTGCCACCGGACGTTGTGGGTGATCCATCACTGGAGGTTTTTAAGAAGAGATGGGACAGCCATTTTGTCTGAAATCTTGTAGGGTCTCCTGCTTGAGCAGGAGGCTGGACTGGAGGACCTCCGAGGTCCCTTCCAACTCTGTTATTCTATTGTTCTGCTATTCCTTCCTTCCTTCCTTCCTTCCTTCCTTCCTTCCTTCCTTCCTTCCTTCCTTCCTTCCTTCCTTCCTTCCTTCCTTTCCTCTCTCCCTCATTACTGGAGGTCTTTAAGAGACTGAACAACCACTTGTCCAAAATGGTGTAGGGGAGGGGTAGTCAACCTTGGCTCTTTTATGACTCATGGACTTCAACTCCCAGAATCCCTGAGCCAGCATGGGGGAAACATGGCCCCTTCATGACTCGTGGACTTCAACTCCCAGAATTCCTGAGTCAGCATGGGCGGAACTATGGCCCCTTTATGACTTGTGGACTTCAACTCCCAGAATTCCTCGGCAAGGATGGGGGAACTATGAACCCTTCATGACTCGTAGACTTCAACTCCCAGAATTCCTGAGTCAGCATGGGGGGAACTACGGCCCCTTCATGACTTGTGGACTTCAACTCCCAGAATTCCTGAGCCAGCATGGAGGAAACTTTGGCCCCTTTGTGACTCGTGGACTTCAACTCCCACAATTCCTGAGCCAGCATGGAGGAAACTTTGGCCCCTTCGTGACTCGTGGACTTCAACTCCCACAATTCCTGAGCCGGCATGGTTCAGCTTGGAAACCTCTCCCTTTGCCCTCAGCGTGGCTGGCTCAGGAATTCTGGGAGTTGGAAGTCCACGAGTCATAAAAAAAGAGCCAAGATTGCCTACCCCCGGTGTAGGGGAAGACCTGCAAGGTCCCCTCCAGCTCTATTCTAATTGACTGATGGATACTGAATATGGAGGAGAAGGAATTGCAATGGAAACGGGAAGGTGCCAAGATGCCGGCCTCAATAAGCAGATTTCCAGGCAGAGCTCAGCTGCTATTGGATAGCTGGGCACCTCCTTTGCTGGAGGGGGGGGCACGGAGCCAAACCCGCTACTCAGACTTGCTTGCCTGAATGCTTTTGGAGAAAGGGACCGAGTGGATGGATGCCTTGCCAGCCCGGCTTCTTTTCACAGGAAGAGGAAGAAGGGGAAGGGGAGAAAGCCACGTCACAATTTAATCCTGGGGCAAAAAAGCATTGTTACGCGGCACTGGGATATATTCGACCCACCAAACTGCCGACCTTCTTCTGATCGACAAGCTCGGCGTCCTAAGCCACTGAGCCACCACGTTTTCCAAGCCATTGGTAAAAGAATATCCCATGTTCTAAAGCAAGGGTCTTCAAAGTGGGCCCTTTCATGGCTTGTGGACTTCAACTCTCAGAATTCCTCAGCCAGGCACACGTGGAGTTGAAGCCCACAAGTCATCAAAGGGCCAAGTTTGAAGACCCCTGGGCTTAGAGTGTTTGAAGTTATGACGGGAAAGGCGCCCTGGAGATGTTTGGGCCAAGCCCCACCTGGTAGTCCTTGATTTACAACTAGTTTGCTTAGAGTGTGCCTGGCTGAGGAATTCTGGGAGTTGAAGTCCACAAGTCATCAAAGGGCCAAGTTTGAGGACCCCTGTTCTAAAGCAAGGGTCTTCAAACTGGGCCCTTTCATGGCTTGTGGACTTCAACTCTCAGAATTCCTCAGCCAGCGGAAGTTGAAATCCACAAGCCATAAAAGGGCCCACTTTGAAGACCCCTGTTCTAAAGTATAGCGAGTCTTCTTTCTCTTTCATTTTCAATGTCATCCTGTCCACTTCTGCACAATCTAGATCAGGGGTCTTCAAACTTGGCCCTTTTATGACTTGTGGACTTCAACTCCCAGAATTCCTCAGCCAGCGTGTCTGGCTGAGGAATTCTGGGAGTTGAAGTCCACAAGTCATAAAAGGGCCAAGTTTGAAGACCCCTGATCTAGATTAATTTCTTGATTAACTCTACCTCCATTGGTAATTCTGCATTTTCCCATTGTTGAGCGAATACAATTCTCGCCGCAGTTCATACATGTAACATTAAATATACCCATCCCTTCTCATAATTCCCTACAATTATACCTAACAAAAATAATTCTGGCTTAAAATCCGTGTGTGTGTGTGTGTGTGTGTGTTTATCATTTTCTCTAACCATATATGTATTCTTGACCAAAATCTTCTGGCTTTAGGGCACGTCCACCAAGGACGACAGTATGTGCCTGGTTTTTGTCTACATTTCCAACAGTTGCTAGGCATATTTTAAAACATTTTTGCTAATCTCAACCGGTGTCAAGTGCCGTCTGTAAAACTTTTTAGATAGGATTTCTTTGTAAGCTAACCGAGGTGCCCTTTTTACGCACCCACGCCTGCCATGGAAAAGAACCTGGGATGGTCCTTGTGGGATCTACCCCTGGATTCCAAAACAGATGAAGTCTCCATTTGCAAGTCAATGTCTCTGGCTAACGTTGCAGCCAGGTGGCCTCTTGAAGAAAGTGGAGTTGAGATGAGTCAGCAGAGACACGGGAAAAACCACAGTGAGGAATTGGTTGTTAAGAACTGGATGATGGCTAGCTTTATGCTGCCACGTAACTTGTCGATCGGAAGGTCGGCAGTTTGGCGGGTCGAATCCCGAGTGCCGCGTAGCAGAGTGAGCGCCTGTTACTCGTCCCAGCTTCTGCCAACCTAGCAGTTCGAAAGCACGTAAAAATGCAAGTAGAAAAATAGGGACCACTACGGTGGGAAGGGAACTGCGTTCCGTGTGCCTTTGCCGTCTAGTCATGCCGGCCACATGACCACGGAGACGTCCTCGGACAAGCGCTGGCTCTTCGGCTTTGAAACGGAGATGAGCAACGGCCCCTAGAGTCAGAAACGACTAGCACGCATGTGCGGGGGAACCTTTACCTTTACCTTTTAACCCTTTAAAAGCCCTACATGGCTTGGGATCAGGACCTCTCTCCCCAGTTACATCCACATGACCACCAGAGTGGGGACACAGGGAATCTTATCGGTCCCTTCTCTTATGGAGGTCCACCTGGTGGGACCCACAAAAAGGGCCTTCTCTGTGGCGGCGCCCTCTTTTTGGAACGTCATCCCCGCAGAGATTAGACTGACCCCCCGCCTGGATACTCATTCGCAAGACCTGGTTTTGCCAACGGGTTTGGGGAACCCAGAGCGGGACGGCGCACATCAAGTGTTGCGTCTGATTGACTGCTGCCACTAGTGGGAAGGGAGTTCAGAATCAGAATCAGAAAACAGCTGGAAGGGACCTTGGAGGTCTTCTAGTCCAGCCTCCCCCCCCCACCCCGCTCAAGCAGGAGAACCCATACCATCTCAGACAAGTGGCTGCCCAGTCTCTTCTTAAAAGCCTCCAGGGATGCAGCGCCCACAACCTCTGGTGGCAAGGAGTTCCACGGGTGAATTTGTCCTCGCCGTTAGGAAGTTTCTCCTTAATTCCAGCTTGCTTCTCTCCTTGTATTACTTTTCCATCCGTTGTTTCCTGTCTTGCCTTCTGGTGCTTTGAAAAATAAATGGATGCCTCCTCCTCCTCCTCCTCCTCCTCCTCGTGGCAGCCTCTCAAAGAGTGGAATACTCTATTTATGGTTTATTGTTTTTACTCTTTTTATATTGGGTTTTAATTTATTTATTTTTTAATAAGTCGGCCAGAGTCACTGAGGCCGAGTGGAAGCATTTCTAAAGAAATAAAGAAATAAAAACAGAAGGGAGGGGCACTTTCCCAGATCTGGAACTGAAATATTCCACCCCAATCTCTCTCTCTCTCTCTCTCTTTCTTTTTCTATCTCTCTCCTTCTCTCTCTCTCTCTCTCTCTCTCTCTCTCTCCCTCTCTCTCTTGCTCTTTCTCTTTCTTTCTCCTCTTTCTTTCACTCTCCTCTCTTTCTTTCTCTCTCTACCTTGCTCTTTCTCTCTCTTTCTCTCTTTTTCTTTCTCTGTCCTTCTCTCTTTCTCTCTCTCCTCTCCCTTTCTTTCTTTCTCTCTTCCTTGCTCTTTCTCTCTCTTTTTCTTTTTCTCTCTCCTTCTCTCTTTCTCTCTCTCTTCCTTGCTCTTTCTCTCTCTCTTTTTTTCTTTCTTTTTCTCTCTCCTTCTCTCTTTCTTTCTCTCTCCCTCCCTCTCCCTCTCCCTTGCTCTTTCTCTTTTTCTTTCTTTCTCTCTCCTCTTTCTCTTTCTCTCTCTCTCTCCCTCCCTCTCTCTTCCTTGCTCTTTCTCTCTCTCTTTCTCTCTTTTTCTCTTTCTCTGTCCTTCTTTCTTTCTCCCTCTCTCTCCTCTCCCTCTTTCTTTCTCTCTCTGTCTCTCTCTCTCTCCATCTGAAGCACGGCCGAAAAACATTTGGAAGGAGAGCCCCCCCCCAACGAAAGCAACCCACCCTATCTAATTTCTGCCCTGAACATGCAAAGCTCTCCTTCTTGTCAATCTAATAGGTGCTTGGGGAGTGAGGATCTGTCCAAAGGAAGAGGGGACTAAACCGAAGGATTTAAAAGAGCCCGGCCATCTGCTGCTCCCTCAACTATTAAAAAAACGTCTGCAATGCAACTCTCTCTTTCTTTTCTTTTTTTCTTCTTCTTCCTTCTTCCTCAAAACAAGCTCCAAATTGGGAATGCAACTGTTGGAGAGCAGAGGGATCTTCCAATCCTGGCAAGTTTTCTTCTCTGCAAAGATGCACGGCCAAAATCCTCTAGGCATCCCCCCCCCAGCTGCCTGCATGAGCACGCGCACGCACACACACACACACACACACACACACACAAACGTGCCTCAATGCCCAGGCCGATGTCAGGGCCGAGCCAGGAATCTGTCAGTTCCTATTCCATACGGGCTGCGGAGTCCTATTAAAACCGCCTTTCCGGGAAAAGTCTGGGGAGGGGGGAAAAAAAGCTTCTTCTTCAGCCTTTGAGTTGGACCCTTCCACCGGCTGGGACTCTCAAGGAGGCAAACAAAAGAATTCTGTGGATGGTTTTGGCTGAAATCCACGTCAACCGTTCAGAAGGTCGCAGGTCAGCCTCACCCCCACTGATTCTTAGCAAGCGCAAGAAGCCCCTGATTCAGAAGTGGTTTTTTTTTCCCCTCCTCTAATCCCTCCAGATATTCCTGATCCTTCCCCGTGTTTCTGCTTAATGATGATGATGATGATGATGATGATGATGATGATGATGATATTTTTTTTGAACAAAAATGGGACGGTGCTTCTCCTAGGAGGGAAGAAGACCGTCTCTCTCTGCTCCATTATCAGGGAATACTCCCCCCTAACATCAGAGGAGAAAAGGCAAGGAAGGAGAAGAGGAACTGTGCAAAGAGCTGATCAAAGAGAGAAGCAACCTGGAACTAAGGAGAAACTTCCTGACAGTTAGAACAATTAACCAGTGGAACGACCTGCCTCCAGAAGCTGTGAATGCTCCAACACTGGAAGTTTTTAAGAAGAGACCGGACAGCCATTGGTCTGAAATGGGATAGGGTCTCCTGCTTGAGCAGGAAGCTGGACTAGAAGACCTCCAAGGTCCCTTCCATCATCATCATCATCATATTATTATTATTGTTATTGTTATATTATTATTATTATTATTATTATTATTATTATTATTATTATTATTATTATTATTATTATTATTATTATTATTATTATTATTATTATTATTATTATTGAACCTCAGCCAAATGAATGTTCAAATTGACTGGCCCTAATGATTGACAAGGGTTGCTGCCAGCATCCTAGGTATCAACCAGGTGTTGTTGTTGTTGTTATTAAACTTTTATTCATAAAACATGAAACTCGGTCAACTGAACACTCAAATTGACTGGCACTAATGGTTGCCACGGGTTGCTGCCAGCATCCTAGGTATCAACCAGGATGATATTATTATTATTATTATTATTATTATTATTATTATTATTATTATCGTTAATAATAATAAGGAAAATGTGATAACAACTTGACATGGGCATGGCTTAAGATGGGAACCATCAAGAAAGAAACAGAAGACTGGATAATGCGTTTAAGGTGCATATTTTAAGACATGCTCTGTTGCGAGTTTGGAAAAAGTATAGACACAAGTTAAATTATAAGATACCTCTATGGGCAATACCGAAACACGCAATAGAAAATATAAATGTTGGGTTTAAACATGATGTGACTACATATAAGGAAATTTTAAGTTTGGAAAGGAATGTATGGCATCTGAAGCCATATAATCTCTTACGAGGAGAAAAGATTGTTCAAACCTGGTTTCAGTATGGGCAACTACAGGCCAGGTGGAAAGAAGATCAGAAAATTGGTTTTTTAATGATTGATGATAATTTGGTAAAGCAAATTAGAAATCAGGGTCAAGCACATATCAAACGGATATATCTTGCATTGATAGAAATTGACTCAGAGACGGAACTTGTTAAAGATTGTATGATAAAATGGGCTCAGAATTTTCAAGAAGTCATTACAATGGACACTTGGGAAAAGATTTGGGTGAGAAATGTAAAATTCACGCAAGCTCAAAATTTAAGAGAGAACTTTTATAAAATGTTTTATAGGTGGCATTTAGACCCTAAAAAACTAGCAAGTATGTATCCGAACTGCCAGCCTAAATGTTGGAGGTGTGGTGGTGAAGATGCAACGTACTTTCATATATGGTGGACCTGTAAAAAGGTTAAAGCTTTTTGGATTAAAATTTGGTGGAATATGCAGAAGATATTTAAGAAAAGGATAAAGTTTTGTCCGCAATTGTTTTTACTGGGTATTATTACTGATACTACTGTTGTGGACACTAAGTTGATGTTGAATTTAATTACGGCAGCAAGACTTTTAGTAGGGCAATATTGGAAGAAGGAAGAACTGCCGACTATAGAAGAATGGACTTTAAAAGTTTCCAACCTGGCGGAAATGGCAAAGATATCAGCGTATTTGAAAGACCATTCGCAACAGAGATATATTGTGGAGTGGAAAAAATGGATTGATTACATCCAGAATAAATATGGGACTAAAAAGTTTCATTTAGCATTTGAATGAGTATTGACGTGATATTTATATTGCTTGTAGTCATTTTATAAGAGTTAAAGTGCGATAGACTTAATAGCTTATTGTTGTTTGCATATGGTAGATTATGATTGTTTTTACTTTTATACCTTGTATTTAGCTCTGGGAAGTCGGGGAGGGGGGAAGGGGAGGGAGGGAGGGGTTGGGGTGGGTTGGGAAGAGGGGAGGGGGTTGGGAGGGGTTTTGTTTTGTTAAAGATAAAATGTACTGAAAAACTTTTCAATAAAAAAAAAGAAAGAAACAGAAGACTTAATACTGGCTGCTCAAGAACAAGCACTACAAACTAATGCCATGAAAGCGAAGATACAAAAATCCACTGACAATCCAAATTGCCGACTTTGCAACAACAAAGCTGAAACTGTTTCACATTTAATATGTGAGTGCAGCAAACTGATTACAAAGCTAGACATGACCGAGTTGCTAAACTAATCCACTGGGCATTGTGTAAAAAATACGACTTGCTTGTGTCCGAACAGTCGTGGGAACATAGGGTTGAAAAAGTTGTCGAGAATGAGAGGGTGAAGATCTTGTGGGACTTCTGAATACAGACAGATCGCCACTTGGAACACAACACGCCAGATATCACTGTCATAGAGAACCGAAGCGTACAGCTGATTGATATCGCTGTACCAGGAGATGCCAGAGTCGAAGAAAAAGAACTGGAAAAAATTACGAAATACCGCGACCTGGCCATCAAAACTGCGCGATTATGGATGAAACGCGTAACAGTGATACCCATTGTCATCGGGGCACTGGGAACTATGTCCCAAAACTTTACAAAACACATCGAGAAATTGCAACTTCCTGCAATAACTCCAAGCAAAGCTACAAAAAACTGCGCTACTCGGAACATCTTACATTTTAAGGAGGTACCTGGTTGATACCTAGGATGCTGGCAGCAACCCGTGTTAACCATCAGCGCCGGTCAATTTGAGTGTTCAGTTGACTGAGTTTCATGTTTTGTGAATAAAAGTTTAATAATAATAATAATAATAATAATAATAATAATAATAATAATAATAGCAGCAGCAGCTAGCTTGAGGCATTTAAGATGTCTCCTCCTTAACTTTGGGTGATCTCCAAAAGCTAAGCAGGGCCAGCCCTGGTTATGGTTTGCATGAGAGACAAGCCAAAGACCCCAGGGTTGAGAAACTGGAAAAAGTCCCTGGAAAAGGCGTGGGCTTCAATGCCACCAAGAAACTGCCACTCCTACTTGGGAAAAAGTGCAAGGAAGAACAACTAGCCTGATTAAAGGCCTGGAGAAGAGCGAAGAACGGCTGCAGGAATTGGGAATGGCCAATTCCAAAGAAAAGAAGGATCAGGGGGGACATGATAGCAGCGTTCCAGTATTTGAGGGGCTGCCACAAAGAAGAGGAGGGGGTCAATTTATTTTCCAAAGCAGCAGAAGACGGAATGGAAAATAATCGATGGAAAATAATCCAGGAGAGAAGCAACCTGGAATTAAGGAGAAACTTCCTGACAGTGAGGACAATTAACCAGTGGAACAGCTTGCCACCAGAAGATGTGGGTGCTCCATCACTGGAGGGTTTTTAACAAGAGACCGGACAGCCACCTGTCTGAAATGGTCTAGGGCAGGGATGTCAAACTCAATTTCATTGAGGGCCGCATCAGCATTGCGATTGCCCTCAAGGGGCCGGGTGGGTATGGCCAGGGTGGGCGTGGCCTACTGGGTGGGCATGGCTAGTGTGTATGGCCTACTGGGTGGGCGTGGCCAGCTCTACATCGTTGGCATCAAGGGTGCCTATGGGGGCCTGGGCAGGAGCGGGACAGATCTGAGGGTCTCTGGCAGAAGGAGGGTCTCTGGGCCAGGGCCAAGGCAGTGGGGGCCATTCCCTCACTGTTTCCAGGATGGCTTCGCAGGCCACATGGAACCACTTTGTGGGCCGCATCCGGCCCCTGGGCCTTGTGTTTGACATGTGTGGTCTAGGGTCTCCTGCTTGAGCGGGGGGCTGGACTAGAAGACCTCCAAAGTCCCTTCCAGCTTTTTTCCTGATTGATTAGATACGTAGATGGCAGGAGTTTGACTCAAAACTCTACCCGTGAATCATCATCATCATAACCATGAGCCAAGCATCCGGTGTGTTAGATAAGGGCAGCTTTATTGACCCACTGCTGGACAGCGATAGGCATGGGCCCCCAAGTTCAATGGCCCATCTTCCTTAGCCATGGAATTCAGGGTAAATAAAGAACAGAGGCAACCGGGAATAAATGAGCTAAGTGCTGATAAGGCTTCCCCCTTGAGAAGCCACAGCTGTAGACGTTCTTCGGAGGAGAGACCCATTCCTCCTTGGACATTACCACCAGATGACCCATTCCTCCTTGGACATTACCACCAGATGTCATTTGTAAGGGCGAAAAGGGTCGCAAGTCACTTTTTTCAGTGCCGTTGCAACTCCGAACGGTCACTAAAACGGACTGTTGTAAATCGAGGACTCCCGGTACGTATGTAGCTTTTTTTTTTTTAACCCAGCCTCGCTTGTCCTGCGGAGATTAAGCAAGCCCCCACTCCAAGAAGGGAATGCATTTATACCCACAAAATATTGATTCCAAAGCGTTTTTACTCCCTTGAATTTATCTCACGCGTTCTTGTGTGTTTTCCAAGTCAACATCGATATTGAAATACGGCACCCTTTTTGGGGGGGGCTTCGCGTCTCACAACGTCGCAGAGCCCCGTGCTTTCACAGAGGCGTAATCCTTCCAAGGAGAATAATCAAAACAGAACGGCCATAGTTTGAAGATCACTTGCAAAGAAAGCGCTCTCTCTCTCTCTCTCTCTCTCTCTCTCTCTCTCTTTTGTTCCCCCCATAAATAAATGGAGGTCCTGATCGCTATCAACGCCCAACTGCTGTTTGTAAGAAGAAAAACATGTGGAAAGACTTGCAAAGGTAAAATAAAAACACAAGACCGTTTTTATTTGAGGGAGGGGCAGGCTGGTGGCTGGCCGGCTTCATTATAAGAGACCGCAAGAGGCATTGAAGGTAGATGAGGCTAAGGGAAGGAGGGGGATTGTGGGAGATTTACTAATTCCCTGAACTGAAACAGCCGCTGCTGGATTTTTTTCCTAAAGGTAAAGGTAAAGGTTCCCCCGCACATGCGTGCTAGTCGTTTCCGACTCTAGGGGCCGGTGCTCATCTCCGTTTCAAAGCCGAAGAGTCGGCGCTTGTCCGAGGACGTCTCCGTGGTCATGTGGCCGGCATGACTAGACGCCAAAGGCGCACGGAACGCTGTTCCCTTCCCACCGGAGTGGTCCCTATTTTTCTACTTGCATTTTTACGTGCTTTCGAACTGCTAGGTTGGCAGAAGCTGGGACGAAGAACAGGCCCTCACTCTGCTACGCGGCACTCGGGATTCGACCTGCCAAACTGCCGACCTTCTGATCGACAAGCTCAGCGTCCTAAGCCACTGAGCCACCGCATTTCCTAAGGGACAAATAAATCTCCCGTAAAGCAAACCGTCACACAAAAGCTCTTGGAGATGACAATTTTACTTCCATGGAGTGTGTGTGTTTGGGCGCGGGGCCAATCGCAAATACAGGTAGTCCTCGACTGACGACTGTGGATTGAGCCCAACATTTTTGTTGTTGAGCGAGATGCGAGTTTTTGCCCCGTTTTGTGACCTTTCCAGCCACCGTTGTTAAGGGAATCACTGCAGTTCTTAAGTTAGGAAGACGGTTCTTAAGTTGAATCTGACTTTGCTTGTCAGAAGGTCACCAAAGGGGATCGCGTGACCTCCCCGGGATGCTGCGACCGTCATAAATACGAGTCGGTTGCCAAGCGTCTGAATTTTGGATCACGTGACCACGGGGAAGCTGCAACGGCCGTAAAGGTGTAAAACGGACGTAGGTCGTATTTTTCAGTGCTGCTGTAACTTTGTACAGTCACTAAGCCAACTGTCGTAAGTCGAGGACTACCTGCAGGCTAGCCAGGCGACAACCTCCATGGTCCCCTTCCAGCTCTATTCGGATTGATTGGATTTCAATCTCCATTGGATGTCACGCTTGCAAGAGTTAAATCTGTGGCTGGATTCAACCTCTAGGCTGGTTGTATCGTGATCCGGTATGGATTCCTGGATCCGTTGCACTTTGTAATCTGAGCTTCACAGCTTAGCGTTAGGGGCGAAGCGGACCCTGAGGGGCTTCAGTGGGCCAGTCCATTTTGGCCTTTCCAAAGCATAACTACAGGTGGTTCTCAACTTACGACCAATTGTTTAGCATACTGGCACTGAAAAACTGACCTAGGATCGGTCCTCGCACCTACAACCGTCCCAGCCTCCCCAGGGTCACGTGGTCGAAATTTGGGTGCTTGGTAACTGGCTGGTATTTATCACAGGCACAGCATCCCAGCTTTAGCAGATCCCAGCTGGCTTCCGACAAGCTGGATGACTGCCCGATTCATTTAACAATGGCAGTGATTCACTTAACAACCATGGCAAGAAAGGTTGTAAAATCAAGCGGGACCCTCTTGATAGCTGTCTCGTTTAGCACAGGAAATTCAAGTTTGGTGGTCTTAAGTCAAGGGCTACCCGTAGGAAGGGGGGGGGGCTTATTCCCAATTTCAGCCACTTGCAGAAAGGAAATCTATCTGCATTCAGAATGCATTCAAATCCCGGTATTCCGATTGTGGTTGTTAAGTCCGGGACTAGCTGCATCCTTATAAGTTATCCTGTATCAAAATGCTCAGGATAAGTCATTGTTGTTGTTGTTTAAAAAAGTGTTTTATTGATTTTTTAACATAACCACCTTAATATTTGGTAAACAGCATGTTGTCTGGGTTTCTATTTAAAAAAACACCAGTCAATAACAATTAAGTTTCTATAATTCTATAGTCCACATAATAGCTTTGCTTGATTTTCTCTTCGTCCAACAATATTCTCTTTTGCCAACCTCGAATTAATACAATTCTTATTATTTGGATAAGTGACAATCAAAATACAGACGTTTTTCTTGCGTTTCTGCAACTCATAACCACATCGATATAAAGCTTCTTTTCCTAAATGATCGCCTTGGTTGCCTCGTTACAGATCCTGTTCACACAATTTTTCTTTAAATTTGCTTTCCCCGCAATTGTTGTGATTCAGCGTCAGCCTGTGATACCGGCAGCTGAGTCTGATGATTCTGAAGAGGAGGAGGAGGAGGGGTTTGGAGAGCCTTTGGTGTCAGAGGGAGGCTCTGATGCACTGCCGGACTCTCAGCCTGGCCCTTCCCGTCATGTTCCTCATCAGACTCAGCCGCACAAGGTATTGGACGTAGATGATTCACATCTGAATCTATTCAGGGACGCTAGGCGCAGGAGGCAATCCAGCAGAGTAGAACAGAGAAAAGCAATGAGGCAACTCGATGAGAGGAGGAGAAGGCAATGAGAAGCCACGCCTTGGGACTGCTGATAAAAGGGGAAGGTGTGGGAGGTACTGGTTGCTGAAGGGAACCGTTTGAAGATCTTCTACTAGAGTCCTGGTCTGTTATTCCTGTTTAACTCTTGTTTGAACTTTTTGGTTTAACTCTTGATTTCTTTGTAAATAATTTTGGTTTTTTCCAGCCTGTTGACTATAAAAGGGGGTTGTCCCTGACATTCAAACAGGGCCGGTCATAGGCTGGAACAGAACAGCAATATTCAAAACCTTCTTACTGGTTAGGGTTTGCTCCAAATTAATTACACTTAAGCATTGCAGTCTTTTTCCTCATACAGGCCCTCCCAACACTTTCTCACAGCTTTAAAAAAAAAAAAAGCCAGGATAAGTCATTGTTTAAGGATAAGTCATGGTTTTTGATGGCCGCTTCTGTGTTTCCAAAGCAAATTTGCCCATGGGTCGTTTCTTTAAATTAACGGTTTTAAGGAACACGGTATTAGAAAGAGAGATTTCGTGGTGCGACTTTGCAAACCCTGAAGAAAAGTGTGAACGGGAAGTGCCCAGCGAGCAGGGGAATGTCCTTCCCAAGCTGATTAAGACACCCATTAGTCATCTAGGCACAAAATAAAACTAGCCACACAGAAAGAGTTTCGGGACTCATTAGAAACAGACCTTGAGGGAACGAGAGACTTTGGTTTGAAGGAAGGCGACGATCGGCGTTACAAAATCGCGCTCGCAAACTGGGCCCTGGAATATGGCATCCAGTTTTGGTCGCCACGATATTAAAAAAAAAGGGACGCCGAGACTCTGGAAAGAGTGCAGAGAAGAGCAGCAAAGAGGATTAGGTGGCTGGAGATCCACCACAGAAGATCACCAAAGAAGAGGGAGCCAAGCTATTCTCCAAAGCACCGGAAAGCAGGACAAGAAGCAATGGATGGAAACTAGTCAAGGAGAGAAGCAACCTGGAACTAAGGAGGAATTTCCTGACAGTCAGAAAAATTAACCTGTGGAACGACCTGCCACCAGAAGTGGTGAATGCTCCAACACTGGAGGTTTTTAAGAAGAGACTGGACAGCCATTTGTCTGAAATGGTAGAGGGTTTCCTGCCTTAGCAGGGGGTTGGACTAGATGACCTCCAAGGTCCCTTCCAACATTATTATTATTATTATTATTATTATTATTATTATTATTATTATTATTATTATTATTAGTTGTTATTATTATTATTATTATTATTATTATTATTATTATTATTATTATTATTAGGTCCGTTTACGCTGCTCTTCTCTGCACTCTTTCCAGAGTCTCAAACATTATTCAAAAAAAAAGATGATTAAATGCCTGGAGACTAAAATATATGAAGAACGGTTGCAGGATTTGGGTACGGCCAGTTTAGAGAAAAGAAGGACTGGTGGGGTGGAGGGGGGTGGAGGGGGGGACAGGATAAACAGCATTCCAGTATTTGAGGGGCTGCCACAAAGAAGAGGAGGGGGGGTCAACTTATTCTCCAAAGCGCCAAAAGGAAGGCAAAAAACAACGGATGGAAACTGATCAAAGAGAGAAGCAACCTGGAATTAAGGAGAAGCTTTCTAACAGTGAGAACAATTAATAGCTTGTCTTCAGAACTTGTGAATGCTCCCAACACTGGAGCTCTTTGAGTGCAGACTAGATAACCGTCTAGCTGAAATGGTATAGGATCTCCTGCCTGAGCAGGGGGTTGGACTAGAAGACCTCCAAGGCCCCTTCCAACTCTGCTATTCTGTTAGAAACGCAATGATGAAAGCCAGGGAGATAAGTTCTGCGGGAAAGTTTGTGGCACGACACCCAAGTCTCCAAGAGTGCAGTGACTTCCAAGGGAAGAGGGGGACCAGGGCCTCTCTCGACAGATGGGAGGGACCGTGGAGGACCTCTAGTCCAAGCCCCTGGCCAAGGTAGAAGATCGCGGTGCCCTCCTTTCTTGAAGACCTCCAAACGGTGGAGGGACCTCCAGGTTCACACGCCATCATTGGAGGTCTTCAAGAAAGGATTGGGCAGCCATTTGACCGGAATGCCACAAGATCTTCTACCTTGGCCAGGGGGTGGGGTGGATTTGAAGGCCTCCACCATCCCTTCCAGCCCTAGGATTCTAGATCACAAAGCCAAACATCCACAAGGCTTCCTACAGGAAGAAGGAAGAGCAACCTCTGGCTTACCTTAAGATGCAGAAGCAGGTCTTGGCCCCCGAGGACAAACGGCAGAAGCCGAACCTCTGTTTGCTGTCGATGTCCGTGAGGACAAAGGTGAAGTTCTGCCCCACCTGCCCCACCGTCAGGCTGGAAATGGAAAGAAGAAAGGGGTCCGTTAATAGCCCCTCGCCTTCAACCTTGCCAAGTCTCTCACTTAGGGGTGTCCAGCCTTGGCAACTGGTGGACTTCAACTCCCAGAATTCCATTCCATTCCATTCCATTCTTGTCCTCTCCTCCCCTCCCATTCCCTTCTCTCTCCTTCCCTTCTTCTCCTCTCCTCCAATCCCCTCCCCTTCCCTTCCATTCTGGGAGTTAAAGTCGGCAAGTCTTAAAGCCATCAAGGTTGGACGGCCCTGCATTAAACAGAGCTGGCTAAACTGCAGGCCTCTGTTCTGTACCAGCCTACTACCGGCCCTGCAGAAAAGGCAGGGACAACCCCTTTTACAAAACGGCAAGAGGCTGGAACTAAGCCTGCCAAATTTATTAACATAAAACAGAGCAAAACAAGACACGAACCATGAAACAGGAGCTATTCAAACGGTTGCCTTCAGCAAACCAGCCCTCCCACACATTCCCCTTTTAAAGAGTTCAGGGCATGGCTTCTCTCTGCCTCCTTCCGAGGTGCCCCATTGCCTTCCTCTGTTTACTCCTGATTGACTGCCTCCTGCGTCGGGCGTCCTTGAACAGGGCCAGCTGTGGGTCATCTTCATCCACACTGCCAGGCTCACACAGCTGGGTCTGCGTCGTAACCAGATGGGAGGGGCCTGGCTGAGGGCTCTGCGGAGCCTCAAGGCTATCCTCAGCAAGCTCTCCAACACCCCCCTCCTCCTCCTCCTCTGAATCGTCCGACCCAACTGCCGAACCCACAGGCTGACCCTGAATCACAACAGCCTCCTCCGTTCTTACAACCGCTCCTTTAGCCACTGTTTAGACTTACAAAGCCACCGGGGGAAAAAAACCCCCAACTCACAACCATCATCCCAGCATCCCCATGGCCCTGGGAGCTGCATTGGCTACCAGTTGCCCTCCGGGTGAGATTTAAGGTGCTGGTACTTACCTTTAAAGCCCTGCATGGCCTAGGTCCGGGATACTTGCAGGACCATCTGCTGCCGGGAACAAATTCCCACCGTGCAGTACGCTCACACAGAGAAGGCCTCCTCAGGGTACCGTCAGCTAGGCAATGTCGGCTGGCGACCCCCAGGGGGAGGGCCTTCTCTGTGGGAGCACCAACCCTATGGAATCAGCTCCCCCCTGAGCTTCGGATAGCCCAAAACCTCCAATCCGTTCGCCGCGGCCTCAAAACACACTTGTTCCACCAAGCTGACCTAGACTGACAGGCATTTTAATTAATTTATATTTAGTATTTTTAATTCATTTTTAAATTCTCTAATTTTTTATTGCACTGATGTTCTCAATCTCATTTTATCTTGATTCATGTACTTATTATATGTTTTATTGTTAGCCGCCCTGAGTCCTTCAGGAGATAGGGCGGGATATAAATCCCATCAATAAATAAATAAATAAATAAAGTCCGGTAACCGGCATGCATTTACAACCATTGCAGCGTCCCGCAGCGATTGGCTTAATAACCATGACACAAAAAAGACCGTAAAACCGCCTTCATTAGGAATGGAAATTCTGCTTCCCGGTTGCGGGTCGTAAGCCGAGGACCACCTGTATTCCTTTTGTGCCAAAAAAAAAACCAACCCAACAACAGCCAATAGAAGTTTTTGGTTCAATTGCCTCCCTTGCAACGCCGCAAACAATATTGTCGAATCACGCTGGTTTTTCTCCTCTTTCATGGAGGAGGAGAAAAAAAATTCCTCCGGTGTGCAAAACAAAAAAAAACCAAAAAAAACCCCCGAGGGCAGAGTAAAAAGGAGAGAAAGCTACGAACTGGATAAAAGCAGCGTGCCTACCTAACGGCCCTGTAATTAGTAAAGGATACAACTCCGAGCAGCTTGAGCCCTCTTTCCTAAATAACAGTTTGTTTTATACCATAGGAGGAACCGATTACTTGTAGCCGGAATTTCCCGAGTGACGTGCAGAGGGGGAAATGCATAATGTGTATTTTAATGTCTTTGTGGCTCTGCCAGGTCTTTCCATGAATGCCGCCCCCTCCCAACACACACACACACACACACACACACACACACACGAAAATTACAGCCCTGAGTTACCCCACCAGGGGAGACCCCCCCCCACCTTTGCATCCTATAGAAGAGCAAAGGGGGATTCCAAAGACAATGCATCCAAGAGGAGCGTTGCTGGAGAAAGAATGAACGCCAACTACACAAAGCCTCCCTGTAGGGTTCTTCCCTACAATACACAACCCCTGCTGGCTTGTCATCCTGGTCACAACCCTTTGAATATAGACGCAACGGAGCGGAGCAAACCGTTCCACCTCAAGCTTTGAGACGCTTCCCAAGACCGAGCAGCCACCGTGAGCTTCTTCTAGGAACAGCCGTCTTTCTTAAGTTCTTCAGATGTTCTTCTCCCACGCTGAAGGTGCCAAGGCTTAGCCCGGACACAGGAGACTCCACTCTTCTGGCCCAATTTCAGAAGCGTCTCCCATCCCTGGCATCTTGAGCATGCCGCTTCTTCAAGGTCTGGTGGGCTCCAGAGGCCGTCAACTCCCCGCTCGGGGCAACCCGAGAAGCTAAAGGACTTCCGTTTCCAAGATGGAGTTGGTGGAGGAGGCTCCAAGGCACCTTAAGCCGTATTCCAAATATGGACCTCTTGTGAGAAGCCACTCGGTCTCACCACCGCTTTCAAGAAAGGGTTCTTGGAGACCCGATGGACATCTGGGTCACCTGATTTGCAGAATTAAAAGGTAAAGGTAAAGGTTCCCCCGCACATGCGTGCTAGTCGTTTCCAACGCTAGGGGCCGGTGCTCATCTCCGTTTCAAAGCTGAAGAGCCAGCGCTTGTCCGAGGACGTCTCCGTGGTCATGTGGCCGGCATGACTGGACGCCAAAGGCGCACGGAACGCTGTTCCCTTCCCACCGGAGTGGTTCCTATTTTTCTACTTGCATTTTTACGTGCTTTCGAACTGCTAGGTTGGCAGAAGCTGGGACGAGTAACAGGCGCTCACTCTGTTACGCGGCACTCGGGATTCAACCCGCCAAACTGCCGACCTTCTGATCGACAAGCTCAGCGTCCTAACCCCACTGAGCCACCACGTCCCTTGCAGAATTACCCCACCACAAAAAAAACACAACCCCACAAAACCCTGCAGTTTTAAAAACGACATGATGTTAACAGCAGAATGCAAATAACTTTCGAAGACAACTTCGTGGGAAATCATGGTGGATCTGACAGAAGCTGACCTGGCTGTTTGCTGATTCACGGTACGATTAAAACATTTGTTTATTCATTTATACTATAAAGTTTTTTTAAAAAAAATGCTAAAAGGACATAGTTGAAAAAATAGGGGAGGAAAAGAGAAGAGAAGGCCTTGACTTCGGACTGGTGCAGAATAAGAGAATGACATCAAACCTCAACTTTTTTTTTTTACTTTTACATAATGGTATAAAGGAGCCGTTTCTTTTAACAACAAACCTAGCTAATCGGTAAAACTCCAAATCAAAGTTCCATATATATTTTTTCTTCCACCTCAAGCACAAAGCCCAGAAGTGGTTTCCGAGTAGCAAGAAAAGCGGTTGTGTTCTGTTCTTTAATCAAAGGAGTCAGTTTAACCCTCCCTGCTAATTCCATCGAGTTTTTTGCAGCCCTTCGTCCAACGGTGGGGATCAAAGGATTTGCGCATAAAGTAATCGATGAAAGCTTTTTTAAAAAACAAAACAAAACACTCCACTAAAGATTCTTAGGGGGGGGGGGGGGAAGAAAAGGCGCTATTTTAAAACAGGTTGAGGAAGAAGCTTAAGGACGACACGCTCTTTATTAGCCGGCACAATTTTATTTACATCGTTTTTTTCTTTTTGTTTCTCTTTCGGATAATGTTTAGGAACTCGGCCTTACCTGTCCACGTAGAACGGGAAGCAGAACCGGGCCACCGTGGGCAGAATTTCCTGCGGAGAGAAAGGAAGAAGGGGAGAGGGGGGGGGAGGAAAGGAAGAGAAGGAGAGAGATAATTTAATCATCTAAAGGGACCAATAAATCTCATGTTAAGCACCGAAGCACAATCTCGCAGCTTTGCCCCCGCAGAAACCAGAGACAGATGAAGAGAAATATGCTTTATCAATTACACACCAGAAGAGCCCGCCAGTCAATCATGGGAAAGAACAAACATGATCAAACTTCATTAAAAATGAAAAATTAATCAAGATTCACACATGGGCAAGCAGCAAGGTCCCCCCCCCCCCCGCGGAGGCCCTGGGAAGGAGGGGGGGGCGACGGGGCTGGCCTCGTGCTAACTGGCCTCCGGGGAGGCTCTGCGACCCCGCCAGATGGAGAACAGCAAGGCCACCAGGACCGGCCAGCTGGATCTTTGGGCCGATCCTTCTCCCCCTCCCCCTGCCCTTCCTCCCTTTCCACTGTTCCTCCTCCTCCTCCTCCTCCATCTCTATTCTCCTCCTCTTCCTCCCCCCTCCTCCTCCTCTTTCCACTATTCCTCCTCCTCATCATTCCTCTTCCTCTTCCTCCCCCCTCTTCCTCCTCCATCTCTATTCTCCTCTTCCTCCTCCTCCTCCCTTTCCACTATTCCTCCTCCTCCTCCTCCTCCATCTCTATCTCCTCCTCCTCCTCTTCTTCCTCCTCTCACCTCTTCTTCCTCTTCTCCTCCTCCTCCTCCATCTCTTATCTCCTCCTCCTCCTCCTCCCTTTCCACTATTCCTCCTCCTCCTCCTCCATCTCTATCTCTTCCTCCTCTTCCTCCTCTCTCCTCTTCTTCCTCCTCCTCCTCCTCCCTCCTCCTCCTCCTCTTTCCACTATTCCTCCTCCTCCACATTCCTCTTCCTCCCCCCTCCTCTTTCTCCTCCATCTCTATTCTCCTCCTTTCTCCTCCTGCCTCCTCTTCCTCCTCCCCCTCCTCCCCCCTCCTCCCCCTCTCTCTTCCTCTTCCTCCTCCATCGCTATTCTCCTCCTCCCTCCTCCTCTCTCCTTTTCCTCCTCTTCCTCCTCTCACCTCTTCTTCCTCTTCCTCCTCCTCCATCTCTTACCTCCTCCTCCTCCATCTCAATCTCTTCCTCCTCCCTCCTCTTCCTCCTCTCTCCTCTTCTTCCTCCTCCTCCTCCCTTTCCACTATTCCTCCTCCTCCTCCATCTCTATCTCTTCCTCCTCCCTCCTCTTCCTCCTCTCTCCTCTTCCTCCTCCTCCTCCTCCTCGCATCCTAGGACCCACATTGGCTGAGAAGCGAAAAGGCTTCTCCAACAGAGCAGAGCCTCCTGCACGGGGACCAGGAGATGGCTGGAGAGCTGTTCTCAGATCCCGGTCCTCGCGCCACCAGGGCAGGGGGATGTCCACGGAAGGAGTTTTTCACCACGCCAAAAAAAAAAAAAAGAAGAAAAGGTTCCCAGAAAAGGTGCTATATAAGAAATTGCCTTGTGGGGTTGAAGTCTACTTTAATCAGCAGACATGACTGATGTCTTCTTCAACACTTTAAAAAGAAGTTCTTTCTTTTAACGGGTTTCAGGAGCTGAAGGTTTGGACAAAGTCTTCTCAAAAAGCACTTACCTCGTAGGAGGTTGAATCCTTGGAAGGAAAGGATGGCTGTGTGTAGAAACCTCTCTACATATCTGCCTTCCTTTCTTCTTTCCCTGCTCTCATCTCTTTTTCCTCCTTCCCTCCCTCTCTTCCATCCATCCACTTTTTCCTCCCTCCCTCCCTCCCTCCGTTCCTTCCTTCCTTCCCTTCTTTTCCTCCCTCCCTTTCCTACTTGTCTTCCTTCCTTCTATCCCTCCCTCTCTACTCCCCCTCCTCCCTCCCTTCCCCTCCCTCCCTCCCTCCCTTCCTTCCTTCCTTCCTTCCTTCCTTCCTTCCTTCCTTCTCTCCAAAACCAATCTGAGCTCGCTTGCTAAAATTACACATTGATTTACATAAGACAGAGCCCTTTCCAGACCGGTAATAATAAATTATGTGCTCATGGAATGGATGCTGCATGCTTCATTTATTTTTAAATCCACTTCCATTATTTAACCAACAAGCCACATCAATCTAATTGTCCATTTAATGGAGCTGAAAACAGATTGACGCTCTGGCAACCCCCCCCCCACCCAAGCCATTCAGTTGGGTCTTGCCCCATTCCTTCATGCTTGCAAAGTCAAATGCTCCCCCTCAGATAACCTGGGGGAGATCCAGAGGCAAATGGGGGGAGGGGAGGGGGGGGGAGAACTAGCCACGTTAAAGGAGCTGGGCTTTAACGAAATATTTAAAACCAGAAAAGGGTGGAGGAGAAAGGGACGCATTTCCTAAGAAAACTGGCCTTTGCAGAGTTCATAATTCCTCTTTGGGAAAACAAGAAGTGGATTTAGACCGCAGAAGAGTTAAAAGAATTGCTTGCGGCGGCTTGCAAAACGCGTAGAATCCAGCAAACCAAATCTATTACCCGCCATTTGGTCTCCACACTATATTAAAAAAAAGATGTTGAGACTCTAGAAAAAGTGCAGAGAAGAGCAACAAAGATGATCGGGGGGGGGGACTGGAGGCGAAAACACACGAAGAACGGTTGCAGGGATTGGGTACGTCGAGTTTAATGAAGAGATGGACCAGGGGGGGTGTGACAGGACAGCCGTCTTCCAGTATCTCGGGGGCTGCCCCAAAGAAGAGGGAGTCAAGCTATTGTCCAAAGCACTTTCTGAAGGCCGGACAAGAAGCAACGGATAGAAACTAACCAAGGAGAGAAGCAACCTAGAAATAAGGAGAATTTTTCTGACAGTCAGAACAATCAACCGGTGGAACAGGAGTTGCCTTGACAAGTTGTGGCAGCTTCATCGCTGGAGCCTTTCAAGAAGAGACAGGACTGTCATCTGTCAGAAATGGCGTAGGGAACCATTCTCGGTGGCCGAGAACTAGTCCATATGGGGCAACAGAACGGATTGGCCAGACCCTGCACCGTCTTTGAAGGCTACCCGGTCAACATACAGAGTTCACACCCGGTTAGAAGAACATCAACGGATGCTACTTGAGAAGCGTCGTCTCTTTCATCGTAGACCCAACACGGCAGACCTTCCCATGACAGAAGGCCAGAGACACACCTGAAGACACAGGTTCTCCATTCTGCAACTTAACGATCACAGAGTGGGAAGATCTGGGAGGTCTTCGAGTCCAGGGTCCCTCAACCTTGGCAGCTTTAAGACTTGTGGACTTCAGCTGGCTGAGGAATTCTGGGAATTGGAAGTCCACAAGTCTTAAAGTTGCCAAGGTTGAGGGACCCCTGTTTTAGTCCAACCCCCTGCTCAAGCAGGAGACCCTAGACCAGGGGTAGGCCACCTTGGCTCTTTTATGACTCGTGGACTTCAACTCCCAGAATTCTTGAGCCAGCTGTGCTGAGGGGAAAGGGAGAGTTTCCAAGCTGAACCATGCTGGCTCAGGAATTCTGGGAGTTGAAGTCCACAAGTCATAAAAGAACCAAGGTGGCCTACCCCTGAACTAGGCCTAGGCCCCTTCATGACTCGTGGACTTCAACTCCCAGAATTCCTGAGCCAGCCGTGCTGAGGGGAAAGGGAGAAGTTTCCAAGCTGAGCCATGCTGGCTGAGGAATTCTGGGACTTGAAGTCCACGAGTCACGAAGGGGCCACAGTTCCCCCATGCTGGCTCAGGGATTCTGGGAGTTGAAGTCCACGAGTCATGAAGGGGCCACAGTTTCCCCCATGCTGGCTCAGGAATTCTGGGAGTTGAAGTCCACGAGTCATACAAGAGCCAAGGTGGCCTAGCCCTGGCCTAGACCATTTCAGATTGGATGGCTGTCCAATCTCTTCTTAAACACCTCCAGCGACGGAGCACCCACCGCTTCTGGAGGCAGGGTTGTTCTCCTGGCGAATCGTCCTCACTGTCAGGAAATTTCTCCTTAGTTCTCGGCTGCTTCTCTCCTCAACGCGTTACCATTTCACATCCCCGGCCAGCAAACGGAGGAACGGCTATTTTCCTCGGGAGAACCCTTGCATTTGCTCGAATCGAGCCACTCACCAAGTTTATGCTTTTTGTTTTTAATTTATTTTTACATGCGGTTTCACGCTTAACATTTTAATGAGCTCCGGGGGACGAGAGACAGGGAAAGAGAAATCCATACCGGGCCAGTCACTGCCCTTGAAACACAAAGCGCCTGCCGCTCTCTCCCACAGGATCCAGCCTTACTGTCTGAACCCCTGGCCCTCGGATATTTGCCACCTGGCTCTAAGCCCGTCTCCCCCCCACCCCACCCCGCCCGCTGCCCCTTCTCTGGTTCCCCTTCCTTTTCATAATCAAAACACGGCTGACATCCTAACCCCAGGTGGGTCTTCTGAAAACCCTTCCCATCGATCCCGCGGACAACGTATCGGAGACATCGATTGGGCTGGATTTCGGCACCAAAGTTTTCAAAATAAATGAGCCGCAGCGACAGAAAGGCTGCTCCCTTGGGGGACGGACACACACATGCGCGCGCACACACACACACACACACACACACAGACACACAGACACACACGTATACACACACCGAGCGACAGAGAGAGGAGACTGAAGCCCGCCCGGGCTTCCTCTTGCCGGGGTGGTGGGGGGAAAAAGGTTCACAAAAACGAGTCCACTCACTCTCCACGATTCTCTAGCTGGATGACACACCTCAAGACAAGGAGAAGGGGAGATGCTTGCCTAGCCAAGCAGGAAACGTCAGGTGTGACTAGGAAGTCGAGTCAAGAGCGAAGGTTCTCGAGAAGAAGGCTCAACCGTCTTCTACATGGACATCTTTGAATGGAGAAAGGAAAGGGGAGAGGCCTTGATTAGGTCAATGAGAAACAGGCCATTTCTTTCTCAAGAGAAGACCTGCAGGTAGGATAGATCAATTATGGCTGTGAAGAGTAGAGTAGAGTAGAGTAGAGTAGAGTAGAGTAGAGTAGAGTAGAGTAGAGTTGAGTAGAGTAGAATAGAATAGAATAGAATAGAATAGAATAGAATAGAATAGAATAGAATAGAATAGAATAGAATAGAATAGAATAGAATAGAATAGAATAGAATAGAATAGAACTGGAAGGGGCCTTGGAGGTCTTCTAGTCCACCTTCCCCCTGCTCAAGCAGGAGGTCCTGACCTATACCACCTCAGTCTCTTTTTAAAAACTTTTAAAAACCTCCAGCGATGGAGCGCCCACAACCTCTGGTGGCAAGCTGTTCCACTGGTTGATTGTCCTCACTGTCAGGAAGTTTCTCCTTAATTCCAGGTTGCTTCTCTCCTCGATCAGCTTCCAACCATTCTTGAAAACTCCAGTGTGTTAAGAATGGGGGAACCAATAAGAAGCTAAAATCTTGCTTTAAGAGTCTGGTTGAAAATACATTATGTGGTTAAAGAAAATGTTAAGAAAACATGTTGAATTTTACGCCGGAACTATTTGTTTCAGGTCGAACCTCCAGAAAACTCTGATAAAGAGCTTGTCTATTTAATATTACATGTACTAACAAGCACCGAAGATTACATTTGCACAGTGTTGGGAGAATGAAGAAACGCTAGTTGAAGAAGACCTAGTTAAGAAAATTTTGGACTGTGCGGAAATGGATAGGCTTACACTGAAAATGAAAGGAAAAGAAGATATAGTATATTTCCAAACATGGGACGCTTTTTACCAATGGCTAGAAAAACGGAATAGAGGGTAAGAATGGAAAATGTATTGTTATTAAGTTAACTATGTGAACCTAGGCAACATGTTGTTTATTAAGCAATGATTGGTAATTATATATTTTTTAATTGTAGAGATATAGATATAGACATATAGATATGTAGAGGGAGATAGATAGAGAGATGATAGATAGATAGATAGATAGATAGATAGATAGATAGATAGATAGATAGATAGATAGATAGACAGACAGACAGACAGATAGAGATGGAGAGAGAGAGAGATGGATAGAATGATAGATAGATAAATAGATAATAGATGGAGATAGAGATGATAGATGAATAGAGATAGAGTAGATAGATAGATAGATAGATAGATAGATAGATAGATAGATAGATAGATAGATAGATAGATAGATAGATAGAGACAGAGAGAGAGATGATAGAGAGAGATGGAGATAGATAGATATAGATAGATAGATAGATAGATAGATAGATAGATAGATAGATAGAGATAGATAGAGAGATAGATAGAGAGATATAGAGAGAATGATAGAGAGATGGAGATAGAGATAGAGAGATGATAGATAGATAGATAGATAGATAGATAGATAGATAGATAGATAGAGACAGAGAGAGAGATGATAGAGAGAGAGATGGAGATAGAGAGATGATAGATGAATAGAGATAGATAGATAGATAGATAGATAGATAGATAGATAGATAGATAGATAGATAGATAGATAGATAGATAGATAGATAGATAGATAGATGGATGGATGGATGGATGGATGGATGGATGGATAGATAGATAGAGAGAGATGAGAGAGAGAGAGAGAGATGGAGATAGAGAGATTAGAGATAGATAGATAGATAGATAGAGACAGAGAGAGAGATGATAGAGAGAGAGATGGAGATAGAGAGATGATAGATGAATAGAGATAGATAGATAGATAGATAGATAGATAGATAGATAGATAGATAGATGGATGGATGGATAGATAGATAGAGACAGAGAGAGATGAGAGAGAGAGAGAGAGAGATGGAGATAGAGAGATTAGAGATAGATAGATAGATAGATAGATAGATAGATAGATAGATAGATAGATAGATAGATAGATAGATATACAGAGAGAGATGAGAGAGAGAGAGAGAGGGGGGGTAGAGATAGATATAAAAAGAAGCTAAATCTTGGGTCTCCTACCATGCAATGCCCTCTTTATTTCATATCCCTTCTGTCACTCTGTTAGATCAGGGGTCCCCAACCCCTGGGCCGTGGACGAGTACCGGTCCATGGCATGCCAGCAACCGGTCCGCACAAACAAGCAAAGCTCATCCACGTGGGAAAACCTCTCTCCACAGAACCGGTCCCTTGTGCCCCAAAGGTTGGGGGTCTCTGTGTTTGCTTCCAGCTCCTTCTTCCTTAACAAAAAGGGACTTATGACCGTTTTTCACCCTTACGACCGTTGTCCCGGCCACACGATTTACATTCGGATGCTTGGCGACAGACTCAGGTTTACGATGGCGCCAGTGTCCCGGGGGTCATGCGATCCCCTTTTTGCAAACCTTTGGACAAGCAAGGCCAAGTGGGGAAGCGTAGCGACCGCATGGCTCACTGAACAACTTCACACACGCACGCGCGATTCGCTTAACAAACCTGGCAAGCGAGATTGTGACACGGGGCAAGTCAAGAGTTACCTGAAATCCATCCGGTCTCAGGAAGAAAAAAAAAAACATTTCCCCCCCCAACAAGCTTTGAAAATATTTCGATTTTTAAAAATGCCGTTCTCAAATGGTACACAGATGGGCAGCTTTAGACATTCCCGGTTGGAGCTGCTTTGTGTGTGTGTGTGTGTGTGTGTGTGTCTGTGTCTGTGTAGAACTCTTGTTTATTACCAGTTTTGACAATCCTTGAATTTTTAAATTTAATTGGGCCTGTGCCTTGAAATCTACCCCCTAAGGCCGCCAGTCCTTTCAATCTCGCTTGGCCATTACCTCAGCGGAAAGGGCCCCCCCCCCTCCGGAGGTTTGCTTCCCGATACAACACAAGCCAAAGCGGAAATAATGGCTCTGCCTTGAATTCAGCGCTTGGTGGCCCTCCTTCTCCTGGGACCCAAGGCTGGCAGATGTGATCTTCCAAATCCAGGCTGGATTTGCAAAGAAAAGAGCCGGCGGGATCTGCCCAGCCCTCCTTCTCCGCGTTGTGGCAGGAAAACATAAAAAGCAGCATGCTAACACATACACATATTCTCTCTCTCTCTCTCTCTTCCTCTCTCTCTCCTTCTTTTTCTCTCTCCTTCTCTCTCTCTTTCTCCTCCTCTCTTTCCCTTTCTTTCTCCTTCCCTCTTTCTCTCTCCCCCTCTCCTCCTTTCTCTCTCTTCCTCTCTCCCTCCTTCCCTCTCTCTCTCTCCCCCTTTCTCTTCTCTCCCGCTCTTTCTCCTTCCCTTTCTCTCTCTCTCTCTCCTTTCTCTCCGATGGCTCCAGGTTTCCAGGCTCCATAAAATATAGACAGGTAATCCACAACTTAATGACCAATCAAGAGTTCCAATAGCCTCAAAACAGGCTGTAAAGCACTTCCGTGTCAGCCCCCCCCCCCCCCGGTTAAGGTCACGTGACTGAATTTCGGGCATTTAGCAACTGGCCGGCATTTATGACCAGACCCAGTGTCCTGCAGTCATACAACTGCAATTGGCAATGTTTTTTGTATACACACACACACACACACACACACACACACACACACACATATGTTCGGGAGAACTGGATTCACACTTATGACTGGTGATTCATTTAACGGCCATTTAAACGTAGGCTTAAAAATGCAGTAAAGAGAGTTATCCAACAGGGTCTGGTGGGAGAGGTGCCTCTCATCATGGTTTACAATGGAAATTCCGGTCCTTGTGGAAGACCACCTGTCCTTGCATCTAAAGAGCCGAGTTCAAGTTCACCTCCATAGCATTTTTCATCCGGTATTAAAAAAAAAAAAAAAAAGCAACAGAGAAGCCGGTATTTTGGGATGCAGATTTTTCTAACTACGTGAAGAGAATTAAGATATACTTTTAGAAGACACTAAACTACTAAACTACCAGGGGTTAAACCAACGTTGGTTTAACTATAGAGTTCCACTGGTTTCTATTAGGAGTAGAAACCACTGGCGCTCTATAGTTAAACCAGCCTTTTTGGATCATCCTTCATCCTTGTGATACTGAACGCCACGGACTTAATCAGCAACCTACCTCCCTTAAAAGTGTGTGTGTGTGTGTGTGTGTATACATACACACATACATATATATATACATGTGTGTGTGTGTGCATGCGTGCGTGTGTATGTGTGTGTATTCATAATAGTAAAGTTGGAAGGGACCTTGGAGGTCATCTAGTCCAACCCCCTGCTAAGGCAGGAAACCCTATAGCCTTTCAGACAAATGGCTGTCCAGTCTCTTCTTAAAAACTTCCAGTGTTGGAGCATTCACAGCTTCTGGAGGCAGGTTGTTCCACTGGTTAAGTTGTTCTAACTGTGAGGAAGTTTCTCCTTAGTTCTAGGTTGCTTCTCTCCTTGGTTAGTTTCCATCCGTTGCTTCTTGTCCTGCCTTCGGGCGCTTTGGAGAATATTTTGTGTGTGTGTATGTGTGTGTGTGTGTGTGTGTTTTATATATATATATAAAACTCATCAACCCCCTGCCCCCCCCAACAAGCCAAAAGATTGTCCTTCTCACTCTAAACCGCCCGATAAAAGCAGCAAATCATTTCGTACAAATTCCCCAAACATTTATTTAAGCTTTTTGGGGCAAGTTGCCCTCCTCGGAAAGCATGAAACTGGAAGGGGAGGGGGAAATTGGAAGCGAGGTGGGGAGAGGATGTGAAGGACAGCTTAATGGCTCTCTTCTGGGCCCCCCCCCACCACCCTTGCATTAATATTCAGGAGGGTCCCTGGTCTTCAAAATCCACATAGAATTGCCAAGAACAAAACCAACAAGGAGAGCAGATGTTAGACAATGTAGCACGGGCCCCCTCCCCTCCCTCTTTTCCTCTCCTCCCCCCCCCCCCGCTTCCCCCCCCCCGCACACACCTTTGGGCTGCGCTAAGGCCCTTTCATCCCCCTCCCCTTTTCCGCGCGCCCCCCCCCCCACCCCCACAGGTCATTCAAGGATTCTCCTATAGGTTTTTTCATTGTGGGCAAAAATGGCAAGCCGGCCTTTTCTCCAGCCTCCAAAGTTCCTGTTCAAAGAGCTTTATGCAAATTCTGCTTCCCTCCAGCTACCACCACCACCACCACCACCCCGATCTCTGCGAAGCCCCCCCCCAAAAAAAAAGGGGGAGAAAAAGGCCTCTGCTTAAGCAGGCAGGGGACACACACGGCAAGTCCCGGATTTCATTTCTGCAGGACCAGGTTGTTGGGGGTTTTTTTGCCGCAGGGCCCGGCTGGCTATTTTGACAGAGGACGCCTCCAGACAGCGAGGATTAGTCGAGCTTGTTTAGCTAAACTCAGAAATCAAGGCCTTCTCTGGGATGATGGGCAGATGCAGCCACCGTTGAGGGTCCCAGCTGCTGCCTTCTTTCACCCACAGAACAACTGGAGAACCGGGGTAGCTATCTCAGCCACGGGGCCAGCTCCGGTGCCTAAGTCCAAAATTAGAGGCTGCTCCAAAAGGACTTTGGTGTTAGTCTTACTGCTGAAACGAGGGAGCTGCAGTGAGTGGTTTGGAAGCGTTATCCAAGCACACACCGTGCCAGGAGTTTGACAAAGACAGCCAGTTGGCACAGCTGCAGAACAGAACAGAATACAGAATAGAGAACCCAGAATACAGACTAGGTTACGGAAGAAAATAGATTACAGGAGATACCCATTGTCATCGGGGCACTGGGAACTATGTCCAAACACTTTTGCAAAATACGTCAAGAAATTGCAGCTTCCTGCAGTAACTGCAGCAAAGCTACAAAAAACTGCGCTACTCGGAACATCTTACATTTTAAGGAGGTACCTGGTTGATACCTAGGATGCTGGCAGCAACCCGTGTCAACCATCAGCGCCAGTCAGTTTGAGTGTTCAGTTGACTGAGTTTCATGTTTAATGAATAAAAGTTTTATAATAATAATAAAATAGAACAGAACAGAATAATAATAAAATAGAATAGAATAATAATAGAATAGAATAGAACAGAATAATAATAATAATAATAGAACAGAACAGAATAAAATATAGAATAGAAAATATGGAAAGAATAGAATAGAATAGAATAGAATAGAATAGAATAGAATAGAATAGAATAGAATAGAATAGAATAGAATAGAATAGAATAGAAAATATGGAATAGAATAGAATAGAATAGAATAGAATAGAATAGAATAGAATAGAATAGAATAGAATAGAATAGAATAGAATAGAATAGAAAATATGGAATAGAATAGAATAGAATAGAATAGAATAGAATAGAATAGAATAGAATAGAATAGAATGGAATGGAATGGAATGGAATGGAATGGAATGGAATGGAATGGAATGGAATGGAATGGAATGGAATATGGAATATGGAATATATAGAATATAGAACAGAATGGAATATACAATATAAAATATAGAATATAGAACATAGAACATAAAATAGAATATAGAATACAGAATACAGAATATTGAACAGAATAGAATATAGAATATGGAATATAAATATAGAATACAGAACAGAATGGAATATCAAATATGGAATATAGAATAGAAACTATGGAATGCAATGTTCTCTGAGCTTGTGGGTTGGTTTCCGAACGTTGCGTTACCAGGCTAGGAACCTCTTCAGCGGAGTTTAAGGGATGTCAGTGTTCTTCTGCCTATAAAGGCTTCAGTTGTGGGTGTGTCAAGTGAGGGTCTTGTGATGAGTCAGGTGTGAGTCACCAGGGAGTCTTGTGATGGGTCTCCTACACATCTCTTAGTAGAGCTCTTCTGGCTTGGAAGCTAAATGGGATCTGGCCTGGTTCATACTTGGATGGGCAACCCCCAAGCCCCATTAGGGCTGTAGTCTCTCCTGGGAAGCTGACAAAACAACCCTAGAACCTTTCGCACGTTGTTGCCAACGAAACAACATAGACACAAGGGTGGCGGTTCGTTCTCCCAGCTCTGTGGGTTGTTTCCCGAACGTTGCGTTACCAGGCTGGGTAACCTCTTCAGCGGAGTTTAAGGGGGGTCCATGTCAGCGTTCTTCTGTTTATAAGGGTTTCAGGTGTGGGTGTGTCGAGTGAGGGTCTTGTGATGGGTCTTGTGAAGGGGAGGTTAAGTCAGGTCAGGGTCACTGGGAGGTGAACTGCTGGTGGGAAGTGGGGGATTGCGCGGGATGGTTGAGAGTCGGTGCTGCCTCTGGTGGGCTGTGGGGTTGATTTGGATTCAGAGGGGTTCGTAGGCTGGTGGTAGGTCAATGTAACCACCCCATCACAAGACCCATCACAGGACTGACTCACACCTGACCCCTCACAAGACACTCACTCGACACACCCACACCTGAAGCCTTTATGAACAGAAGAACACAGACTCTGACATCCCCTCAACCTTTCCAGCTTGGAGGCCCGGAAGGAACGGGAGCAGCAGAGAAATGAGCACAAACAGGCGCCTGCATGACGGCGGCGCTAGAGTGCGTGTGTATGCGCTAGCGTCCCATGCTCACCCACGGCACATATGCATTGGTGCCCAAACAGGATGCTGGCACACATGCACATGCGCAAATAGACCGCTGGCGCCTGCGTGGTGCTGGCAGTGGTGCTAGCATCCCCACCCATGCATGAGCGGTGGGGGGGGGCTCGCCAGCTACTCTCAGGGCCCAGTGGCCAATAGGCCACGGCCTGGTAGCGGGCCGCAGACCATAGGTTGGGAACCCCTTAAATTCCATGGAAGATGTTAAAGGTAAAGGTAAAGGTTCTCCCGCACATGCGTGCTAGTCGTTTCCAACTCTAGGGGCCGGTGCTCATCTCCGTTTCAAAGCCGAAGAGCCAGCGCTTGTCCGAGGACATCTCCGTGGTCATGTGGCCGGCGTGACTAGACGCCAAAGGCACACGGAACACTGTTACCTTCCCACCGGAGTGGTCCCTATTTTTCTACTTGCATTTTTACATGCTTCCGAACTGCTAGGTTGGCAGAAGCTGGGACGAGTAACAGGCGCTCACTCTGTTACGCGGCGCTCGGGATTCGACCCGCCAAACTGCCGACCTTCCAATCGACAAGCTCAGCGTCCTAACCCACTGAGCCACCGCGTCCCTTTAATGGAAGATGTTACTTGGTCACAAAACATTTGGAAACCAACCCAGAAGCTCAGAGAACGAATCTCCACCCTCATCCTACACCCGAGCTACAGATATTTGCCCCTGTTGCAAATGGTTGTTAAGTCGAGTGGCATTAGGGATGGTGGATTTCAAGACCCCGGGCTGAAGGCCCAAATAATTTAGGGATGGGAAAGACACCCCTTCTTGGCAATGTGAATAAAGTTGCCTGCTCCTCTTCCACGTCGCCGTTTGATCTGGCTAATTAACCACAAGACATCGGATTGCGTTAAGTGCCCCCCCCCCGTGAGCTACCAAACTTCAGTTCTGAGCAAATGGCTCCTCTGAAAGATGTGGCTCTCCGAATGACCCTAACTGTCCCTTCTCTGGGGGGGGGGGGAAAGATGGTGCTTGAACATCTCCCTTCTTTTTAAGGTTGGCAGGTCACTTCTTTTTTCAGTTTTGGGAGTCAAGCTCGACGGGGCATCGTTGAACTTAAAAACAGACGCTCAAATCCCCTCCATGTGATGCCAGGTTGAGTTTCTGAAAGCAAAGAACTTAAACTTAAAAGAGATTTATCAACCGGGGAGCTCTTATCGTGATTAGGAAAAATCCTGTAGCTTTTGCCCAGTTGGGAAGGAAGGATACTCTCCCGCTGGAGACCTCCTAAAGAGCAAATGCAGGGTTTTTTTTGCTTTATCAAATCTGGTTCTGCCAAAACAGATCGGCGGGGCTGAGTCGTTCACACGCACAGCAACAAACTTTCACTCAAAGCCACTCCAAAGGCAGGCAATGTCCAATATTTAAATTGCCAAGGAGACCTGCGGCAGATAAAACCTAGGGCGCAATTAAAACAGGCAGCTCAGTGTTATAAAAACAATATCTGGGTTACTCACCGTTATTTGTTAAATCATGCAAAGCTATCGAAAAGAGAGGGGGAGAAATATAAATATATATTCGGGTCTTTTCCCGTGTAAGATTGAGGGTGTCTTGGCGACGTTTCGACGAGGTCCCACTTGTCATCTTCAAAGCCGAAGACACCAGCCTGAAGATGACAAGTGGGACCTCGTTGAAACGTCGCCAAGACACCCTCAATCTTACATGGGAAAAGTCCCGAATACGCCAAGACCTACATACCTGTACCTGCGAAAATCTACGAAAACATATATATGTGTATGTGTGTGTGTATAGATGTGTGTGTGTATAGATGTGTGTGTGTATAGATGTGTGTGTGTATATACATATATATACATATATACATATACATATACATATAAATATATAAATATATAAATAAATAAATAAAATAAAATAAAATAAAATCAGTTGGGCTCTTGCCAAAACTGGCTTTTTTTGGGGGGGTTGTTTGTTTTTTGGCAGCTTTCTCTCGATGGAATTATGCAGCCCTTATCCGTAGCCTGTTTAAAATTCCTTAATTATGCCAATTACAACTTTAAACTGGATTTTATTTCTGAATAATTTAATTAGCCTTTTGAGAGGCTAAGTACCTTTTCTGGAGTGTCTCAGAACTGCATTGTTTTTGTTTAGCTTTGTTTTGTTTTTGCTCTGTGTGTGTGTGTGTACGGAGCGTGCATTTTAGCAGGTGTCCATCACAGCCTTTAGGCTTTTAAAAGACATACGTGTGCTGATGACACCCACGCGCACACACACACACACACACACACACTCCTAAGTGTCTTTGGGGAGACGGCTGGATGCAAATTCTAGGTGAGTTGGAACCTCGTCCAAGAGCAATCAACAGTGATCCGTTTTTGCCACCTGCGTGCACAGGTGTGTGTTTGTGTAGCTGGGCTTATGAGGGGAAAATTCACCAGGGCGAAACAGAGAAGCAATTAAAAAAAGAAGCTGGAATAATAAGACTGAGCTGAAGAGTTTGCAAAGACTTGTCATGTGCTGGGAGGGTGATTCACACAGTTTTTTACCATATATATATGTATATGTATATGTATATGTATGCATATATGTATATGTGTGTGTGTGTGTATATATATAGAGGCCAGTGCTCATCTCCGTTTCAAAGCCGAAGAGCCAGCGCTTGTCCGAGGACGTCTCCGTGGTCATGTGGCTGGTGCACAGAATGCTGTTCCCTTCCCACCGGAGTGGTCCCTATTTTTCTACTTGCATTTTTACGTGCTTTCGAACTGCTAGGTGGGCAGAAGCTGGGACGAGTAACAGGCGCTCACTCTGTTATGCGGCACTCGGGATTCGACCCGCCAAACTGCCGACCTTCTGATCGACAAGCTCAGCATCCTAACCCACTGAGCCACCGCGTCCCTGTGTATATATATACATACATACATACATACATACATACATACATACATACATACATATATATATATATATATATATATATATATATATATATATATATGTATATATGTATATATATACGCGGTGGCTCAGTGGGTTAGGACGCTGAGCTTGTCGATCAGAAGGTCGGCAGTTTGGCGGGTCGAATCCCGAGTGCCGCGTAACAGAGTGAGCGCCTGTTACTCGTCCCAGCTTCTGCCCACCTAGCAGTTCGAAAGCACGTAAAAATGCAAGTAGAAAAATAGGGACCACTACGGTGGGAAGGGAACAGCGTTCCGTGCGCCTTTGGCGTCTAGTCATGCCGGCCACATGACCACGGAAACGTCCTCAGACAAACGCTTCACACACCTCTCTGAGAGGAGTAGAAACCAGGAAGGCAAGGCTGATTGCCCACGGCTAACTAAGCTAGAGGGTCTTAAACAACGATGCACCCGCTGATCCAAGAAAGCCCCAGTTAATCAGCAAATAAAAGCGAAATTCAGCCAGGAAAGCCAGTGTGCCAGGAATGAGGTAGGGAACATATATATACACATACATACACATACATATGTGTGTGTGTGTATATATATATACACACACACACATACATACATGTGTGTATATATATATATATGTGTGTGTGTGTGTGTATATATATATATATGTGTGTGTGTGTGTGTGTATGTATGTATGTATATGTATGTATGTATATATATATGTATATGTATGTATATATATATATGTATGTATGTATGTATGTATGTAAATATATATATGTATATATGTTGTTGTTGTTAGCTGCGAAGTCGTGTCTGACCCATCGTGACCCTATGGACAATATATATATGTATGGACAACCGAATCAAAGCCATTGGGTCCTTGGAAAATCTCCTTCTTTTCTCTCTTTGGTGGGCTAATGTAAAAAATAAAATAAAAAAGGCAATAAAAACAGCTTCTCTCTTAATCCTTCCTTGTAAAATTAATAGAAGAATTGGGTACCTAGAAAAAAGGGGGGGGGAAAGATTTGTCCCTTTCCGTTTATTAGTTCACGGATTCTAGAGTCTAGATCAGTTTCTTGTTAAAGGGATGAACTAAAAACCTTGACGGAATTTTCCGTCAAGGTTCAGTGAAAATGGGCAGGGTGGATATTTTTGGAGAGATCTTACGGACAAAGCCCTTTTCCCAGATGGAATAACCGGTTTTTCTACACTCTGATGACCATGATGAGCAAAATTCTTGGCGGGATAAGCTAATCCTTGGGCCTGATTGTCAGCATCTCTCTTGAGCTATGAAGAAGAAGCCGAGTTGAAGAGTGAGATGGAAAATCAGCCCAGCTACAAGAAGTGATGTTGAGTTGAGTTTTTAGCCTGTTGGTTGCCTTCAAAGAAACGACGAGAATTGTGCACGGACACTGCAGGATGGAAGGACGTAGATGTCGGAATTAACCATCTCTGTGGAGGGAGCAGGAGAAGAAGAGAAGACCGTGGTCTTCTCCTCTGGTTCTCCCGTCTTGGAGACATCTTCCAAGAGATCCTTGCAGGAAATGAGATGTTCCTTTCCTTTCAAATGGAGGTTTGGTGGCCAAGAACCAACTTCCTGCCCAGTTTGAACCATAGATGATTCCACTCTACGTTCATCTCTCCTTCGCCCACCTTGCATGAAGGCCAGGCCATCTTCAGCTCTCTTGGGAGACCTGATTCACCCAAACCTCTCCTTTCCTACAGAACTGGTCAACCCATTCTCAACTTTTTACAATCTCACTCTTTTGTCAACCCAGGTGGGCCGGTGTGATCCCGGCCAGCAAAGTCCAAATCATCCGAAGACTCAACCAGGAAGCAAAGTGTCTCAAGGAAGTCCTGCTGAAATGGGAAATCATATGATTTCCTGGCAGGCTGCCATTTTGTAGCCAACTATGCAGATGCTAAACAACGCTTTGCACACATGTGAAAGGAAGGACCAGTCAAAAGAACTGGAGGAGAAAAAAGGAAATAATGCTACAGAGTCTGTGGGAGATTTACTGTAGCATGGCACGAAGACCATAGAATAATTCCTGTTTTATCCTATGTTCTTTAAATTCCTTCCTTCCTTCTCTCACCTCTTCCTTCCTTCCTTCCCCCTCCCTCCTTCCTTACTTCTCCCTTCTTTCCTTCTTTCTATCCTTCCTTCCTTCTCCTGTCTCTCCTTCCTTCCCTCCCTTCCTTACTTCTTTCCTTTTTTTTCTTTTTTCCTTCCTTCCTTCTCTTATCTCTCCTCCCTCCCTCCTCCTCTTCCTCCTCCTCCTCCTCCTCCTCCTCCTCCTCCTCATTCCTTTTTATATGTCCTCTGACTACGTTCATGTCGCACTAAAGTACAATGGGAGAAGTTTAAATTAAATTCAGGCCACAATACAGGAGCCAAATGGGTGTATTTTCAAATTACATCGGTTTGGAAAAGGTGACAATTCAACCCATTTTTTTTTGCTAATGAACTCAATGAGCCAACAGGATTAGATTTCTCTGGGAGGAAGAAAAAAAAAAATTAAACAGAATAGGAAAAGCGAGCTAAGCCCTCGTTAAAAACTCAAGAGTTCTTGTTTATCAACTTTTTCAATCGCTACCTTACAAGTGGAGTTATTAAAAGCCTCAAATTGAAGTCAGGCGAGAAAATGAGACCAAATTTCATTTGCTTCTTTTATCTTCCTTTCTTTGGGCCTTTTTCTCAAGCTATGAGTATCCCTAACATTATTCAAGTGGGTTGAACATTATTTCACACTTTTCATTGGCCTGCACATTGAAAAGCAATGCCACATAAAGGACCTGCCGAATTACAAAATTGTAATTTGAATAATTTCAGGGGTTGAATTCACGTATTATACGATCCTGCTTCAGAAGGGAGCTTTAACTATAGTAATAACCATGCCTGGTTCGTATGGCAACCTTTGTTGCAAACATATTTTTGCATCCGTCTTCAAGTGTGCATTTAAACGCTGAAAGAGAAAGAGAGAGGTGTATTTACGCAAGGGACTAGAAACTCTGTTTTTCACTTTGCACGCATGACAAATGGTCGGCCTTGAAAACAAGTCTCCTGCACTTCTCTCGAGTTTCTCTTCAGCGCCCTGCACTTGATTTTAACCACTTTTTTTAAAAAAAAAAAAATTAATGGAATGAGATGAATGAGAGCCGCTGTTAATAAGGCAACCTGACTGTTTGATAGTCTAAAGTTCTTTCTTTCTTTCTTTTTTAAGGATGGGGAAAGAAGACTGAAGGATTTGGAACGAAGCTCTCCCTCTCATTAGCCACCCACTCCCATCTCTGCACACACACACACACACACACACACACACACACACACACAGACACACAGACACACAGACAGACATTTACATTTCAGATTACATTTTCCCCTAAATCAGGAACGCTTTATCAAAACGGAGAAAGTTAAAATAATGAGAAACGTTTTCATTAAAAAAAAAAAGATGAGGTTTTTCTTCCTCCCCCCCCCCCCCCTCAGCCCGGCTTGGAAAAAAATAAAGGATTTCCTTCTATGGAGAGAGAGAGAGAAAGATAATTTATTCCTCCTTTAAATGAGAAGCAAAACAGAAGGGGGGGGGAAGATGAAGCTGATCAACTTTCATTGCCCATTTATCTTGAGCAGACAATTAAGACCCGAGATCAAAACGGATTATCGTGCCACGCCGGCAACCGGGCCCCCGTCAGGAAAGGCATCTCTGGTTATTTCTAACCCCCTTTTTTTTCCATCCGTTTCTGTCTTTCTTCTTAACTCGCTTCCACGCTAGCTTTGTGGCTTAAGGAGAGCCAAGAGGCTACCAATCATTATCCAGCCACAGATGTCTGTCTAACCTTCCTTTTTTACCTCGTTTTTTTTTTAAATAAAAAGCACAATACTTTGCGACAGATTCTTGTAGGGCCAGATACAAAGGACGTCCAGAATGAAACGCCCGGCGTCTGCACGGACCCTGATCAGAAGAACAGACGACGTGCAAAACACACTGGATGTCAAAACAACCCGATCAGAATTTAGGCTTGGGGAATGGAAGGGAGGGGGGAAGGGGGGGGCTTAGGAGCTAATGAGCGAGGGGTCTTGTGTGGACCTCATCCCCACGTATTCCTTGGGGAGCGGAGCCTCTCTTGGGACAGGACGGAGACCCCAATCTTGAACATTTTGCAGAGGTTGTCAAGTAAAACAGAACAGAACAGAGATAGAGAAAATAGAATAGAATAGAATAGAATAGAATAGAATAGAATAGAATAGAATAGAATAGAATAGAATAGAATAGAATAGAATAGAATAGAATAGGAAATAAGAACAGAATAGAATAGAATAAGAAAGAATAGAATAGAATAGAATAGAATAGAATAGAATAGAATAGAATAGAATAGAATAGAATAGAATAGAATAGAATAGAATAGAATAGAATAGAATAAGAAATAAAAATAGAATAGAATAGAATAGAATAGAATAGAATAATAAGAAATAAGAATAGAATAGAATAAGAAATAAGAATAGAATAGAATAGAACAAGAAATAAGAATAGAATAGAATAGAATAGAATAGAATAGAATAGAATAGAATAGAATAGAATAGGAGATAGAATAGAATAATAAGAAATAAGAATAGAATATAGAATAGAATAGAATAGAACAAGAAATAAGAATAGAATAGAATAGAATAGAATAGAATAGAATAGAATAGAAGAGAAGAGAAGAGAAGAGAAGAGAAGAGAAGAGAAGAGAAGAGAAGAGAAGAGAAGAGAAGAGAAGAGAAGAGTTGGAAGGGACCTTGGAGGTCATCTAGTCCAACCCCCTGCTCAGGCAGGAAACCCTATCCCATTTCACACAAATGGCTGTCCAGTCTCTTCTTAAAAACTTCCAGTTCACATGGTGTAGTAAGATGGAGGGTTTGTTGTCACTGTGTGTTGGGGGGTGGGAGCACAAAGGGAGGCTCAGCTAATCTCAATGTATACATAGTTGTACTTTGACAATAAAGATTCATTCATTCAGTGTTGGAGCATTCACCGCTTCTGGAGGCAGGTTGTTCCACTAGCTAATTGTTCTAATTGTCGGGAGGGGTCTCCCCAGAAAAAAAAGACACCGTCTTTCTTCCCTTGAACTAACACACCCTCCCTCCCTCTCCACAGGCAGTCCTCGGCTTACGGCCACAACTGACCACAACATTCTGTGGCCGAGCAGGACAGCTGTTCCACCAGCTTTTGCCCCATTCTGTGACCTTCCTTTTTTTTAAATTCCATTTATATCCCGCCCTTCTCCGAAGACTCAGGGCGGCTTACAAGCTTAGCAGTAGCCTTCATTCTATGTATATGCCTGCTTATTAGGGCTTTCAGACACACACACCCCAAGCGGCATTATTACAAAGTCAGCTTAATTGCCCCCAACAATCTGGGTCCTCATTTTAACTACCTCGGAAGGATGGAAGGCTGAGTCAACCTTGAGCCTGGTGGGACTCGAACCTGCACTAATTGCAGGCAGCTGGTGTTACTTAAGGAGGCATTAGCCCACTGCGCCACCAAGGCTCCATATTATTAGGGCTTTTGCCCCCCCCCAAGCGGCATTATTACAAAGTCAGCTTATTGCCCCCAACAATCTGGGTCCTCATTTTACCTACCTCGGAAGGATGGAAGGCTGAGTCAACCTTGAGCCTGGTGGGACTCGAACCTGCACTAATTGCAGGCAGCTGGTGTTACTTAAGGAGGCATTAGCCCACTGCTCCACCAAGTTTGCTTGAACTACGCTCCTTGCCGGCGTAGTTCAAGCAAACTGCTGCAGCAATTAAATGAGTCACACACACGGTCGCTAAGCGAGTCTGGCCTCCCCCTTGACTTGGCTGGTCAGACGGTCGCAAAAGGGGATCGCATGATACCGCAACCGTCGTTAAGTATACAGGCCAGTTGCCAAGCGTCCGAATTTTGATCACCTGACTGACGGGAGGCTGCCACAGTCATAAGCGTGAAAAATTGTTGTCAGTCACTATTTTCATTGCCGTTGTAACTTTGAACCGTCATTAAATGAATGGTTGTAAGTCAAGGATTACGTGTGTGTGCGTGTATGTATATGTATATGTATATGTATGTGTATGTGTATATGTATAAAGGTAAAGGTAAAGGTTCCCCCGCACACGCGTGCTAGTCGTTTCCGACTCTAGGGGCCGGTGCTCATCTCCGTTTCAAAGCCGAAGAGCCAGCGCTTGTCCGAGGACGTCTCCGTGGTCATGTGGCCGGCATGACTAGACGCCAAAGGCGCACGGAACGCCGTTACCTTCCCACCGTAGGGGTCCCTATTTTTCTACTTCTATTTTTCCCACCCCCCACCCCCAAATTTTAATTTGGGAATAAATATACCAAAAAAAATGGCGTGTGACGTGTCCTCTTGCATCTTTGGCTCCCGCGGGCTGTTTGTTGAAGTTTGCAACAGGAAACTTTCAGGTGTGTGTGTGGTTTTACAAAAGGGGAAGCTATTTCATGGGGCAGCCAGGCTTGTAATTCGTCGATCGGGGCCACTACTGACAGCCCCAGCTCGGAGGGACCTTTAATCGGTCTGCACATCACGGGAGAGGCTCCTGGCTCTTTATGGCACACGCTGTCCCAACACCCATTGAGTGCACTCGGGGACCTATTTATTAACAACTATATTGGACCTGGGGTGTGTTTGTGGCTCGGCCCCAACTCCCCACCAGAAGCAGCCGGAAGGGGCTATCCTAAGCCTCGCCAAAACAAAACCGCAAAATGGCATGCTGCTTTTCTTTTTTATAATAATATAGAAGAAGAAGGAGGAGAAGAAGAAGAAGAAAAAGAAGAAGGAGGAGGAGGAGGAGGAGGAGGAGGAGGAGGAGGAGGAGGAGGAGGAGGAGAGGAGGAGGAGGAGGAGGAATCTGTTGAGCTCAACTATTCAGCTCTACTACAGGACTACCTGCATTCCTATCTGATCTTCTAAAAGCCATTTAGATGGAGGCAATTCAATAGTTTTAAGGGATGACAAGTGGAAGAAGAAGAAGAAAAAGGAGGAGGAGGAGGAGGAGGAGGAGGAGGAGGAGGAGGAGGAGGAGGAGGAGGAAGAATCTGTTGAGCTCAACTATTCAGCTCTACTACAGGACTACCTGCATTCCTATCTGATCTTCTAAAAGCCATTTAGATGGAGGCAATTCAATAGTTTTAAGGGATGACAAGTGGAAGAAGAGGAAGAAGAAGAAGAAGAAGAAGAAGAAGAAGAAGAAGAAGAAGAAGAAGAAGAAGAAGAAGAAGAAGAAGAAGAAGAAGAAGAAGAAGAAGAGTATAGTAGTGGGGGCACCAGACCTTGCTGAGAATGTGCCCCAAGGCTCGTACAGCCAGGACAACTGCCAGAAGGGAAGGAGATCCCTTCTGTCGGGGACAAAGGTCCCTAAAACAGGCCAGGACCAGCATCGTGCAGAAAAGCCTAACGAAGACTTGGCACCGAAGTTCTCCCTTTTCGACAGTCGTGCCCAAGGAGAGAGCTTTTTTCCGAACAGCTAACAATTACGAGAATTTGCCCGAGAGATCAAGTGTTTGCTAGTTGCCATGGCTGGACCGAGCAAAGAAACCTCATTCCCCCCACCCGCCCCAGGTGATGCTTCCTTCCCTAGAGAAATGGAGCGAGCGAGCGAGTGGGGCTCAGCCCACAAGCAGTGTGAAAATACAGCCCCCCTCTTTCCCCCCCCCCTCCTGAACCGCTCCATAATGAGGGAGCCACCGAGGGAAATAGCTTTGAGGTATCGCAAGCATCCCGCGGACATGCTGAGCCAGGCGCAGTTGCTTTTCGCCTCTCTTGCAGGCACTAATTGTACAATTCCCACGGCATTTTGCACGCTCAAGCGCCCTCTTCTCCCCTCCGCCTTTCTACTTTTGGGGAGGGGGGTGGCGGAAAAAAAAAGGAGTGAGCCCCCCCTCCCCCCGCGCCTCAAATAAGGCTTAGCACCACCAGTGACACCAAACACACCGCGTTGAAAGTCACCCACCCGATAAATTACTTACCTTCAACTTTCCGGGATTCCTATCCATATGTGGGTTGGGGTGGGGGGGTGGACCGAGTGTCTTGTAAAAATCAGTTTCTTTTGCTCAGATTTTTCTTGGGGAGAGGGGGGGGAAGTAGGAGGGGGGAGAACAACTCTAAGAGGTCAAACACCCCCTCCCCACGCACACACACGCACGCACAGAGTGAATTTTGTCGTGTAAAAAATTAATTACGCATGCCCAACCTGGTCACTGTAGTCCTCGGGGAATCGCCGCCGCACCTCAGGATCTGTAAATAATTGACAGATAATATTAATTGGCTTTGAATTGGTGAGCAAGCGGAGAATCGCGCATTAATATTTGATCAGAGGCAGATAGTAACAGCCCTGAAAGGAAGAAGAGGTGGAGATCAGGAAGACGCGACTTTGCAAGCTTCCCTTTTTACTCTCCCTTCCTCGAGACCAAGAAGGGGGGATTAAGGGCAGGGCCGCCACGCTTAAGAGGGGATGAATGAATGCAAAAAGCGGAGACCAGCATTGTGTTTTCTAAGCGAACAGGGCTTCAATTGTGCTTCAATTTGTTCTGATGGGTTTTTTTCTTCCCCTTTGGCTGAATGACAGGAGCGGACTTTATAATCAGCTGGGGGGGGGTTGTGGATTTACTGAACAATGGCATTCACAGGGAGGGGGGGGCTCTGTAAAAGAAACTGGGCTATGTTAAAAGGCTGCTTTAAAAAAAAGGCACAGAAAGAGAGAGAAGAGGGAGAGAAGAGAGAAAGAGAGGAGAGAGAATGAGAGAAAAGAGAGGAAGAGAATGAGAAAAAGGAGAAAGAGAGAGAACGAGAGAAGAGGAACAAAGAGAGAAAAGAAAGAGGAAGAGAACGAGAGAAAAGAGAGAGGAAGAGAGAACAAGAGAGTGACAGAAAGAGGAAAGAGAGAATGAGGAGGACGAGAGAAAAGAAAGAGATAAGGAGTATAAAAGAAAAGAGAGAATGAGAAAAAAGAGAGAGTAAAAGAGAAAGAACGAGAGGAGAGAAAGAATGAGAAAAAGAGAAAACAAGAGAATGAGAAGAGATAGAGAATGAGAGAAGAGAATGAGAGAAAAGAGAGAGAGAGAGAATGAGAGAAAAGAGAGGAAGAGAATGAGAAAAAGGAGAAAGAGAGAGAACGAGAGAAGAGGAACAAAGAGAGAAAAGAAAGAGGAAGAGAACGAGAGAAAAGAGAGAGGAAGAGAGAACAAGAGAGTGACAGAAAGAGGAAAGAGAATGAGGAGAGATGACGAGAGAAAAGATAGAGATAAGGAGTATAAAAGAAAAGAGAGAATGAGAAAAAAGAGAGAGTAAAAGAGAAAGAACGAGAGGAGAGAAAGAATGAGAAAAAGAGAAAACAAGAGAATGAGAAGAGATAGAGAATGAGAGAAGAGAATGAGAGAAAAGAGAGAGAGAGAATGAGACAAAAGAGAGGAAGAGAATGAGAAAAAGGAGAAAGAGAGAGAACGAGAGAAGAGGAACAAAGAGAGAAAAGAAAGAGGAAGAGAACGAGAGAAAAGAGAGAGGAAGAGAGAACAAGAGAGTGACAGAAAGAGGAAAGAGAATGAGGAGAGATGACGAGAGAAAAGATAGAGATAAGGAGTATAAAAGAAAAGAGAGAATGAGAAAAAAGAGAGAGTAAAAGAGAAAGAACGAGAGGAGAGAAAGAATGAGAAAAAGAGAAAACAAGAGAATGAGAAGAGATAGAGAATGAGAGAACGAAAAAAAGAGAGAGAATGAAAGAAAAGACAGTGCGTAAAAATCTATCGATAAAGAACGAACTAAAGTTACTTTGAACCTCGTGAGCAACAGGAAACACGAGTTTTAAGCCTCTTTTTGCCCTTCGTTCCTTCATCCCTTTTTCTTGGGATAAACAACGTGTGTAACGCCACAAGCAGCATTTTTCAGCCGGTTTAATTGTATTAAACGGAACAGAAGCAGCAAAAAAAGGAAAAAAAAAAAACAAGAAACCCCCCCCCAAACGCAGACAGAAATAATTCTTATGACAGATCATCTCAAAACAACCCCGTCACGACCATCTGCTTTCCTGAAGCAAATCCCTAAGATTGCCAGCTTCCATATTACGAGTGTAATTTTTAATTACAGTAATAATAGATTTTAAAAAAAAAACTGGATCGCTTGCGATCGGAAGGGAAGTTGTCATTTGTAGAAGGAACTTGCTGTCAGAGCAACATTTGTGAACATCCTGCCCCCCCCCCCCGCTAGCTTTCCTGGACAAGGCGCATTGTTAACCAGATGCTTTCACTTTTGCACAAAAAAAAAATTTGAATTAAAAAATTGTTTCTGCAAGTTTTGATCGTTACGCAAGAACCTTGTAAACAATCTTCACTGCTCAATTACCGTTCTCTCCCTGAATCAAAGCAGACGCGGTAATGAATCATTTTATGATGCGCATATAACATATTTTGTATTTTTTTTAAAAAAAGAAGTCCCGCCCTCATGCTCTCATAGGCTAATAAACTGGTCCAGGGGAGGGGTCCCCATTTTTTATCAGAGGGAGAATTCCCACTCCTGATGTCAACAGGGAACGCAAAATGTACGAGACGTGTGCTTAAGAAAGGGCTAAGCCACAGAATCTGCGATTCAATTTTCCATGAGGACAGCAGTCTTTTTGGCCAGGCAGTTCATTTGGCCAGGAGAGGAGTCCCTTAAAAAGGGTTGGGGGGGGGAGAGCGAGAATATTGCAGACCCTTAAAGAAGAGAAAAGAACCAGAATAACAGCAAAAAAAAGGAGAAATTTTGGTTGTGAAAGGAAGGAAGGAAGGAAGGAAGGAAGGAAGGAAGGAAGGAAGGAAGGAAGGAAGGAAGGAAGGAAGGAAGGGTGGATGAGTAGTGGCTTAATGGATTCTTGGATAGATGGATGGATGTTAGGAAGGAAGGAAGGAAGGAAGGAAGGAAGGAAGGAAGGAAGGAAGGAAGGAAGGAAGGAAGGAAGGGTGGATGAGTGGTGGATTAATGGATTCTTGAATAGATGGATGGATGGAAGGAAGGAAGGAAGGAAGGAAGGAAGGAAGGAAGGAAGGAAGGAAGGAAGGAAGGAAGGGTGGATGAGTGGTGGATTAATGGATTCTTGGATAGATGGATGGATGTTATGAAGGAAGGAAGGAAGGAAGGAAGGAAGGAAGGAAGGAAGGAAGGAAGGAAGGAAGGAAGGAAGGAAGGGTGGATGAGTGGTGGATTAATGGATTCTTGGATAGATGGATGGATGTTATGAAGGAAGGAAGGAAGGAAGGAAGGAAGGAAGGAAGGAAGGAAGGAAGGAAAGAAGGAAGGAAGAGTGGTGGATTAATGGATTCTTGGATAGATGGATGGATGTTAGGAAGGAAGGAAGGAAGGAAGGAAGGAAGGAAGGAAGGAAGGAAGGAAGGAAGGAAGGAAGGAAAGACAGATAGATGGGGGATGGATGGAAGGATGGATGTTTGGTTGGATGGATTAGTTGATTTGATTTTCCAATTTCTGATCTGCACTAAAGACCAAATGTTCAAAGTCACCAACAGAACTATCCTGTATGTTTCATCTTCTCAAGGAGAAGTTTCCTGACAGTGAGGACAATTGACCAGTGGAACCACCTGCCTCCAGAAGCGGTGAATGCTCCAACACTGGAAGCTTTCAAGAAGAAACTGACATCCGTTTGTCTGAAATGGGATAGGGTTTCCTGCCTGAGCAGGGGGTTGGACTGGAAGATCTCCAAGGTCCCTTCCAACTCTATTATTTTATTCTTTCTTCTCAAAAGTAAGCCCTTTCAAATCCATGCAGGCTTACTTCCATGCGAAAGCAGAAAGGATTAATCCCCAATTCTCTTCCTCAGCCTCATTCCCATGGAGCGATAAACCCATGGGTACTTGGGTTCCCACCAATGAAAAACCTTGAATGACTCAGAAATGGCTTTTCACAGATTCCAGCAGATCTTTAGAAGTCAGAATAACCCAGGGCTCAGATTGTGATGACCATGCCACACAAACCATTTGCTTCCAGCTTCTTGAGCTGAAAGCAGCCATGTCAGAAATAACGGACGCTCCTCTGATGGGTTGTTTTGTTTTGGCGACACCACTGCTGAAGCTGAGGGAGAGGTTCACGTACAACGTAACCCGGGGGTCTTCAAACTTGGCCCTTTTATGACTTGTGGACTTCAACTCCCAGAATTCCTCAGCCAGGCACGCGTGACCCCTCTCTGCTAGCATTGATGATATTACCTAGTTGGGTCATGAAATGTCTGCAAGAAAACCACCAAGCTCAGAGAACACCAAGGACCCCACAGTTATCCTCCTCCTCCTCCTCCTCCTCTTCCTACTACTCTCTGCAAACCCACTTCTTTCTAGCACTGATGAAGTTACCTAGTTGGGTCATGAACGTCTGCAAGAAAACCATCAATCTCAGAGCACCAAGGATCCCACGGTCCTCCTCCTCCTCCTCCTCCTCTCCAGAAACCCAACTCCCTTCTAGCACTGATGATATTACCTAGTTGGGTCATGAAACGTCTGCAAGAAAACCAGCAAGCTCAGAGAGCACCAAGGATCCCACGGTCCTCCTCCTCCTCCTCCTCCTCCTCCTCCTCCTCTCCAGAAACCCAACTCCCTTCTAGCACTGATGATATTACCTAGTTGGGTCATGAAACGTCTGCAAGAAAACCAGCAAGCTCAGAGAACACCAAGGACCCCTCATGTCAACCCTGGGCTACACACGTTCTCCTTTATTGGCAAACAAACCTGTGCGAATCGCTACCCTACCAGAGCACACAGGTGACCCTCCGTGCACAACCCTTGGGTGCTTTTTCTCCGAGCGACTTTTCCTCAAGAGAGACACCCCAGACCGAATCCAATGCCTTTTTTTTTTTTGGCTACGCCGCTTTTTCCGTATATTCGGGGAGCGGGGAGGCTGCTGCGTGAATTTCTGAGCAGAGAACAACAGATGGCTGCACACTCTGTGCATTACTTGCATCCCCGCCTGCTACACTGCTCCTAAAAAAATAATAATAATAAAAATAAAATAACTCTGGCAAGTATTTTGTTTCCCCTCCCCCCCCCAGCATACTTTACAAAAAATGAAAGCCTTCCTCTTCTAAAGACAGCGAGAAAATATGGCCTGGAACCGGGTCGTTCCTAAGTCCCTGCCATTTTCTCCCCCCCCCAATGGCTGTGCACAATGGGAGGACTCTTCTCCCCCCCCCGCAAAAAAAAAAATCTAGGTGACATTTTCTGCAAATTCACACGCGCTGGAAATTCTGCACAGGAGGGAGGATCCAGCTAGCAAGGAAACACCAAGTTGGCCCGTGCCACAACTGTGCCGTAAGGTAAAACCCTAAAACTGGTCTCGCCTTCCCCGCTTTCTCCCCCCCCCGCCACGTTTAAGGTTCACGGTTCTTTTTCAAGACTTCCAAACGTGGCTCACCACGGTGGCCCACGTCATACATGTGGGTGTGTACATAATTCTGCATTTATTTATTTATTTATTTATTTATTTATTTATTTATTTATTTATTTTATTTATTTTTGCCGTATTTGGGTAGGGTATTTCGGAGGTGGTGATTCCTTTGAGAGCTGAACGCGATGAAACTTCATTTTAACGTATGCCAATTAGTTCACATTTAAAGTGACAATAAAGTTGTTATTATTATAGCTACAGTTATAGTTATTATTCTAATCTATTCTGTTCTGCTCTATTCTGTATTCTATTCAATTTTTATTCTATTTTCTATTCCATTCCATTCCATATTTTCTATTCTATTCTATTCTATTCTATTCTATTCTATTCTATTCTATTCTATTCTATTCTATTCCATTCCATTCTATATTCTATTCAAATTTTATTCTATATTCTATTCTATTCTATTCTATTCTATTCTATTCTATTCTATTCTATTCTATTCTATTCTATTCTATTCTATTCTATTCTGTATTTCTATTCTATTCCATTCCGTATATTCTATTCTATTCTATTCTATTCTATTCTATTCTATTCTATTCTATTCTATTCTATTCTATTCTATTCTATATTTTCTATTCTATTCTATTCTACTCTAATTCTATTCTATTCTATATATTCTATTCTATTCTATCTATTCTATATTTTCTATTCTATTCTACTCTACCCTACTCTATTTCTATTCCATTCCATTGTATTCTATATTCTATTCAAATTTTATTCTATATTCTATTCCATTCCATTCTAGACGAAATATCTGGAAACCTAAACTTCATTTCCACTTTTTGACCAGCTTTCTGAAGAAATATCAAGAGGATGTCTAATTGAATAGGAAATAGCATCACTCAGCTGATTGTTTTGTTTCCTTTCTCCCCCCCCAAAAGTGACTTATTTCCAAATGCATAACAATGGCAGAAATAAAGCTGTGAGCTGGGATGAGCACCTGAGTAACTGCAAAAGCAAAGCAAATGGCCTTGGAAATTATGATGTTTAAGAACCGCTGAAGGAAAAATAAAAAAGAGATTGTTGCAAAGCAGAGTGGGTGCACCAATAAAAAAGGGCATAAATTGGTTAAGAAGGACATCTTCCCTTTAAACGCAATTTATGCTCCCATTAAAGGCTTTGTTTTCTTATGCTGTAAAACAGGAATTAAAGTCTTCATCCCGATGGACTTTCATCCTCAGATTCAAGAAGAAAACCCAAAATAACACTCTCTGAGGGGAAGGGGAAGCAAATTCTCCCTGTATTATATACCCCTGCCCAAAAATGTTTCCATCCTAATATTTTACTAGGATTGAAGCAAAATTAGTCACACCTTTGCTTGGCTGGGGGCAATTAACAGAAAGCCATTGTCAAAAGAGTGGCTTTTGGATTCTCTGATAGTTGCGCGGTCCGTTTCTGCCCAAGCTAATAGTACAATTTCTTTCAAGAGATTATAGTTGGATACAAATCTGTTTTCAAATGAATGGAATGGAACAGAATAGAATAGAAGTAGAGTAGCATAGAAGTAGTGTAGAGTAGAGTAGAGTAGAGTAGAGTAGAGTAGAGTAGAGTAGAGTAGAATAGAATAGAATAGAATATATATTAATAGATAGAATAGAATAGAAAATATAGAATAGAATAGAATTAGAGTAGAATAGAATAGAAAATATAGAATAGAATAGAATAGAATAGAATAGAATAGAATAGAATAGAATAGAATAGAATAGAATAGAATATATATTAATAGATAGAATAGAATAGAAAATATAGAATAGAATAGAATTAGAGTAGAATAGAATATAAAATATAGAATAGATAAAATAGAATAGAATATATATTAATAGAATAGAATAGAAAATATAGAATAGAATAGAATTAGAGTAGAATAGAATAGAAAATATAGAATAGAATAGAATAGAATAGAATAGAATAGACTAGAATAGAATAGAATAGAATATATATTAATAGATAGAATAGAATAGAAAATATAGAATAGATAGAATAGAATAGAATATATATTAATAGATAGAATAGAAAATATAGAATAGAATTAGAATAGAATAGAATAGAATAGAATAGAATAGAATAGAATAGAATAGAATAGAATAGAATAGAATAGAATAGAATAGAATAGAATAGAATAGAATAGGTTTATTTGGCCAAGCCAAAAAGCCACCTTTCTCGCATGTTGTGGTTTATCACTGTCCTTTTATTTTCCTAGCATGTAATTCAAATTCCAATTAATAAAGCAAAACTTCATTCCCCCACCCCCACCCCTCACGGTTTTGAAGCTTGCATGTTTACATCTTTCCTAAGTGGGCAACACCACGAGGCACATCCAGAACAATACAAAAAGTGGTCCAAAAGCTTTGCCCGGATTATTTCCAAGCCAAGATCTGGCAAGACGTAAAACAGGAGATAACGAAGAATAATTCTGAAACAAGTAAAAAAAAAAAAAAACCTTGTATAAGAAGTATCCTTCTTTTACGGACTTTGCAAATTATCCTCGCCAACTAAACATGACTTCTCCGTACAGGTCGCCTAGCAGAAATTTCTGCTTCCTACATTCCACCCTCACCTCAAAAGCGTTGAGCGCTGAGTTTAGAGCTTTCATCTATCCACTTTTTTTTTAAAGAAGGAGCTGTACATCATTCAACAAAATTGTCCAGCTTGGGGGGGTTGGGGGGGGAAGCTCTACTTATTCCGTCTCAAGGTATAGCTTTTGACAAAAGGCATTTTGAGTTCAGCTAGTTCATTACAGATTTGCCTGTCCCACTGAGTTTTAAACTCAAAGCCAAATTAATATATTTGTTAATGGAGAACTTCATTAAGACCCCGAATTGGGGGGGGGGACGTTTCTTAACAAAGATCTGAAAGGAGGACTTTTTTAAAAAAAAACATTAAAAAAAAAACCTTGTTCTGCAATTTCATGCTTTTTAAGACGCCCTGGCCTTTCTCCCTGTGCCTGAGTTTAATCCCAGGCTGGACCCTGATTTAATTTTCCAGCTGACAGGGTGGGAATCTGCTGTGCGTTAAAGAGATGCTCTTTTCTCTGAGCGTTTCAATGTCGCTTGAATGCTAAAATACGGCAAGGGAAGAAAGCCTTTTTTTGCTTCCTTTCACTCACCCGTCATTCACAGGCCCACTGTTTCAACACACACACACACACACACACACACACACACACACACAAAACTGGGCGATATTTATAGACTAAGTCATAGGAAGGAGAGGCATGTTTTCTCCACCCACTTTGGAAAGTTGCCTTTGAAGCCGAGAGGCCGTCTCTACCCAAGGCAAAGATAAAATGAGAATGAAAAGCTTGTTCGGTCCTTCAGATTGGTGCAGGACTAAAACTCATTCGGAGAGTTTGAATTCGCCGGTTTGCATCTTTTTACCCACCTTTTCCCTGTCAACAAAAGTGCGTATAGTCAAGGCTATGGTCTTCCCAGTTGCAATGTATGGCAGTGAAAGTTGGACCATAAGAAAGGTTGAGCGCCAAAGAATTGAGGCCTTTGAACTATGGTGCTGGAGAAGACTCCTGCGAGTTCCTTGGACTGCAAGGCGATCAAACCGGCCAGTCCTAGAGGAGATCAACCCTGACTGCTCTTTAGAAGGCCAGATCCTGAAGCTGAAACTCAAATCCTTTGGCCACCTAATGAGAAGGAAGGACTCACTGGAGAAGAGCCTAATGCTGGGAGAGATTGAGGGCAAGAGAAGAAGGGGACGACAGAGAATGAGGTGGCTGGATGGAGTCATTGAAGCAGTAGGCGTGAGCTTAGATGGACTCCAGAAGATGGTAGAGGACAGGAAGGCCTGGAGGAACATTGTCCATGGGGTTGCGATGGGTCGGACACGACTTCGCAACTAACAACAACAACACCCACCTTTTACTCAACTTTTAGGCCAGGGGTCCCCAAAACCCGGTCTGTGGACCGGTACCGGGCCGTGGCATACCAGCAACCGGTCCGCACAAACGAGCAAAGCCCCATCCGCGAGATGTAGGCGGCACACAAAACCCACGCAGAAAAACCCCTTTCCACGAAACCGGGTCCCTGGTGCCCCAAAGGCTGGGGACCTCCGTTTTAGAGAGTCCTTCAGGCCCTTTGAAGGTTTACCTGTGTCTTCAGGGCCACCTGAGCCATTGAGAAGTTGGAGCTGTGCTTTCTGCAGGATGTTTTCTGCCCTGGGTCCCTTCCCTGTTGGAGACGAGTCTGGGTTGTCTGCATCTGAAACTCAAACGGTTCCTGTAGTCTGCAAAGTTTTCTGGAAATCCGTCCACACTCCGTCCCAAAGTGCACAGCTAAAATGTCTAAGGAGATTCTCCATCATCCAGGACAGGGTTGTCCCAATGGGGCTTTCTCATGAAGCAACAGGACTTCCTTGTTTTTCCCTTGAAGAGGTTTCGCTTCCTCATCCCAGAAGCTTCTTCAGCTCCAGCTGGATGGTGGGGGAATGGAAGGATTTATAAGGTCGGCAGTTTAGCGGGTTGTGAATCCCGAGTGCCGCGTAGCAGAGTGAGCGCCTGTTACTCGTCCCAGCTTCTGCCAACCTAGCAGTTCGAAAGCACGTAAAAAATGCAAGTAGAAAAATAGGGACCACTCCGGTGGGAAGGTAACAGCGTTCCGTGCGCCTTTGGCGTCTAGTCATGCTGGCCACATGACCACGGAGACGTCCTCGGACAAGCGCTGGCTCTTCGGCTTTGAAACAGAGATGAGCACCGGCCCCTAGAGTCGGAAATGACTAGCACGCATGTGCGGGGGAACCTTTACCTTACCTTTTTTACCTTATGTTTATATTCCGGTCTGCAAGGGTTAGGGTTGATAGGACTGATAAGCTCCAAGTGGCCTCAACGATTCTCAGAAAGAGTGCAAATGACCAGCGGTCTGCAAGGAGTATAAATCCTTTCATTCCCCACCATCTGGGTTGGAGCTGAAGAAGCTTCTTGGATGAGAAGCGAAATGTCTTCAAAGAAAAACAAGGAAGTCCAGTTGCCTCCTGAAAAAGCACCTTTGGGACACTTGTAGTCAGAGACTTCCTGTTCTTCTTCCTCAAAAAAGAAGAACAGATCTCCCCAGCCATCCTTCTCACTTAGCTTCTCCTTTGAAATGAGGGAGCAAGGTCTTAAGCTACAGCTCTTTGGGGTCGGGTTGGGTGGTAGCCCAGCGCTCCGTTTTGGAGGGGGGAAAAAAGGCATATTCCCTTCCTCCTAAAGGTAAAGGTAAAGGTTCCCCCGCACACATGTGCTAGTTGTTTCAAACTCTAGGGGCCGGTGCTCATCTCCGTTTCAAAGCCAGCGCTTGTCCGAGGACGTCTCCGTGGTCATGTGGCCGGCATGACTAGACGCCAAAGGCGCACGGAACGCTGTTACCTTCCCACCGTAGTGGTCCCTATTTTTCTACTTGCATTTTTTTTACGTGCTTTCGAACTGCTAGGTTGGCAGAAGCTGGGACGAGGAACAGGCACTCGCTCTGCTACGCGGCACTCGGGATTCGACCCGCCAAACTGCCGACCTTCTGATCGACAAGCTCAGCGTCCTAACCCACTGAGCCATCGCGTCCCTCCCTTCCTCCTAGCATGACCCAGAATTGCGAAGAGGGGTTGCACGGGTGACATATGCTGCATTTTGGCGGAGGGAAAGAGATTTGGGGAGGGCAAAGACAGGGAGAAGGCCTCATTGGCTTGGTGATACAGGATGCTGGCAGTTGCCTAAAGCAGAGGCCTCCAACCTTTTGGGCACCAGGGATCACCGGTTCCGTGGAGAGAGGTTTTTCAGCGGACCGGAGGGGCGTGTGGTTTCGTGTGCTGCCTGCATCCCACGGATGGGGCTTTGCTTGTTTGTGCGGACCGGTTGCTGGCATGCTGCAGTTCGGTACCGGTCCACGGACCTGGGGTTGGGGACCCCTGTCCTACACCTTCTTTTCATTAAGCTAAATATATTTACTTCCCTTAAATCAGAGGCCCCCAACCTTTCGGGCACCAGGCCCAGGTTCCATGGAGGGAGGTTTACCCACGGACTGGAGGGTGCGTGTTTTTGTGCGCTGCCTGCATCCCGCGGAAGGGGCTTAGCTTTCATTTCTGCGGACCGATTGCTGGCATGCCGCGGCCCGGTCCCGGTCCACGGACCTGGGATTGGGGACCCCTGCTTTAATTAACCCACAAACCAGGTTCACCGGGAGTTATTAGCTGTGCAGTTTTGGATCCAGTTCTTCCTTCTCCAGAACGGGAGGCATCCTGCCCGGCCCTCCTCCGAGGCCGCTCTCACAGGCCCCGTGTTATTCTAATCTTTAGAACAGAAGACTAGATTTAATCTTCTTTACCCTTGGAAGCTGCAGAGAAAACAGTAACCAGGAGGAGGCATGGACGGTAGATCTGAAGCGGGCCCAGACTGATCACTCCAGATCTTCAACCTGACCGCCCTCCCCCCCCAGGTGTTTCATTAGGGCAACTCTGCAGAGTCCACCCCCACATGGGCTATCTCAACGCAACGGGCCAGTTGGAAAGAGCTCTAAGCTGATCAAAGTCCCGTCTAGTTGTGCCAACAGAAAGCCACAAGGGCCGCGGGTACCATGAACGGAAGCTGGCCCGGAGGAAAAGGCGAAAACTGCCAAACCTTCTCCTGATGCTCAGCGGAAGAAGACAATCTCTCGCTTCCTCCAATTAGCAGCCCAGGAGGAAGCTCGTTAACGCTTAGGCTGTTTTGCTTTCGTCTTTTTTTCCTCCTGAGAAGGAAACCGTCCGTCTCTCTGGGTTGATCCTGCTCTGTTTCATTCAAATCGTCTCATGACAGAAGGGAACACTTGTTAGCTTGTAGGGTTGAATTGGGGGTCCTTGGTGCTCGCTGAGCTGGCTGGTTTTCTTGCAGAGGTTTCATGACCCAACTAGGTAACCTCATCAGTGCTAGAAGGGAGGGGGGTTTGCAGAGAGGAGGAGGAGGAGGAGGAGGAGGAGGAGGAGGAGGAGGAGGAGGAGGAGGAGGACGACGACGACAACAACAACAACAACAACGATTGTGGGGTCCTTGGTGCTCCCTGAGCTGGATGGTTTTCTTGCAGACATTTCATGACCCAACTAGGTAACATCATCAGTGCTAGAAGGCAATAGGGTTTGTGGGGGGGAGGAGGAGGAGGAGAAGGAGGAGGAGGAGGAGGAGGAGGAGGAGGAGGAGGAGGAGGAGGAGGAGGAGGAGGAGGAGGAGGAGGAAAAATGGGGCCTTTGGTGTTCTCTGAACTTGGTTGTTGTCCTGCAGACATTTCAAAACCCAACTAGTAACATCATCAATGCCAGAAGGGGGAAGAGAGAATAAATTCTGCTCCCTTCTAGCACTGATGATATTACCCAGTTTGGTAATGTAACATCTGCAGAGAAAACCCCCCCCACCCCCACCACCAAGCTCAGAGAGCACCAGGGACCCCACAAATATTATCCTGAAGCCAATATGTGGTGGCTAGGGAGGAAAGAAACCCAGAGGACCAGCGTGGCATTCAGCCCAAACCATGAAATTCAGGGATGGCTTAGCAAAATACTCTCTGCTTGCAGACTTGAGAAACCTCTGCGCAAATGGAAAGGAAAAATGACCTCAAGATACACCAACTTTTTGCAACAAATCCATCCCCAGTCCCTTTGGATCAGTTTCTCCATCTTCCTGGGGATAGGTCTGTATCCATTTTCACATCCATTCCTTCTCTCTCTCTCTCTCTCTCTCTCTCTCTCTCTCTCTCTCTCCCTCTCTCTTTCTCTCACTCTCTCCCTCCCTCCCTCCCTCCCTCTCTCTCCCTCCCTCTCTCTCTCTCCCTCTCTCTCTCTCTCCCTCTCTCTCTTTCTTTTCTTTCAAAAAATTCCTGTAAGTGTTTAATGCAACACCGACGCCATCACTGCGTACACGTTGCCACAATATACGTCTCTCTGGCGTGCACTTTTTCAACTGTGAACTCTGCCACAAACACCGGGATAGGTTTCTGAATAGAAGCGCCGGGTGGCTGCCGTAAGGTTTTCAGGAAGCCCAAATGAAAGAAATTTTCCGTTAAAAAGGCAACAGAAGCTCGCCTGTCGGGACCGACGGTGGCAGAACGTGGGAAAAAGCTGCGTTTTAAAAAGGGACCCTATTTTCAAAACAAACACAAAAAAACACAGCCGCGACAGGAATCTCGAAGACACTGTTCACCGCAGCGCAAAAATAAAACCATCCCATCTGCAACCCGGTAGTTAAGTAGACAAAAGTAGCAAAGATGAATTCTAAGTGATACAGACAAAAAAAAAAGACACAAAGTCCTAGAAACCGAAATAGAAAAAGATAGAGAATTAATGCCAGGAAGTTATGACTGGTCAAGATTGCAACAATTCCCTTTGTATTTAATCCCTGCTCCCAGAATACCTTTTAAAAGATCACTTTTAAAAGATAAATGAATCTTTCTCTCCCTTTCTCTCTTTCTCTTTCTTCCTCTCTCTCCCTCTCCCCCTTCTTCCTCTCTCCCTCTCCTCTTCCTCTCTCTCTTCCTCTCTCTTCCTCTTCCAATTTCCTCTCTCTCTTCCTCTCTCCCTCTCCTCTTCCTCTCTCTCTTCCTCTCTCCCTCTCCTCTTCCTCTCTCTCTTCCTCTCTCCCTCTCCTCTTCCTCTCTCTCTTCCTCTCTCCCTCTCCTCTTCCTCTCTCTCCCTTTCTCCCTCTCCTCTCCCTCTCTCTCTTCCTCTCTCCCTCTCCTCTCCCTCTCTCTCTTCCTCTCTCCCTCTCCTCTTCCTCTCTCTCTTCCTCTCTCCCTCTCCTCTTCCTCTCTCTTCCTCTCTCCCTCTCCTCTTCCTCTCTCTCTTCCTCTCTCCCTCTCCTCTTCCTCTCTCTCTCTTCCTTTCTCCCTCTCCTCTTCCTCTCTCTCTTCCTCTCTCCCTCTCCTCTCCCTCTCTCTCTTCCTCTCTCCCTCTCCTCTTCCTCTCTCTCTCTTCCTCTCTCTCCCTCTTCCTATTTCCTCTCTCTTCCTCTCTCCCTCTCCTCTTCCTCTCTCTCTCTTCCTCTCTCTCCCTCTTCCTATTTCCTCTCTCTTCCTCTCTCCCTCTCCTCTTCCTCTCTCTTCCTCTCATCCTCTTCCAATTTCCTCTCTCTCTTCCTCTCTCTCTCCTCTTCCTCTCTCTTCCTTTCTCTCCCTCTTCCTATTTCCTCTCCCTCTTCCTCTCCTCTTCCTCTCTCCCTCTTCCTATTTTCCTCTCCCTCTCTTCCTTTCTCTCTTCCTCTCTCCTCTCTCTTCCTCTCCCTCCCCCTTCCTCTCTTCCTCCCTCTTTTCCTCTATCTCCCCCTTCCTCTCTTCCTCTCTCTTCCTCTCTTTCTCATTCTCTCCCTATCTCTCTCTTCCTCTCTCCCTCTCTCCCTCTCTTCCTCTCTCTTCTGCTCTCTCCCTTTCTCTCTTCCTCCCTCTCCCTCTCTCTCTCTTTTCCTCTCTCTCTCTCTCTTGCGACGTAAAATAAGCAAAGTCAAAATTTTATATTGGGTGACCATACAGAGCCTCCACTCCTTAATTCTTCACTGAATTGAGCTGGACAGCCAGGAACTTTTCATATTTTCACACTCTGCCTGCTTTTTTTAGCCCACGTGGGTGGGTCCTCCCTCCCCACCCACCCCCATCCCATGTGAACGCTGAAAACTCAGCCTGGAAAGAAAAAAAAAAAGAAAAAAAAAGCCCTCTCAAGGCTGAACAGCCCTTTGCAAAGAAAAGAAATACGGCAAAAACCTCTAACTTGCCAACAAGCACGGGGTTGCACCCCCTTGAATTTCCGGAACGACCCCGGAGAAACATTTTAGTCCGGGCTCTCAGGAAGTTAAGTGGCAGAGAGAGGTTGGAAAGAAAAAAAGAAAAAAAAAAAGGAGAGTTCCCTTCACGGATCAGCAAAGATACGGAAACAAAGGGGAGGAATAAATGTCCAATTTTCTCAACAGAGAGAGGAGAACGGCAGGGAGCCCAAGAATTTGTTCTGGACGACCCCGGGTGTCCTTTCAGAGGCTCATTAATGGTCTTGGAAGGGAATGAGGTCTGAAGTAGCCCAAAGGGTGGAAACGCAGCCATGTTTTCCCAGCGCAAAGCCCGCTGGCATGGAGGGTGTTTCCCAAACCCAGCCAGGCCACAGGAAGAACCGTACAAGGTGAAGAATTCATTCACAAAAACACACGTTTGGGGCAGGGACGGACTCAAGAGAGACCTCCGTTTCCGCTACCCAAAATATCCTTTGAGATGGTGCAGTTTCTAAAGCCTCCCCCCCACACACACACACACCCCGCTCAACTGAGGAAACTGAGGAAATAATAATAATAATAATAATAATAATAAGAAGAAGAAGAAGAAGAAGAAGAAGAAGAAGAAGAAGAAGAAGAAGAAGAAGAAGAAGAAGAAGAAGAAGAAGAAGAAGTAGTAGTAGTAGTAGTAGTAGTAGTAGTTGGAAGGGACCTTGAAGGTCATCTAGTCCAACCCCCTGCTCAGGCAGGAAACCCTATACCATTTCAGGCAAATGGCTGTCCAGTCTCTTCTTAAAAACCTCCAGTGTTGGAGCATTCACCACTTCTGGAGGCAGGTTGTTCCACTGGTTAATTGTTCTAACTGTCGGGAAGTTTCTCCTTAGTTCTAGATTGCTTCTCTCCTTGGTTAGTTTCCACCCGTTGCTTCTTCTCCTGCCTTCAGGTGCTTTGGAGAAGAGCTTGACTGCCTCTTCTTTGGGGCAGCCCCTGAGATATTAGAACACTGCTATCATGTCACGATGGGTCGGACACGACTTCGCAACTAACAACAACAATCATGTCACCCCTCACTCTTCTCTTCGTTAAACTACACATACCCAATTCCAACAACCGTTCCTGATATGTTTTAGCCTCCAGTCCCCCAATCATCTTTGTTGCTCTTCTCTGTACTCTTTCTAGAGTCTCGACATCTTTTTTACATCGTGGTGACCAAAACTTAACTAAAGGTTAACAGGTAGTCCTCGTGATACAAAGGTCGTTGAATGGATGTTCAAAGCTACGACACACACACACACACACACACACGCCCCAATTATTTTTATATCCTGCCTGTCGGGACCCACCCCAATCAACATCTTAGGGAAACAAAAACTCTTGGGAGTCAGTTCTAGTCCAAAAGGAATTTTTACTAGGACATGTTTGGTTGTGGAAATACAAGACAGGACCTGGTATTGTTTTACAGATTGAAACTTTATAAAGAGTTCCCGGTTCAACCCCCTTCCCTCAACCCCATTTGGTCAGCCCCCCATCATTTACTTCATGTCATCCCTTTCGTGGGAAAAAAGGGAACTTCGGATCTTTATGGTTATTGCCTTCTTCCTCTCCAGAATTAAAAGAAGACACAAGCCAGACGCCTTCTTCTCTAACCCTCCCTTTTGTTCCCCCAGTTCAAAAGGTTTCCCTTGGTCTTTGAAATAACCTAAGGCAGGCTGAATCCACATCCGCTCCCCCTTCCTCGGGAGATGGCAGAATCCAGGGGGGGATAATGTTTTAAACATACATTTATGAATGTGATATAAATGGATTCTGACACTGCCTTTATAAGTTTTTACAAAGTCGCTTGACTATGAGCCGGCTGTGGGCGGCAGCAACCAAAAAGGCTAATACGATCCCGGGTTGTATAAACAGAGGCATAGAATGAAGATCACGGGAAGTATTAGTACCGCTGTATAAAACCCTAGTGAGGCCACACCTGGAATACTGCAGCCCATTTTGGTCACCGTATCACAAAAGGGATGTTGAGACTTTGGAAAAACAATCGGAGAAGAGCAACTAAGATGATCCAAGGCCTGGAGACTAAAACATACGAAGAACGGCTGCGGGACTTGGGTTTGGCCAGTCTAAAGAAAAGGAGAAACAGGGGAGACATGATAGCAGTACTCCAGTATCTGAGGGGCTGCCACAAAGAAGAGGGGGTCACGTTATTCTCCAAAGCACCTGAAGGCAGGACGAGAAACAATGGTTGGAAACTGATCAAAGAGAGAAGCAACCTGGTATTAACTTCCTGACAGTGAGGACGATTAACCAGTGGAACAGCTTGCCTCCAGAAATCGTGGGTGCTCCATCACTGGAGGTTTTTTAAGAAGAGACTGGACAGTCACTTGTCTGAAATGGTGTAGGTTCTCCTGCTTGAGCAGGGGGTTGGACTAGATGACCTCCAAGGTATTCTATTCTATTCTATTCTATTCTATTCTATCTATTCTATTCTATTCTATTCTATTCTATTCTATTCTGTTCTATTCTATTCTATTCTTATTTCTTATTCTACTCTATCTATTCTATTATTATTTCTTATTATTCTATTCTATTCTATTCTTTCTTATTCTACTCTATTCTATTCTATTATTATTCTTATTTCTTATTATTCTATTCTATTCTATTCTATTCTATTCTATTATTATTTCTATTCTACTCTATTCTATTCTATTATTATTTCTTATTATTCTATTCTATTCTATTCTATTCTATTCTATTCTATTCTATTCTATTCTATTCTATTCTATTCTATTCTATTCTATTCTATTCTATTCTATTCCATTCCATTCATTCCATTGGTTCCCAAACTTTGTGGCTTGGCAGCTCGGCTGGGCGAGGGGAAAGGAAGAACTAGGCTGCGTGAGTGGCGGGCCAGCACGCATGCCAGCAAGTGCCCACCAGCCCACTACTGGTGCAACCTGAGCTGTGCGCGTGTGCATACACCTTCTGGTCAGCTGCTTATGTGGCCCAGTTCCGAATAGGCCACAGCCCAGTGGGCCACAGCCCGGGGACTGGGGACTCCTGATCTCAGGTAAGACCCAATTTTTCCAGTTCATTCCCCCTGATACTTTGCCTCCTTCAAGACGCCCTACGAAGCGGAAAGGTGTGTTCACCTTGTTATGGGTCGATTTCAAAACTCTCAAGGTGAAGATTATGGAATGAAAAAGTACGTGCACTTTTCACCCGGTTCTTTACGGAAGACAAGTCCTTCCCATGGCATTCAAATCAGCCGCGGCCACATACAATAATTGCTTAAAAATTCCAGATTTTCTCAGAGCGAGTTTTAAAAATATGGAGCTAAGCGGAGAGACTTAAAGCCCGCAAAGAATTAACTGGATTAATTAGCAAGGGATTTCAGAAGCAGTTTCAAGCTAGGAAACCAAAACACTACATTGTTTAAATACTTTGACAGCAAATCAAGGTTTCCAAGCAGCCCTGACTGTTCCATCCCCTCCTTTTCAGTTCAATGTTTTAACACATTTAACCTGACGGAGGTACTTATCACGAGATCCGAATGACGCTGTCAAAATACTAAAAAAAAAAAAAGACGCTAATTTTTTAAAAAAATGCCACAAGCTGTTAGCAATTTTGCCGATATGCATCAGCCTAGGCAACATTAATTAAAAAATCAATAGCCGGGGACATAAATAGCTCTTATCTGTGGTTTAGTCTGGAATAACTTCTTTCAATGTGAAAATATCAGGGGTGGGGGGAAGTGAGTGGCAAAGAAAGAGACTCAGACACAAATGTTATCCCTATTATGCAAGACAAAGCTTCAGAAATAAAAGGGGGGGGGGAAAACAGGGTAACGCTGAGCGGGTGAAGAAAAAAGAATCCTAGGTAGAGAAACATAAGGAATGTTTCTTCCATCCGCTATCGTTAACCCCCGTAATTAGGTGGAAACCAGCAGATGAGAAGGACTCGGTCAATGGGTCTCTAGGAAATATGTTCCTTTTATTAGGATGGCGATGATGATTACCAACTGCCCGCCAAGGTAGAATAGAAAACCAGAAATTCTTCATGGGTTCCGTCCCCTTTCAAGGAGACCTCGCCATTATCCCCGCAGGACTGTGTAGCTTTGCAAAATGGAATGCCCAGCACACTTGTCTGCTGATAGTTAGACGTTCGCCACAAGGAAGAGAAAGCAGGAGACGGGGATAGCAAAGAAAGGGCAGGATCTGAATAAACGAAGGGGCAAAAGGAAGACAAGAGGGCATAAACAGCCAGATTGTCAACTTGGTGGGAGTGAAGGAAGCTAGCTAGCGTTTTAACAGAATAACAGAGCTGGAAGGAACCTTGGAGGTCATCTAGTCCAGCCCCCTGCTCAAGCAGGAGAGCCTGTATCATTTCAGACAAGTGGCTGTCCAGTCTCTTCTTAAAGATCTCCAGTGTTGGAGCACCCACAACTTCTGGAGGCCGGCCGTTCCACGGGTTAATTCTCCTCACCGTCAGGAAGTTTCTCCTTAATTCCAGGTTGCTTCTCTCCTTGATGAGTTTCCATCCATTGTTTCTTGTCCTGCCTTCCGGTGTTTTGGAGAACAACCTGACCCCTTCCTCTTCTTTGTGGCAGCCCCTCAAATACTTGAATACTGCTATCCTGTCTCCCCTATTTCTTCTTTTCTCTAGACTGGCCAAACCCAAGTCCCGCAGCCGTTTCTTCGTATGTTTTAGTCTCCAGGCCTTGGATCATCTTAGTTGCTCTTCTCCGATTGTTTTTCCAAAGTCTCAACATCCCTTTTGTGATACGGTGACCAAAATGGGCTGCAGTATTCCAGGTGTGGTCTCGCCGGGTTTTTTATAAAGCGGTACTAATACTTCGCGTGATCTTGATTCTATGCCTCTGTGTATACAACCCGGGATCGTATTAGCCTTTTTGGTTGCTGCCACCCACGGCCGGCTCATAGTCAAGTGACTTGGTAAAAACTTATAAAAGACTAGACTGGCTGTAACACAATTCCGGGAACCGTTCTCCCTATCTTTTTGTCTCCGGGCCTTGAAACATCTCGAACAGCTAAGATTCCTGAGAGGGGCACGGCTTTGCCACTGGAGACCTCCCTCAAAATTCCTGCCGCTCTTCGAAAACATATGAAGAAGAACTTCTTTGCACTTTTTTTCTTCATTTGTTTTAGAACGGTGGCCGGCATTTTGAGGGAGGTCTCCAGTGGCAAAGCCGTGCCCCTCTCGGAAATCCAGGGGGGAATTCTCTTGCTATGACCCCTAGGATTTGAGTTTGAACCATCTTCGTGGCAGATGAGAAGGCCAAGAGTTGGAAGATCAACTCTATGAGTGGTCCGTGCATAGCTGCACACCACGATTCTTTTTCTTCTACATTCTTAAATTGTGGAGAGAACCAACACAGAGCTAAGGAGGGATTTCCTGGCAGCGAGAACGATTAGCCAGCGGAACGGCCTGCCACCAGAAGTTGTGGCCGTGTCACTGCACTTTTTTTTTTAGTTCGTCAGAAAAGTTCATTTCTAACTGTACATTTCCCCTGCTCTCTGCACCTGTGGCGATATCTTATCATGTAACCATAGTGACTCTCATATGTCCAGCTATGTTATAGTTTCAGACTGTTTTGTGCGCATGCCTAGAAAAAGTTTCTCACAGTTATTCTTTTATTGTGTTTCACTTTGCTGTTACTGTCTGTTATGTTAGGATGTAGTCAGCTAGCTCTCCTTATAATATAGGTTTAGTTTTTGTAACTAAAAGTTATGTAGTAAGATTATGCGTCGTGTTTTATTTCCTTCCTTCATGCACATCATGCATCCTCTGAAGCACGGTCCTTCGCCCTCTACTAAGGTGATTTATACCTTGACAGGCCGCTCCATCACTGGAGGTTTTTAAGAAAAGGTTTGGACAGCCATTTGTCTGGAATGGTATAGGATCTCCTGCTTGAGCAGAGGGCTGGACTAGAAGACCTCCAGGGTCCCTTCCAGGTCTGCTTTTTTGTTATGCTGTTAAAATAGGAAACAGCTAGCTAGGGAATAGCTATTGACCTTGATTGCAATAAGATCTCTGCTCCTCTTTAGGCAGATGACAGACATGTCCTTCGGCAACCCCCCAAATGCAATAGGTCAGTTACTGGCCATGCTACTGGGGCACCCCATGAAAGCCCGTTCTATTTCACCAGTACTAGAAACTTTATTTTGCAATTAAGAAAGCGGAAATTAAAATTTAGGCAGGGGGTATTATGATTAGCCTCTGTCACCACAAATTTAAAAAAAACCTGATTTGGCAAGCAAGGGAGAAAGATACAGCATTTTGAAGAATATCATTGTAGAACAAAAAAAAGGACGTGCATGATATTATAATTATGCTAAAATTAGAATGAATGTTAAAAGAAAATAATAGCACGGGGAAATTTTTTCTACAGGGTAGCATTTAGGCATTAAAAAAAACCCACTATAGCCTACCATTATTTATAATTCAATTAAAAGGTGTCCTCTAAGCTTCCCTTCAAGCTATGAGCTACATAATAATCTTTTTTTTTTCCTGGACATCATTAAAATGTAAAGTTAATGAGGATTCCATGGCAAACAGAAGAAATATAACCTATTTTTCAAGCAAGAGTTCTAACAGAGCAATCAGAAGGAAAGTCTCTTTCATGTCCTTTTTTTCCTCTACTCATTAATTTTCTTTTTGGTTTTTTTTTTTAACAAAGGCTGTTTAAACGGGGGAAAAATGCGCAGAAGTTTAAACACAGTAATTACACAGAAGCTGCAATGAGGTCATTAGCTTTTTTAAAAAGCTGAAATAAACAAGCGCAAGCTACGTTTCTTTTAAAGATGTCAAATTCTCCCATTTGACTTGTCCATGGGGGACCTGTTGTATCCCTATTTCTCTCTCAAATTTGGACTCACCGGAATCGTACGCCAACTGTAGCCATCCTGGCAGTTTTATTCAAAAGGTGACCCCAATCATCTCAACTCATAAGCTGGTCAAGGTTGGCGGTCTACTGGATCTTCTTGCTAAGATTTCCACTGACTCAGCCAACAGAGAATCTCTGTTCATGCTCTCGGGTTTTTTGGGGGAAATATCTCTACAACAGATTGTCATCTGCTGCCTTTAACTAGCCTGAGTCATCAACCAGAATTTTAGGCCGAAATTTAGGTTGAGAGTCAACTCATATGAGATCTATGTTTGGGTAAAAGCGTCTACAAGCCACAGAGAGGTCTCTTGGCCTTAAAGTTAAAACAACTTCTTTCTCTCTACAAGCATACATATGGAGAGGGAGGGAGGGAGGGAGGGAGGGAGGAGGGAGGGAGGGAGGGAAAGAAAGAAAGAAAGAAAGAAAGACAGAAAGAAAGAAAGAAAGAAAGAAAGAAAGAAAGAAAGAAAGAAAGAAAGACAGACAGACAGAAAGAAAGAAAGACAGACAGACAGAAAGAAAGAAGAAGAAAGAAAGAAAGAAAGAAAGAAAGACAAGAAAAGAAAGAAAGAAAGAAAGAAAAAAGGAGAAAGAGAGAAAAAGAGGGGGGGATGAAGTAGATCACTACAGGATTACAAGAAAACATATAATCCCTACTATTCTGTGTCAGTTAATATGAGGCTTCCGTTTGGATAAAATGGTGTACAAGCCACAGAGAGATCTCTTGGTCTTCAAGTTAAAACAATATCTTTTTCTTTCTTTTTCTTTCTTTCTTTTCTTTTTTCTTTCTCTCTCTCTCCACGCACACACAGAAAGAGAAAGACGAAAGAGAGAGAGAGAAAGAAAGAAAGAAAGAAAGAAAGAAAGAAAGACAGACAGAAAGAAAGAAAGAAAGAAAGAAAGAAAGAAGAAGAAAGAAAGAGGGAGAGAGAGAGAGAGAGAGAGAGAGAGAAAGAGGGGGGATGAAGTAGATCACTACAGGATTACAAGAAAACATATAATCTCTACTATTCTGTGTCAGTTAATATGAGGCTTCCGTTTGGATAAAATGGTGTACAAGCCACAGAGAGATCTCTTGGTCTTCAAGTTAAAACAATATCTTTTTCTTTCTTTCTTTCTTTCTTTCTTTCTTTCTTCTTTCTTTCTTTTTCTTTCTTTCTTTTCTTTCTTTTCTTTCTTTCTTTCTCTCTCTCTCTCTCTCTCTCCACGCACACACAGAAAGAGAAAGAGAAAGAGAAAGAGAGAGAGAGAGAGAGAGAGAGAGAGAAGGCTGAAGTAGATCACTGCAGGATTACAAGGAAACATATAATCCCTACTATTCTGTCAGTTAACTTTTCCATAATTCGCCAAAGCTATAATCTGTGTATTTTGCCCAAACTGTATTCACCGCTGCTTTTAAAAGCTTGCATGAGTTGCGGACCATCGCAAAAAAGAAAAAAAAAGGCCCTAAGAGTGAATAACTAGCATTTTCCTGCCACCAATGCAGCCCTAATCCAAGCTTGCAAAATTCCAGTAAAGCTCTCCTGGCGAAGAAGCTTCACTCCGCAAACTGTGGACAACTGCAGAATACGGGCTGTGCAGAACAAACAGCTTAATCGCTTGTCATTACTCTATGGGAAATCTACTCTAAAGTCATTAGTTCTTCCCTTTAAATCTTAATGACTCCCTAATTAAAGTTCTTGCCCCAGTCTCAAGATTCAGCATGGCTGAGATATAACAGCTAACCTCACGTGCGTTAAGCTTAAAGCAAAAAATTAGCACTCATTAACAAGATTACCTGTTGAAACGAAATAACCACAAACACGGGGAAAACTGTTTGCAAATGTTGTGAAGGAAAAGATCAGAGTTTAAAACCATACTTCTTACATTAAACCTTTTTTTTTTGGTGGGGGAGGGGGGCTAAAAGCCACACCATCTCCCAACTATTCAAAATGTGGAGAGGGGACAGGTGGGAGGGCTGGGGCTGGGCGGAGGGGGGACCCTGGTTATTTCAATGCAACTCCCAAATCTTCACAAACCCACTCAAAAGCTCTCCACTGCAAAGAGACGTTCCCAAATGCTCGCCGATATCTGAAGTGGAGTCATTTTATCGACAGATTCAAATCTGTTTTAGTTGCATGGGAAAAAGCACTTTTAAAGGGCTGCAAAAGCGGGCAGGGGCAGGGTTTGGGGGGGGGAAAGGGAAAAAAAAAGAAACTTTTCAAAAAGAAATATTTCTTCCCCGACTAAGAAGTTTCAAGCTTCGGAGTGAAATTTCAGCGAAGGTGGCGGCATTGTCTGTGCGATTTCTACCCCAGTCTCTGTTGTGAAAAGAAAAAACTGACAGATCTGGAGGCTTTGTAAACCAATTCAGGAACTTTCATGCTTCTTATTTGTTAGGCCAAAGGTTAAATTGCTGACCTGTAACCTCCTGCTTAGCGGCCTTTCCCCTTTCCATGTAAAGCTTTATTTCAACTCTGTATTTACATGGATTAGTCTCTTTTCACAATAAGGAATCTGTTCAAAACTAAGGACTCCGCTCTCCTTGGGCTGAAAGCAGCCACAATTATTCGACCCTGGACAATGGCCATATTGTAGGAAGAAAGAAAGAAAGAAAGAAAGAAAGAAAGAAAGAAAGAGAGAGAGAGAGAGAGAGAGAGAGAGAGAGAGAGAGAGAGAGAAAGAAAGAAAGAAAGAAAGAAAGAAAGAAGAAAGAAAGAAAGAAAGAAAGAAAGAAAGAAAGAAAAGAAAGAAAGAAAAGAAAGAAAGAAAGAAAGAAAGGGGAGGGAGGGAGGGAGGGGAGGGAGGGAGGGAAGACAACCTATCTCTCTCTTAGCAAAGACACAGAGAAAGAGAGAAAGAAAGAAAAGAAAGAAAGAAAAGGGGAGGGAAGACAACAGAGAGAGAAAGAGAGAAAGAGAAAGAGAAAGAGAAAGAGAAAGAGAAAGAGAAAGAGAAAGAGAAAGAAAGAAAGAAAGAAAGAAAGAAAAGAAAGAAAGAAAGAAAGAAAGAAAGAAAGGAGAGGAAGACAACAGAGAGAAAGAAAGAAAAGGAAAGAAGAGGGAGGGAAAATGGAAAGAAAGGAAGGAAGGAAGGAAGGAAGGAAGGAAGGAAGGAAGGAAGGAAGGAAGAGAAGAAAGAAAGAAAGAAAGAAAGAAAGAAAGAAAGAAAGAAGAAAGAAAGAAAAAAAAGAAAGAAAGAGAAAGAAAGAAGAAAGAAAAGAGGGAAGACAACAGAGAAAGAGAAAGAAAAAAAAAGGAAAGAAGAGGGAGGGAAGGAAGACAGAGAAAGAAAGAAAGAAAGAAAGAAAGAAAGAAAGAAAGAAAAGAAAGAAAGAAAGAAAGAAAGAAAGAGTTACTGCTTTACTGAAACAATGGAAGAGGGGATGTCTCCTACAACATTTAGCAAACAAAGCCAGCCTGCTGTGAACTTGATGAGATGTCAAACTCTGTTAGAAATATAAAAATCGACAAAAGGGATTTCCCCCACCACCCTGGACCCCCCAGCCCTTTGCAAAGTCTGGCGACCAAGACCCCCTCTACAGAGAGATTTCCGGTTTTAGGATTAAACATGCCTAGGAATAAAAAAATATATATAAAAAAATCCAGTCGCTATGCCAAATGGCACAAAAAAAAAAAACACGTTGCCCTTGTGGATTTTAGAAACAGCGGATACAACCGTTTCCATCCGTTTATTTCAAGCCCCTCTTTGCCCCAGACTTTTCTTTGTCTGGTTGCTATGTCAGAAGGAAGCTCTCCTTGCTTGCTTTACGGCCAGACGTTAAGGATTTTTCAGGAGGGACGGTGAACGGGCACAAAAAAATCTGGAAGGTGGCGTCCAGCAAAAGTATTATTCCAATCCTTGGCCAGTCCAAACACGGAAACGCTGATCCTTTCCAGGAAGACCACAAATGGGGGATGAAGAACCTCTTCAAGAACTTCCAAAATCAAAAGGGCTGCAGAGAAATCCATTAGGACGTGCAATGAGAGCCTTATTAAGAGCCTTGGTGGAGCAGTGGCTGATGCCTCTTAAGTAACACCAGCTGCCTGCAATTAGTGCAGGTTCGAGTCCCACCAGGCTCAAGGTTGACTCAGCCTTCCATCCTTCCCAGGTAGGTAAAATGAGGACCCAGATTGTTGGGGGGCAATAAGCTGACTTTGTAATAATGCCGGTTGGGGGGTGGGGGGCGAAAGCCTAATAAAGCAGGGCATACACATAGAACGAAGGCTATTGCTAAGCACATTTGATTTGTGCTTCTTAGATTGTAAGCCGCCCTGAGTCTTCGGAGAAGGGCGGGATATAAATGGATTAAAATAATAAAAAAATAAAAAATAAATGAATGAACCTAGGACTCCATAAGGACCATCCTGTCTCTTGAACCTTCAGTCCTGGGTTTTGGATCAGCAGGAGCCAAGAGGGAGTGCCATTTATAATAATAATAAGTTGGAAGGGACCTTGGAGGTCATCTAGTCCAACCCCCTGCTAAGGCAGGAAACCCTATACCATATTATGAGAATTCAGACAATGGCTGTCCAGTCTCTTCTTAAAACTTCCAGTGTTGGAGCATTCACCACTTCTGGAGGCAGGTGGTTCCACTGGTCGATTGTTCTCACTGTCAGGAAGTTTCTCCTTAGTTCTAGGTTGCTTCTCTCCTTGACTAGTTTCCATCCGTTGCTTCTTGTCCTGCTTTCAGGTGCTTTGGAGAATAGCTTGACTCCCTCTTCTTTGGGGCAGCCCCTGAGATATTGGAAGACTGCTATCATGTCCCTCCCATATCCTTCTCTTCATTAAACTACACATACCCAATTCCAGCAGCCGTTCCCTATATGTTTTAGCCTCCAGCCCCCTAATCATCTTTGTTGCTCTTCTCTGTACTCTTTCTAGAGTCTCGACATCTTTTGGCTGAGAAGAGCCCCTTAAGGGTTGTTCATTCAAGCTTTGGGTAGTAGACGGTGTAGGACACAAGTCACCTCGTCCAGCTTCGATTGAGTTTTAGATGATTATTAGGATTGACAATAGCCCTGATGCTGTTGCCTGGTTGGGTGATGAAACGTCTCCAATAAAACAACCAGGCTCAAAGAACAGCAAGGACCCCGTAGGTCATTTTTGGCAGCCAGTTTTTTGGAAGCTGTGATTGTAACACCTCAAACAGAGAACACGTCAGGGTATTCCCCAAACCCAACTTCTGGCATACTCCATATTTACAGGGCTCTTCAAACTTGGCCCTTTGATGACTTGTGGACTTCAACTCCAGAATTCCTCAGCCAGCGTGCTGCCTTAGAAGCCAAACGCTTTTAATTTTGTTTGAAAATTTATTGGATTCACTCTCTGGTTGATTCTACGTTGATAAAGAGTGCCCAGATCCATGGAAAAGCACCACTTAAAACAGCATCCAGTTTCATCACACTGAGCTCTGCCGGTTCCAGCGGGCCAAATTTTGAGACACACGCCGAGAGCGTCGAACTGCCAGGCTTGTGGTGACCCAAGGGGAGAAGATGGCCAAGGGATCAGAAGAGTTTTAGAAACCCAAGAAGGACGCCCAACCAAGCTTTCGTTGTCAAGCTTTTTAGCCGTGCGACGCAACACCACGCTTCTGCCTTTAACCATCCCACAAAGCTGAATCTTCGCAATTTCGCGTTACGCCAAGGGAAACGTGAGGCGGAAAGCCCTTCCAGATGTCAAGAACTGAGTTTCTCCCATTTTCCCCACACCAAAATTGGCCCACTTCCATCCATCCATCCATCCATCATCCCTTGCGTAAACCCTACCTTGGTAATTACTCAGCTTGGTTAGTTCGTCAGGAGCTGGAGTAGGGAGTTCTTACTTAAACCATGTCTATGCCCATTATTCTAAGTAGGCACCAGATTATGGCTTAGCCGGTTAGACTAAGGGCCAGTTCAAATGCAAATGGGCCCATTCTCTCAAACAAGGATAAACTCCCTCGGAGTTAATCAATTTCCTGGGGGAGATTTATCTCCCTATTCAACCAGTGTTATGTTTAGCAGAAGAGGCTGCCCGCTCTTTTAAATGCCTTTGTTAGGCACCCAGGCTGCGGCTGTACGCCCGTTTCTTTTATCAATCCTAGGGAACATTTGTCAAGGCAAAAGAAAAAAGAAAAAAAAGAGAGCTTATAACAGCTTTATCCCACTGCTTTAGAAATACTTTCTAAGCTTGTGTGCAGATTTTTGTGTTATCATTTTAAAGAGGGCGGGGAGAAAAAAAATAGATATGAAAGGAACACTTTACCTGTGCTAAAGCATTTTTCGCAATTCCTTGAAGCCGCGAGCGCCCGAAGAGTTTTGTGCGCCATCTCACACACACACACACACAAGAAAGAAACGATAAAAGGACAGGTCCTGGCGTGGCGACCCCCGAGATCCAATACTGTTTTCTGATGTCTTCTTTTGCAAAGCCTGGCACCCCGAACGCACAACCCTTACACAAAAGCTCCCCTATGCAGGAGGAGCGCGCGTGCACGCACACACGCACACACACACACACACACACAAAGCCACCCAGTTTTCAGAGCTTTTCTCTTTCAAACGTTCCCAGCTTTAGTGACTTGTTTTGATCAGTTGCTTTCGACTAACAAATGGATTTTTTCACCCGGTGCTATTAGACACCGCCGTACCCCTAACAAGGCAGAGCCTTTGGCAAGAGTCTCAGAGATGGGCAGATTCAGATTAGAAATGAGCCCGTGACTCGGGCGGAAGATGCCTTTCAGAATCAGAACAGGCCATTAGAAAGTGGAAGAAGACACAGCCAAGAGGGCCTGTTTTTCCCACCATGTGTTTTTTTTTCTCCACAAGGCCCCCTGCACCCTTGGTCTGTAACGATGCATCTCTTTCTTAGGGGAGAGATTTTATTCAGAAGATCAAAGCTAACAAGGCAAAGGCTGTTTTCGGGTGGTGCAAAAGAGAGAGAGAGAGAGAGAGAGAGAGAGAGAGAGGAACGGAGCATGCACAAAGTTTAGACACATACACAGAAACACAACGGTTTGTCCTCAGGCCTTAGAAACAGCGGACCTGAACGGGTCACCTCTTCTCATCCCGTAATAATATAAGTCTTTCTCTTGTAAAAGGCCATGCAGAAGACGAGATATTTTGAGTGAGAACGAATGACTCGCCCCCCTGATTTGACAACCTTTTTGGGGGGGGGGAAGGTTGTTAAGTGAATCATTGCGGTGGTTAAGCGAATCCAGTGCTCAATCAGCGGATCTGACCTCCCTTGCTGACTCTGTCAAAAGACACACACACACACCCCGGCCGAGAAGCCGGCAAGTGGCGATGAATGCTAATTGCCAATTGCTAATTGGCAATTGAATTTTTGACTGTGTTGGCTTCAAGGGCACTGCAGTGGTTCTAAAGCGCCAGGATCAGTCCTAAGTCGCTTGTTCCAGCACCGTCGTAACTTTGAACGGTCGTACGTCGTACAATTTTGAACTTGCCCTCTTATACGAGAGGACAAGAGGCAACTCTTTTGCAGCGCTAAATGGCCACCTGATTCGCATATGGCGAGGCGTAGTCCCCGACGTACGACCGTTCAAAGTTACGATGGTGCTGGAACAAGCGACTTAGGACTGATCCTGGCGCTTAGAACCACTGCAGTGCCCTTGAAGCCAACACAGTCAAAAATTCAATTGCCAATTAGCAATTGGCAACTTGCCGGCTTCTCGGCCAGGGGTGTGTGTGTGTCTTTTGGACAGAGTCAGCAAGAGAGGTCAGATCCGCTGACTGAGCACTGGATTCGCTTAACCACCGCAATGATTCACTTAACAACCTTGCGCCCCCCCCCCCCAAAAAAGGTTGTCAAATTGGGGTGGGCGAGTCATTCGTTCTCACTCAAAATATCTCGTCTTCTGCACTGGGGCTAAGCGAGCCTCATTCCGTACTTCGAGTGTGCCCCTCCAGACACGTGGGACTACAAGTCCCATGCCAGGAACAGGAGGTACCAGGTTGAGCCCTAGGTGGGAGGCATTTCCAGCTCAGAGAAGACTCTGGGGACCGTCTGCCTCCTCTGCTCTGAGCAAAAGCCCGTCAGGAAGGATTCAGCCGAGGGACGTCGTTACCTGTGCCTGACGCGAAAGGGCAGGTGACTTCAACGTAGACCTCAAAGGTGGTCTCCGGGTTTTGCCTGAAAGAGAAGAAAAGGTAAGGGCGTTTTTTCAGAAGGGCTGGTCAGAGGCAGGTCTGTTAAAATCGTGCAGAGGAAAAGATGAAGGGTTTTCAAGGAGGGGCTGGGAGACTAATAAGTCCTATATGTATATGTAAATGCTTGTTAACTATTTAGATTACCTTGCTAGGCCCCAAACATGGGACAAATCTTTATTTCCTGTTTCAGCCTAACCGAAGGCCATCGACAGGCAGTAGTCACAACAGTGACAGCTCATATTTGTGTAAATTTTAGATATACACACACACACACACACATATATATACGTATGTGTATGTGTATGTATGTGTATGTATATGTGCATGTGTATGTATATGTTTATGTATATGTATATGTATATGTATATATATATATATATATATATATATATATATATATATATATATATATGCATATGTATATATGCATATAGGTAAAGTAAAGGTTCCCCCGCACATGCGTGCTAGTCGTTTCCGACTCTAGGGGCCGGTGCTCATCTCCGTTTCAAAGCCGAAGAGCCAGCGCTTGTCCGAGGACGTCTCCGTGGTCATGTGGCCGGCATGACTAGACGCCAAAGGCGCACGGAACGCTGTTACCTTCCCACCGGAGTGGTCCCTATTTTTCTACTTGCATTTTTACGTGCTTTCGAACTGCTAGGTGGGCAGAAGCTGGACGAGTAACAGGCGCTCACTCTGCTACGCGGCACTTGGGATTCGACCCACCAAACTGCCGACCTTCGGATCGACAAGCTCAGCGTCCTAACCCACTGAGCCACCGTGTCCCATATATATGCATATACATATATATATATATATATTATATATATATATATATATTATATATATATATATATGCATATATATATATATATATATAATATATATATATTCCCACCCAAACAGAGCAGTGCTAGACTTCAACCATGGTTCACGAGACTCCGTTAACTTCATTAAAGGCAGAAAAGTGCCATCGGAAAAGCCGAATTAATTCATGCCATTTTTGAGCAGAGAAGGGTGGAGCAGGAGTCAAAGGACGACACCGGTGGTGGAAGATTTATCCTTTAGGGAGGGCAATTTTTCTGGAAAGCCCAACTGGAAGAGGAAAGAAAAAAGAAAAGAAAAAAAACCTTGCAAACGATCGGAGTCTTGAAGGAAAGAAACAGACACAAGCAAACTCCGTCTGCTGGCGTTGCAGGCACGTTTTGCCCGTCTCTCTCCCCCCACCCACCACCACCAACCTTCTCTTCTAAGCCCAGAGCTGACGATTAATTATTGCAACACATTATTTAACAGTAGCTATAATTAAACCAAGCCAGGCTTTCAACACCTGCTGGAGTAGTTTTAAAAATGGGCCCACGGTGCACAAGTCCTGTTTTCCTTTTAGCTAAATGCAGGCACTTTAATAGTATTTTTCCAGCCTGCTACCAAAGACGCAACACAATGGGTTTCTGGGTTTCAGGAGGCAGCATCACCAACGTTCGCCTGCTGGGGCAAGGTGCGAATCCTTGCTCGCCCCAGATCCCGAACCACGTTCCCTCCATTTTACAACACAGAAGCACAACTTCCTTAAACTCCAAAGCAGAATGCGGCTAAGAGAGAGCCTGAAGGCTGGAGGGGTGGGGGGGAATGTGGATTTGGAAGATGGAGTAAATATAAACCAATTCAGCCCTAAAAAATAAAAATAAAATCAATCTATAGGATTGCTTAAAGGTAATCCTCAACTTGCAATTTTTTTTTGTTTAGTGACCATTCAAAGTTACAACGGCACTGGAAAAAAGGGATTTACCGACCGTTATTCATACTTACAAGTGTTCCAGCATCCCCCAGGGTCATGTGATCAAAATTTGGAGGCTTGGCAACGGGCATGTACTTAGGAAAGGTGCGGTGTCCCGGGGGTCACGTGATTCCCCTTTGCGACCTTCCGTCAAGCAAAGTCATAATGGGGAAGCCAGATTCACTTAACGACCGTGTTACTAACTTAACAACTGCAGGGATTCCCTTAGCAATAGAATAGAATAGAATAGAATAGAATAGAATAGAATAGAATAGAATAGAATAGAATAGAATAGAATAGAATAGAATAGAATAGAATAGAAAATAGAAAATAGAAAAGAATAGAAAATAGAAATAGAAAATAGAAAATAGAAAATAGAAAAATAGAAAATAGAAAATAGAAAAGAATAGAATAGGGATTAGAATAGGAAATACAATCGAATAGAAAATAGAATAGAATAGAATAATAAGAAAGAATAGATAAAATAGAATAGAATAGAATAATAAATAAGATAGATATAGAATAGAATAGAATAGAATAGAATAGAATAGAATAGAATAGAATAGAATAGAATAGAATAAAGAAAATAGAATAGAATAGAATTAGAATAGAAAATAGAATAGAATAGAATAGAAAATTGAATAGAATAATAAGAAATAAGAATAGAGTAGAGTAGAATAATAAGAAATAAGAATAGAATAGAGTAGAATAATAATTAGAATAGAATAGAATAGAATGGAATGGAATGGAAGGAATGGAATGGAATGGAATGGAATGGAATAGAATAGAAAATAGAAAAGAATAGAATAGGAATTCGAATAGGAAATAGAATCGAATAGAAAATAGAATAGAATAATAAGAAATAATGGAATGGAATGGAATGGAATGGAATGGAATGGAATGGAATGGAATAGAATAGAATAGAATAGAATAGAATAGAATAGAATAGAATAGAATAGAATAGAATAGAATAGAATAGAATAGAATAGAATAGAATAGAATAGAATAGAATAGAATAGAATAGAATATGGAATAAAATATAGAACAGAATAGTACAGAACAGAATAGAAATAAGGAATACAATAGAACAGAACCTCACAGATAGAATAGAATAGAATAGAATAGAATAGAATAGAATAGAATAGAATAGAATAGAATAGAATAGAATAGATAGAATAGAATCTGGAAGGGACCTTGGAGATCTTCTAGTCCAGCCCCCCCTCCAGCTCAAGCAGGACAACCTACACCATCTCAGCAGATGGAGGCAAGAAAGGTCACATAGTGGGGTAAGACCCACTTAGCTGTCTTGCTTAGCAACAGGGAATGTTGGGTTTCAACTGCGGTCAAGCACTACCTGTATTTTCCCATTAACAAATCTCATTTTGAATTTAGACTGCCATCCAGCCATTCCTACAAAAGTCCCACCTGGTCCGTTCTAACATAACATTTCCAAAACTCTCGATTTAGGTATACGCCAGCCTGCTTTTTTTTTTAAAGGGGGGGGGAGCCCCTAATGCGCCAAGAGAAGTTGCTTAGGGCCTAGCGGATTTAAACCCGTCTCCGAGCCCATCTTGATATATATTCAAAGCCGTCTGATGCTATCCTTCTCCTATGGACCTTTGTTTGTTTTCGTTAAGTGCCCGGATCAAAAAGCCGCTTTCAAAAGCTAGAAAACTCCAGAGACAAAAAAAAACATATTCTCATCCTTGAGAAGCTAACACTTCAGAGGAGAATTTGTTAAGCTCTATGGAAGCGTCTTACAATATTCGGGGGGAGGGAGGGGCTTCCGACGTACGGCGCATGCACAACACAGATACACCACGCATCGCTAGCGTGCCGTTTCTTTGGAGGGCCAAAAGCGACAAGCTACATCTTAATGCCGGATAGCTCCTTTGGGCTTTGTAGTTCAAATACCGATTTCTTGGGTCTTTGCATGGAATTCCCAAGTCCTGCACCTCCTTCAGCCTTGAAATGTCAAGTAGCCCTCAAGGTGTCAAGCCCGGAAAAAAAATCAGGAAAACCAGGCAGTTCGAACAAACATATTTATTGCAAGCTGAAGCTCTCTGCAAGAATCTGAACTTCAGGTCAAGTCTTTCTGTTGCTAAGCGAGACTTTTCTTTAAGTGAGTTTGGCCTCTTTTATCTCCTTTCCTGCCGCGGTCGTTCAGCGAATCACTGCGGCTGATCAATTAGTAAGCTGGTTGTTAAGTGAAGACAAGCCTTCACTCGGCTTGTCAGAAGGCTGCAAAAAAAAGGGATCACGTGACCTTGGGAGTCAGCAACGGTTGTAACTGTGAGTCGGCTGCCGAGCGTCTGAATTTGGATCACCTGGCCAAGGCCATAACGGTGAAAAATGCTCTTCAGTTTACTCTTTGCAAGGATGTTGTAACTTTTGAAATGAACTGTTCTAAGTCGAGGACTTCCTGTGCTAACGGTCAAAGCAAATGGGCGGTAGATAGGAATCCAAGGAGTTCAAGGCGGGCTCGACTCAGATCTCTTGTGGGCACGAAGGGATTCGAGACTAATGACGCATTTGACCCCTCCCTCCCGCGGGCTCAGCTGGCTCCTCTCCTACACAAGGTTTTCTCCCTTAGAACTACATGTCCAGCTCTCTCCTGCAATATTTGATTTCTAGAGACTTCTAGCAGCCCAATTAATTACTCTGAATTTCTGGGAGTCTCTCTGTTTGACTTTGATGCTTCCCTTTTTTTTTTTTTGCCATCTGGCTAGGCCACCTAATCTTGGCGCGAGGAACCACTTGTAATCTATGGTTAGAGGAGCAATCACAAAAGTTCTCCTGATGAATCCGTTCTTTCTTCCCAGCAGTTTTGTCCTTCCTTTGCACAACAGAGGCACAGAGTCAAGATCACACGAGGTATTAGTCCCGCTTTATAAAACCCTAATAAGGCCACACCTCGACTACTGCGGCCAATTTTGGTCACTGTATCACGAAAAAGATGGTGAGAGTTTGGGGGGGAAAAATCAAGAGAAGAGCAACTAAGAGGATCCAAGGCCTGGAGACCAGTGCTTTTTTTGTAAAAGAAAAAGGTGCCGGAACTCACACATGTCATACAACCCGCCTTGCCTACCCTACAAGGTTCCATCCAAAAAAGGTGCCGGAACTCCGTTCTGAGCGTTCTATGAGAAAAAAAGCCATAGATAGATAGATAGATAGATAGATAGATAGATAGATAGATAGATAGATATATGTAGATAGATAGATAGATAGATAGATAGATAGATAGATAGATAGATAGATAGATATAGATATAGATATAGATATAGATATAGATATAGATATAGATATAGATATAGATATAGATATAGATATAGATATAGATATAGATATAGATATATAGATATAGATATATAGATATAGACAGTGCTTTTTTTGTAAAAGAAAAAGGTGCCGGAACTCACACGTCATACAACCCGCCTTGCCTACCCTACAAGGTTCCATCCAAAAAAGGTGCCGGAACTCCGTTCTGAGTGTTCTATGAGAACAAAAGCCCTGCTGGAGACTAAAACATATGAAGAACGGCTGCGGGACTTGGGTTTGGCTAGTCCAGGGATAGGCAACCTCCGGCTCTTTTACGACTTGTGGACTTCAACTCCCAGAGTTCCTGAGTCAGCTATGAGTCATAAAAGAGCCGAGGTTGCCAACCCCTGGGCTAGTGTAAAGAAAAGAAGGGCCAGGGGGGACATGATAGCAGTGTTCCCAGTATTTGAGGGGCTGCCACAAAGAAGAGGAGGGGGCCACGTTATTCTCCAAAGCACCAGAGGGCAGGACGAGAAACAATGGATGAAAATTAATCAAGGAGAGAAGCAACCTGGAATTAAGGAGAAACTTCCTGACAGTGAGGACAATTAACCAGTGGAACAGCTTGCCACCAGAAGTTGTGGGCGCTCCATCACTGGAGGTGAAACAGAAGAAAAACAATGCGTAACAATGTCAGTTAAAGCATCAAGGCGGCGAGGCTGCTCCCCAGGGTCTGAGTCTGCACAGATTCTCCCCAAATCAAAACAATATAGAAACACGGCGACTACAGGAAACCTCACCGCCCCTCGGACCATCCAGGGTAGAGTCTAAATTAGGTGGCTCTACCCTTTTGCCTCCCGCTTCTTTCTTGAAAAACAGAAGAGAAAGGGGCCCGCTTCCCCCATATTTGATATCGGGGTGGTGGTGGGGGGGACCAGAGAAGTTGCTCTGATAATATTCAGCCCCTTTGGTCTTAGAAAGATCTCTTCTGTATCCTTGCAATGGAAAACTGCGACCAGTTTTGGTCACCATTTTACCAAAAAAGACGTTGGGGCTTTGGGGGAAAAAAATTCAGAGAAGAGCAACTAAGATGATCCAAGGCCTGGAGACTAAACATAGGAAGAACGGCTGCGGGACTGGGTTTGGCTAGTCTAAAGAAAAGAAGAATAGGGGAGACATGATAGCAGCGTTCCAGTATCTGAGGGGCTGCCACAAAGAAGAGGGGGTCAAATTATTCTCCAAAGAACCTGAAGGCAGGACGAGAAACAATGTGGAAACTGATTAAAGAGAGAAGCAACCTGGGATTAAGGAGAAACTTCCTGACAGGGAGGACAATTGACCAGTGGAACAGCTTGCCACCAGAAGTTGTGGGCGCTCCATCACTGGAGGTTTTTAAGAAGAGACTGGACAGCCACTTGTCTGAAAGGGTATAGGTTCTCCTGCTTGAGCAGGGGGCTGGACTAGAAGACCTCCAAGGTCCCTTCCAGCTCTATTCTATTCTACTTCTGATGAGAAGCTATCTACTCCCCTCCTGGCCCAAATAGCAGCTTTCTTGACCTAGAATTTTGGGGATTCTACGATCCCCAAGAATCGGGGTCTCTCTTTCCCTTCCATTCAGCCCAGAAGGGTTCAAGCAACCCTCCTTATTCGTTCTCGCTCAATTACTCCATCCGTTTCTCCGTGCTGAAACCAACGCCACTGATGGCCAAACGGGCCTGAGGTATGGAATTTCCCTTTGGAGTTTATTTCCAGGAACAACAACATTCAGGCCCGCATCTCCCATTGTCAGGTTTCCAAGCTACTCGCCACTGTCCCGGTCTCCACGAGGGAAGAATTTCACGCCTGCTTTTGTTGCTAAACAACCTTCTTCTCTGCTTGATTATCACCCAGGCAATCTTTAACATTACCGTGTTGGACCGGCAGTTCACTTTGTTTGCTGAAATGCAATAACCGGGCTAAAAGTGGAAGGGGGTGGGGGGGGGAAGAACTCATAATAGGTGGAGGATCAATTTAGGATCCTTGAACTCTTTGTCCAAAAGAAACCTATTTTTGACTAACAGTAGGAAGAA